>JAWNNH010000241.1:0-600000 GCA_035043045.1 Hirtodrosophila alboralis
ATTCATGTAGTAAGCACATAAATATCAATAACTTGTGTATACCCGGCGTAGATTGCTACGTCCTCCCATAAAAAAAATTAATTTCCATAATTTGTCATAGTATGCTTTAGTACAAATACTAAATAGAAAAACAAATCAATTAAAACTATTCAAAAATATTAAAATAAGCTGACCGTTAATCTTTAATGTAACATTATTTGTTCATTTTCTGCCCTTAAAATAATCACTCTAACTTTATTTAATATTATTAAATCGCAAAGATGCAGTTGAAGGCTTCTCTAATTATTGCCATTATTGCGGTTATAAGAAAATGTTGGGCACCTTATTGTAAAAACGTAAGTTAATTGGAATTTATATAGCTTAATAAATACTATGAAATTATATTTCAGGATACGGACTGGAGATAAAACACGATGCAGTTTACAACCTCTCTAATTTTTGTTTTTATTGCAATAAATTGAACTACCATGCTCGTGGAAAGTTCCCTTTCTTAGACATTTTTATAATTGTACAAATGTACAAATGTATCACCAATTTATATAAAAATTCGATCCTAATTTATATCAAATATTTCGTAAAATATTTATAAAAAATGTTTGGCCATTTTATTTCTAAAAAAGGACATTGAGCTTATTTCCGAAAAAATTATAGAACCTTATTTTAGAACACAAGATCTTTAAATTATATTATATTATATAAAATTATATGCTACTAATTAATTCGATTGGAAATTGCAGAAAAAATACAAATTGGCAACAAAAAGGCGCCTATAAATATGAATGTGGGTTATTAAAAAATAATTTCATATTTTGGTATAATTGAACCCTGCTTTCATATTCTCAGATTATAAATCGAGAACCAGAATTTTTAAAACATTATATTATGATATAACATTATTCCAACATTTTTATAATACAAAAAATTAAAATTAAAATAATTGTAGCTATTTAAATAAAACTAAATTTGAAATTTAAAATCAAAAGTATTTATAAAAATAGAGGGAAAAAGTAGAACTAACTAAATTTTCATTATTAAAGTTATTTAAATAAGCGAGCACTTTAGTTATGTAAATGTTTAACTAAGCAATTTGGTCACAAAATAAATATATAATTAAATTAGTAACGCATATTAATATTCTTAGTTAATATTCTGTCTATAAAACAACTGTGCTGTCTTGAATTGATTTTATTAAATCCCAAGCAAGATGCAGTTCAAAACACTTATATTTTTTGCCATTATTGCCTTTCTTGAAAAAGGCTGCTTTACGCCTGGATGTGAAAGAGTAAGCTAATTGAAATTTATATGGCATAATAATACATACTGTAATATAACAGGATAAGAACTAAGACGAGACTCAATTCACATAATTTCCCCCCAACTTAATACTGATAAAAATTGTCGATGTCCCCTTTTATGCAATTATCAAAAATGCCTCCTAATTCATCCAAATTTTTTTTGAAAAAAAAACTGAGAATCCGCTACAGGCTTCAAAGGCTGCGACGACACCATGTTCCAGTAAACAAAGGAAATATATTGATAATGTATATATATATATAAAGATCACTAATGCATAAATATTTGTATATTATAATGCTGCTGAAACAATAAAAACTGTACATTTTAATTCACTGTTGGGGCGATTTAAATAATGTAGTAAAATCGGATCCTAATTTTTAACTATATAATGACGTTCAAAGACTTCAGTGAAATTGGGAACCTAATCGAAGAATATAATTACAGTATTGTTATTAAATTTTTAATAGATTTTTGAAATGATTACTTTCAATTTTCTGGGTTTTTATTAAAGAGAATTCATTTTTCTTACAAAAAGATACAAATATTTGTCCATACAATTTGATAGCTTTAACTAGAGAAATGTATAAGTAAAAAATGGATATTGTCCTGAGGTCTGACACGTATGCAAATGTTTAAAAAACAATGGAAAACTTAAAAACGAGATGCTTAAGTTAACTTAATTAAATTATTTAAGCATATAACATATTATATAAGAGAACTGCAGGTAAGACTAAACGATCAAGCCCAACTGAGTATAATTCAATTAAAATATTTACAACTTATTTTTGATAGTTTTCATTTAATTGTCAAAAATAAGAGCACGATAAATAATATTTTATTTAACATAGTTGTAGCTTTTCAAATAAAATTAAATTTATAATTTAATATGTTAACAATTTATAATTTAAAGAAAATGTGTTGATTTTTGTTAAGCAACAACATTACATAACTTGTTATATGCTTAACTAATCTAATTCGGTGTCATGATTATATAATAAATATATAATTCATTTAAGTAAGCATACCATAAAGAATATAGTCCTATATATTTTTTGCCTATAAAATGGCTTGAAATATTAATATTAAGATCTCAAACCTTCAAACAAGATGCAGTACAAAACTATCCTACTTTTTGCCATGGTTGGTTTTATAACCGTTTGGAAATGCTTAGACAAAGATTGTAAAATAAAAACAAAAATCGTAAGTTAATTGAAATTTATACTATCGCATTATAATTAATCTTTAATTAAGCAGATACTTTATTAAGACAAGATGCAAGATGTTAACAACATTTCTTCAACCTAAAACTGATAAGACAAAACGATCTTGAACTGAACTGAATTTATTAAATTAATTTAAAAATGTAAAGCTTTTTTTAGATAGTTTACATTAAATTGCCGAAATTAACTGATTTTTTTAAACAAGTTGTAGCTAATTAAATAAAACTATATTTAAAATAAAATATATAAACTATTAAAAATTTAAAAAAAAATGTGTTGAGTGAAATTGTTAAATGTTTATTCAATTTATATTATTATTTTTATTTTATATTAAATTTAACTTATTTTTTTCATAATAATACTATAACTTGTTATATGCCTAACTAATCTAATTCTGTCATAATTATTAAAAATATTTATAGTTAATTTAATGAACCATACCATTACATATTATATAACATTTAAAGTTAATTTTCTGCCTATAAAATGAGTACGATATCTGGCGTTTATAATATTTAATAAATAAAATTATAAATATTAATAAACATTATTTAAAAACTAATCAAAACGGCCTTATTAAAATATATATAAAATCGTCAGAAAATGTAGAAAACAAAAACCAAATAAATAAATTATTAAATTTGTTTAAAATGTAACGGGGAGTAAGAGAACAATTTTAAATAAATAAACATTTATTAAAAATAAATCACAAAAGTCTTAAAAATATAAACAATAACTAAAAAATATTTGAATTAAATACTTTTTAATTTTTTTAATTTAATTTATCAAATTTGATTTCATTATACCATCTATCTATGTTGGTTATTAATAACATTTTAATACATAAAATTATCAATTATGTTCATTCAAATCTCATACTATCAACTCAAATATAAACCTTATCCAAGATCTTATTAAATTTCCAACTAATTGAGCAACCCTCGCATGCATGTCTCCATTTGTTTTTGTCATCGCTTTGATTTGGCGCGCGCTGCTCATTTCGCTGGCAATTTATGCCATAAAAAATCGTTGAGGGGCATGAAGCGGAGGCAACATGTTGATTATTATTTTTTTTTGTTTTTTTTATATTTTTTTTGCAAAATTACTCGTCTATTAAAAATTGTTTTGTGGCTCAGTTGCTGTCAATGCTAAATGCAGCTACTTAAGGCCAAAGTCAGCTTGTTGCACACGTGGCAGCTGAATGTGACTCAAAAGCGCAGCTACCCCCTCAGCCCCCTTAGAATACCCTGAACACCACCAAGCCAACCCCAATGATCATGTGACAAACAGATGTGCCGTGCCGATTAACAGATAAGTTTCAATTCGCGCAGTTGTTGCAGCTCCAACAATAGCTTCAGATACATTTCCATTTCCATTTTCCATTTCATTGATATCTTTTGTAGGGTGGAAAATTTTAAATATCGTATATATGTTCTATATTTATCAATGACTCTCTATATAGGTAATGGCATACCGAAATTGGAGCAATAAAAAAGGCAAAGCGGCAGCCCGCAGATGCCAAAGTAAATAGGGCCCAAAAATAGTCAAGAATGCGACTAAATTTAGGCGAGTGCACGAACCAAAGCACTACCATAAAGAAATGTTCCAAGTTTACAACGATGTATCGAAACTCGGGTCTTGAATTGGAAAACTAGCGATGGCAGCGTGTTGAATTTTAAAATTGTTAAAATATTTAAAAAATGGATCTAAGTGCGATGAGAAGGGAAATGGATTAATAGTTTTTACCTAATAGAGAGAACCATTTTTTGTAATTAAACTAATGCTGTTCAAGATTATCATTTCTGTGTTTAAGAAAGCATATTTATACTCAAAAATAATATGGCATTTTATGAAATAAAGCTATTAAAAGTGATAAATTTAAATATAAGCCGCTGTTGTCAGAGTAACTATTAAATGAAACTAGAAAGCAAATGAGAGTGAAGTGCAACAATCACAAAAGAACTTGAAATTCAAGTGTAACAATTGATATATACCTAACTAGTATACCCGGCGTGTGTTGCTACGTCCCCCCTCTGACAAAAAAAAACAAAAAATCAACAAATTAATCATATTCTAGATGATCCGGCAAACGTTGTTCTGCCATATATATATATATATATACTATATTATTTTTTATATAGTTCGCTACATTCAGATAATGTAACCTAATTCGTTTTAAATTAAAAGAAACTGCCTATTGTGATTTTTCGTATTTTATTTGAAAAATACTACTGCCACTGCTACTGCCTCCTGTGATTGTTGTAACAGTGTTGCATACGTTAATAGAGCTGCATACGTTAACAGTGAGTAACTCTGTTAAGGCGCTAGCGACTTTTCCGTACATTTTTTTTCAAAGTTTTCTTTTCAAGAAACCTTCTCCTGACAACTTCGAATAACTGAAAATAAATTTGAGTCAAATCGGTCCAGCTGTTTCGTACATATGTATATTGTGCACATTTTTAATATATATAGATATTATTTTTATTAACTTTTCATTTAAAGATCGCTTAAAATATCATCGTAATTCGTGCATATTCCCGTTGCGACACGCGCCCAGCGCTAGCTGCAACAAGGGAGAGGCAGAGAGAGACATTCACTTACACATGTTCCAGACAAATAGAAGATGCCACAGAGAGGGAGAGTGAGAGTGAGAATGAGACTGCGAGTGCGGGGCAACATTGGGGAGACTGCGCGAGTGCGTATTAATAAAAGAAAGTGCAATGAATTCCCAAATATGTTAAATTGTCTACCAAACAAAGAAGGCAAGGGACGGCATGGAAAGGGAAAGGGCAGGGGCAGGGGCAGTGGCAAGGGAATGGGAAGAGATGAGATGAGACGACGTTCCCAACATGTGTGCAACAGATATGCGAATGGAAATGGAATCGGGCCGCCATTGAAAACTGTTTTTTTTTTCTCTTCTTCTCTCTGGTTTTCTTCGGGGGCGTTTGGGGGGGAAATCACTTTGTTGCTGTTGCTATTGGGGGTGCTGCCCCTCAGCCAGCGCTCTGTGCCCGTTCCCATCCCCTTGCCCGCTACGGTCTGGCCCGGTCGCGTATTTAACAATGCCCGTAATTAAAATTGAAGTGGAGGCACTAAATTTAACAGCCCTCAATAAGGGAGGGGGGTTGCAAGGGGCAGAGAAATGCAGACGAAAGACCCAAAGATTGCTGCATCCTCTTGATAATATTGTTGATGTTGAGGCCAAGTTGCAAGTCGCACGAGTCTATTTGAACAGCTATATATACATATATATATATATGAATATGATGGCTGCGGAGGGTGCACATTCAACGAGGGCGCACTGTACACAAATAGAGACTACACAGAGAGAGTGAAATGTAATAATATACTCTTATAGGGCCTATTTAAACTGAACAACAACTGAACTGAAGAACTCTAAAGTTGTGCTGCTGCCTGCAGATGGCAAAAGTCAAGAAAATCACAGCTGTATATGAACCGGGGTCTTTGGGGCTATATGATAAATAGATAGACAATAAACAACAAACCCCAAGAAAAGAAGCTAAATATGAATCTTAATATGGCATAGATATTAAACAAAGTGAATTAAACTATTTTAATATTATTTAAAAGTAAAAATTTTGAAACTATAAAGAGGATAGTTTAGGTAATATAATAAGACAAACCTTATAAGCTCATTTATATGATTTGGCTGGTTTCTGAAAATAAAACAAAAGAAATATAAAAAGAAATTAATTAATTATCATTTTTATTAATTTTTTAGAATATTTCGGGATTGCAAAAATATTAAATTAAATCTAAATTTTAATAAATTTATGTGAAGTACTTTATTTAAAAAGAATTCTCGCATTCGAAACTAAATATTTTTAGTAAATAAATAAGAAATAAATAATAATTATAAGTTTATGTAATTTTATTATTGTGTATGATATATTTTATATAAATATGATATATTTTTAATAAATATATATATTTTATTATTATTTTATATTATTATTTTATTTTATTATTATTTTTTTTATGTTGTGACTGCAAAAATATTAAATATTTATTTAAAAGGAATTGTCGCGTCGTTAACCAAATTTTTATAGTAAATTTATATATATACATTCAAGTTAAATTTCATTTGATTATATTTAAAATAAGTTGAATATTATTCAAAAGTTTATTAGTTTAAATGCTAATTTTAATATAAAAAAAAAGTATTTCTTAATGTAAAGTTCATAGATAGTTTTCCTAGCCTTAAAATGAGTATTAACTGTATATAACAATTTATTAAAAAATTAATAAATATATCAGACAAAAAAGAAAACAATTTGTTAAATTTGTCTACAACACAATTTAAAAAATATTAATTTTTAAAATATTTAAACAAATTTATAGCTTTCGATTACTTGTTAAAAATGTTTCACATAACAATATTTTATTTAAAATAGAAACCAAAATTTTCCCAAAGCCAATCAATGACACAAACACATAAATTAAAAACATAAAATATTTCTCAAATATACATAAGATTTTATGCATGGTTTCTCTTCTCTGAATATTTTAGACAAATTGGCATTCTTAACTTAATTTTATTCTTGGCTAGTTTCTTCGCTGAGAGCCCTATAATACTATTGTACATTCTGCAAATCCCAAGGTCACTCATCGGTTGATGAGTGCATAAATAAGTATGCATGCTTAAAAGTATTATTACATGTATGCTTATCTATAAAAAAATAAAAAAAAATATAAAAAAGAGAAAAAAAAATACCCTCCCTGGCATTTGCATTTACGCCTACGAAGCTGAGAAGTAGAGGTTTGAGTGTATATGTGAGTGTATGTGAGTGTTTTGTGAGTGTTTTGTAAGTAGTTGTGGCATATTCATAAATACTAGTTCATTGCTCCGCTTACAGCGTGACTTTGTGGCAGCAGAGCAGGGTAGCAAGTGTGGGGGTAGGGGGGTAGTAGTTTGAGACGACTGCCGAGACACATTCACACTCACAAATACACTCACACTCACACACACTCACACACACACACACACTCGCCTCGATGACTGCAGTTCATAAATCTTGGCCCTTTGTACTTGGCTGCTTCGTTTTGAATTGTTGTTTAGTGTTGTTGCTGTTGCTGTTGTTGTTGTTGTTGTTGTTGCTGCTCTTGTTGTTGTTGTTAATGTTGTGCATTGTTTCAGCGTTTTATCAACAACAATTTTATTATGACTATTTTAATATTAAACTAATGAATGCGTCGCGACCACGCCGACTGTGACTGAGACACGTCCCGCCTGCCACTGCAACTGCAACTGCCACCGCCTTTACACCTGCCCCCGCCACACTACCGGCTTTCTTAGCCAAGTTCGCGCCCTCTAAAATACATTTTACTTTATAAACTGTTGACGACCCTTTTCGAAATTACAGACCATTGCTAATTTATGCGCCTTTTGTATGATTTTCAGTTGCCTCTTCCTTTGGCATTTTTTTTCTTCGTTTTTTTTTTGGCCTGATCTTAAGTCTATCCTTTGCTAATACACTATACTAATTATAACTGATGACTACACTTTAATTTTAGGAACGAGTTTGCAACATGTTAATGGTTGAATTGGCTTGAAAATGTTTAAATAAATTTGTTTTATGTTTTTTAAGAAAGTATTTGAAAATGCATTTTTTGCTTGAAAATTCAGCTTTAAAGTGATCAGGAAACTATATCTTATAGTCAACCAAAAACATTAATTTAGCTGCCTTAAGGTACCCCAAAAAAATATAAATGCTTTTAGAAGTTCTTGGATACTATATAATAAATAGGTTTTTTATAAAATGCAATATTAAAGAAAATGCATTTATTTATTATTTTATTATCAATCAAAATTAACAAATTACCAAATTATCAAAATTATTATCAACCAATCAAAATTTGATTAATATGTATAAGAAATTTATTTATTTATTTTGTATATAATACAATAAATTATTTATTATTTCGTGGTTCTTTGAATCGCAAGTTACTAAATTAATATAGTATAAAATAAGATCAACTTTTAATCAACTTCAAAATGCATGAAACAATAATATTAATATATTAGTATTAATAAGAAAACAAACAAATGCATTCTTAATATCCTTTAATTAAAAAGAGCTTGCAGCTCAAAATAATAAAATAATATCTGAATAATATCCCATTTTTCTTTAATTTATTGTTATTATTTATTTATTTATTTATTTTTTTATAATTTTTATTTATTTCTAACCCATTTTTCTTTGATTTATTGCTCTTATTATTTATTTATAATTTTTATTTATTTCAAGCCAAATGATTATTTCATTTAAACTATTCCTATTGAACAAAAAAGAGTATTTCAAGTTCAATATTATATATTTCAACTATCTCGCCGCGTAATTATATTTATTTGCATTTTATAAAAAACAATTAAAACGTGCAAAATGCTATTAAGAAATTTTGCGCTCTGCGGGAAAAAATAAATAAAATCTCATAGATGTGTAGATACTTGTAGATACTTTAAGTATATAGTTAGATAGTTTGTAGGTTAAGTCTGGGCAAATAGTTCAATTGGGTGCATTAATAGACTGTCTGAGAGACGGGTTGAATTGTGTTGAGGGGGAACTCTCTACCCCGCAGCTGTTGTCGCTGCCAAGTTTTGTATATTCAGTCGCATTTAAAAAATTTACACAGACAACGTCAAATCTTGTGCTTGACTTTCAGGCTTTCAGTTGTTAGCCCAGCTAAAAGAGATGCCCTCCCCTCTACACACTCCTGTGACGGTTTCTTTCTTTGCTTCAGTGAATTTTTCTACTGCTGCTGCTGCCTTGACTCTTAAGTCAAACTCTTGGGTCTCTTCTGGCTAAGACTTGGTTTTGGACCTGGGCCTGTGCTTTTCACCTGTCCATCGTGTGGAAATCATGTGAAAACATGTGGCCGCCAGTCAGCCAAGTCAGCCTAGTCAGTCAGGCATTCATTTAGCCAAGTTTCAGCCAACAACAACAACAATGGGAACAACAAATTAAAGTAATTTCCTACCGCAACGTTTTCCAGCATAGTTTTTTGTATTTTTTTTATTATTTCTTTAGCATTTCTTCTGTCTGCGTCTTTTCAGGTTTTTTTTTGTTTTTCATCGCGTTAATTGCGACTTTTCATATGCCAAGTGCATTGTACAATGTATCAACCCAAATCTGACTACAATTCCAAATTCGAAAACACAATTCAAGTCAAAGACAACAGATGTGAACGCTGCTTTTACCGCTCGCTTTTTGATTTGTATTTCTTTTTTGTTATTATACTCTGTTTTCATTTGGGAAAATGTGTATGTTGGGCTACTTAAATATATGTGTAGCTATTGAAGCTAGAGCTGTGAAATGTTATATACATGTTGTCATGGAATCAACCGCAAATAAAGTGTACAAAATTAATTCCTCTGTTCCCGAAACTTTTCCAGAAATTTCTCGACAAAAAGTCCTTAATCTGCCACAATATTTTAATACGAGTTTTTACATTAAATTGCTCTCCTACTGCGTTCAAAAAAAATAAACATCTATATCTCTATAAAGCCCAAAAAACCGCGTCAACAAATCTTAAATGTGAAAAACTTAAAAAACTTAAAAAAAAAAGCTTCATTCAAAAATATTAAAGCCAAGTCTAAATAGAGCAAAAGCCAGCAGAGTATATTGCAGTCTGGAACTTTCCAATGTTTCTTTCTTACATTTTATATCATTTTTTTTTTATTATTTTTATTTTTTAGCAATTGTTTTAATTAGCCTCGCTGCGAATTCATTTGACACGCAAAATGCGGCAGCTTTGCAGCGTTTTGGTGGCGTCATCTTCATTTTGAAGTTGCTTGGGGCAGCTGTGTGGGGCAGTCGAAATGGTGTCAGTCTCACGAGCTGTTGGCAGTTAATAAAGCGGCGCAAGGCGACAAAGCGGCAAAGTATCTCATAGATACATTTGCTCATAAGCATCAATAATGCGCTCTAATGGAAATTATTGACTTTGTCAATGTTTTTGTTTTGTTATGCGTCAACATAAAGGCAAGGCAGTTGACGGGCGTTGGATGGAGGGGAGGAGGGGGTGAGATGGTGTGGCAGGCAACGCCGCTTGACTGACATTTATCGCTGGTTTGGGCCGCTGTGTTGCAACAGAGTTTTGTTGGTGTCAGCAGCGGCAACTGCGACGACGACGGCGACGGCAGCGGCGTTCAACGTTTTGGAAAATTTAGCACAAGGTTGCAGCAACCAGCAAAATGAGCAATTGTGGCAACAACACCAACAACAAAATCGGCAAAGCTGCAACGCCAATAGTTTAAGTTGTTGTTGTTGTTATTATTGTTGCTGTTGCATTCAAATTGCTGCCGCTGTTTGTTGTTGCTGTTGTTGTTGCTGTTGTCATTGCCCAAAATTGTAAATAAATAAATACTTAATTATGTTGTTTGGCCGCACCGCTTTTGGTTATCCAAAGAACTGGCTTAGCAAACAACGACAACAACAACAACAACGAACAACAAGCAAACATTGCGCATACGCCACATTGACCAACTGCCATGAGAAACGAAACGATCTTTAGTTGCAACTGAAATCAATTGCATAAAAGTTTATAAATATATATTAACTGTAGCTCAATTTCATTTAATATCGTTGAATTATATGACCATATTAAGCATACGACATGTTTACAGTAGCCAAGAACATAAAGTGTTGCCGTCATCAGTTTAATTTTAATTCGAAATGCTGCACAATCATCAGCTTGAATACTGTAATCCAACTGATCCAAGCATCTAGATACAGTCAACAAATCAAAATCAATGTAAAGCACTTAATACCGCTGACTAAGCGAATAATTAATTAGCTGCAAATCACAGATTTGTATCTCTATCTGAATGTTAACAAACAAAAGCGCATGTTATGCTTCAGTTTGTAGCTCAAGCCAGAACTGTGAAAACAATGAATAATTACTTGTATATATTTCAGATATTTGTCAGCTATTAGATAATATATATAGTTTTTAAGATATATCTGATAATATCTTTCATGACAAATGTCCTGGAGTTAATAACAAATTGTGTTTAGAAAATTTATTTTCCACTTACAGCTCAATTGAAATCTTATTTATTTATATCTCCTGACTTCAACGCTATTCATATTTATTTTTTATGGCTGTTTAGCTTACTAAAACATATTGTTTTTTCATTTATATTTCTAGTTCAATTTTAAATTAACCTAAACATATATTTCAGCTAAAGCTTTAACTAAATATCAAATATACGTGTGCTTGATTTTTTTTTTTATAGCTTTTTTTATTTTATTTAAAAAAAAATCTATATCGCACATATGAAATTTTTATTCAAATTACATTTTTTTTACGTAAAATGAATGTGAAACGTTAAAAATATTGTTTACTTTTCAATTAATTATGAGGTTGCAATAGAAATACAGTCGCCGCACACATTTTAGAACTACTTTGTATTTAAGGTAACTTTAATAACTGAAATATTCAAATTTATCGACTTTTTTGTTTGGCATATAAATATAGGAAAAATGTGTAAATTTACCCCAAAAAAAACCACAATAAAACTATTTTTTTTAGTTAGTTCTATTAATAAAACAAAAAAAAAAAAAGTTAACAATTCAATGGAATTTTTAATTAAATATATATATATACAATAAATCGAAAATTGATGCAAAAAAAAAAAGAGATAGATTTACTGCAATTAAAATAAAAAATAAATAAAATTTTCTACTTATAAATAAAAATCGATATGCATTCAATAAAAAAACCGAAAAAATGTGTTACAAATCCAAATTCTAACATTTGACAATTCTTATTACTGAAATTGTGAGCTTCTATTGAACCACAATATTAATTAAATCTATAATTCATTTTAATAATATAAATATACATAAAAACCATAACTTGTCAAACTTCAGCTTTTATATTTTATTATTTTATATTTATTTGATATTTTATTTATATTTCTAATTTTATATTTTTTTGTTTTGTATTTTTTATATTTAGTTTAAGTCTGGAATTTATGGTTTTTAATCAATTAAAAAATAAAAAAAGAAGAAAAAAATATAAATCAATAAAAAAATATACAAAAAATGATATTTTTGTAAACATTACTTTTCTTCATATACTTTTAATAAGATTGTTAAAAAGGCTCTTTAATCATGTTTTTTGTATCTCAAAATATTGCCATAGAGTTGCCAGTCTATTCTGAATCTAATCTTTTCTTCTATATATATTATATATATATTTCTGCATGCACTAAAATTCGTAGCTTTGTTTAAGTCTCTTATCCTTTTTTTAAAGTTGCGTTTGCCAACTCGCTTTTCAGCTCAATTTCTTAATGGTTCCTCTGCCTCCTATATATGTGTGGCAAGTAACCCATAGTTTTATAACTTGTGTGGCAGCAGCCACAGGATAAGTTCTTCTTGTTCAGGAACTCAATCAGCACTTTTGCAGTTATGAAACGAGGCGGCAGTTATACTTACATAAGTAGACACTGAGTTGCATGATGCTCAGACAGTTGTTGTTGCAACAACAACACAACACCCACATAAGTATAAGAGATAACCAAGTGAAGGGGTTGAGGGGGTGTGCGAGGGGCTGCAGGTGGTTGCGGGCGGTTGATGCGGCGGCTGGTGCGTTGACGGCATCCGCTGTAAGCGCAGAACAAACTTCACAAAAAAAAAAAAAACAAAATGAAACGAAACGAACACAAAACACACACACACACACACACACACACACACATACACACAAAAAAAATGCAGCGAAGCTGAAGCCAACGACCGCAAAACTTGCAGCGACGACGTCGACGCGTTGGCCCCCCCCTTTCCTCTGCCTGCTGCGCACCCTTCAATGCGCTCCAAAAATGCAGCAGCCAAACAAACCACTCGACTGGGGCTCCAGATCCAGCCTCAGCCACAACTCCACCCCCGCCGCCAACATGTCCATGCCGTAACCACGAACCGGAAGTAAAACACAAATGCGAAGGTTGCTTGTGTTGTTGTTGTTGTTGTTGCTGCTGCTGCTGCCGTTGCGCGTTGCTGCATCTGCATCTGCGGCGCTCGCAGCAGCAGGGCGACAGCAGCAAGTGCAAGTCGATTTGCAAGCTGCTGCTGCTGCGTCTCTGTCTCAGCCTCAGTCGCAGTCTCTGTCTGCATTCTCGCATTCTCAGAGCTTCTTGACTGCCGACAGATGTTGCCTGTCGTCGCCGTCGTCGTCGTCGTCATCGTCATTGTTGCAATCAAAATGGCGTTTACAAAGCTTCAAGCTTTCCACTGTGCAGTGTGGGCTGTGGGCCCCCTGTCCCTTTCCACACATAACAAAGCAAAGCTTAACTTTTTTTTTTGATTTTTAATAAGTTGTCGCACGCTACACATTTTTGCTTGGCCCCAAAAATAAAACGCAGTCGAGGGCGTCGCAGCAGCGTCGCAGTCGCAGCGAGAACATTTCCAGCAGCAGCGTCAACTTTCGCATTCGAAATTCGCAGTGCATTCGATTCTGAACGCCTGTTCGAATTTTAAGCTATTTTTATTGAAAATGAGCGATATGCTCAGAGTGTGCCCCAAAATGCGACGTCGACACACGACACACAACAAAGCCAGCTGAGAGCGAGAGAGGGAGAGGGAGAGCAAGCGAGCCAGCTGCACTAATTGAGAAGAGAACACAAGCAACAGAGAGAGAGAGAGAGAGAGAGAGAGAGAGAGAGAGAGAGAGAGAGGGAGAGAGAGAGCGTATGTGTTTGCCATGTAAAACTGTGTTAAGTGCATAGCTCTTGACTGAGGGGCGGGAGTAAGGCAGAGGGCAGCTCAGCTCCCCCTTTTGGGGGTTGCAATTGATGCACAAGCAGACGGCAATGATGGCTTTATTGTCAGTGCGAACCCACCTTCCCCTCACCCACACCCATATGTCCACCCACTCAAAGAGTAAGAGTGCAGACAGCGGAAGAGAATATCAAACCATATTTAAGACCATATATGTAACGAAACTTGAATACTCTGTAGCTCATTCCCTAAAGTGTATTTATAAATATATAACTGTAATTTAATCTACCCTACAACTTTCTAAATTCCAATCAGAGTTTACTCTAACTCAAAAATTTAATAATCTCTATTGTTATTACACTTGAAAATGTCTTTCATTTATCTTTAAAAAACTCTTTTCTTTAAAATAAATAATTTACAAATTATTTAGTCAACTTAATGACAATTTTATAATATCATATTCGTGTGTTTTTTTGAAGTGTATAACAAGCGCATTTTGCGATTTTATTCTCGCACACACAAAGTGCAATCAACACTGAACACTCTCGACTTACAGTTCTTCCGCCTGTTCACAGTCCCAGCCATCCCCGCCTCCCCCTACTATTCAGCATCATTCTCCTTTGTCACTCATTGCATGTTTTCTTATTTTGTATATATACCCTGTAGTAACAGTTTAAGTGGGCAAGAAGGCATGATAGGGACAGTCGATCAAGTCTAAAAAGAATTATGGCAATACACAGATCATGATTTTCTTTTTTCCCTTTCTGTAAATCAAAAGAAATATTTACAATTTTTATTTATTGGTAAATAACACTAGGTAACACACAATTTTTATGCTCTACCAAAACCTACTTTTTCTGATACACCCCCAGATGATGAAAAACCACTTTTAAAATTTTTCTAGACTGAGACTTTTTTTTAAACAAAATTTTCAATCTGTCATTTTTTTAGCGTTTTTTTTTTTTTGGCAGAGATAAGCCAGCAAATTTGTTCATTACTCGTCCATTCCATAACCGATGTAAGAATGCTTTAAGTTTTTTGAAAGCTAAAAAATAAATCTATTAATTATTTATATAATTTATTATGTTTAAGAGCTTAGTTCTGCATCTATATAATTTTGAATTAAGCAAATTATGATTTTTGTGCGGTATTTTTTACGATTAATTAACTTTAAAATTCGCGATAAAATCGAAAATATTCTTTTCTTTTTTTTCCTTTTTGTATTTACATAGTTGCATCAATTAGCCATCGTTTAAGATATTACTCTTTGGAATCCATCGATAGACAACGAAATACCCACATCTTATAGCTAAATATGGTTTTTGTCAATATTGACGCTTTCACAACTGAATATCCTACTAAAAACGGTCTTTAGAGTCCCGGAAATACCTCTCGAACTTATGTTTTTGACTATTTGCTTTGATTATAATCATAAAAGATTTTCCCATATTTTTTAGAATTTAAAACTAACTTTAGGGTATCTCCAAGTAGAGCTTTCTTTGTTAAAACATTTTTAGTTGATTTTTTTATACTTTGTCATATTTTGTATACAAAAGAAAAGAAAAACCAAACAGAAACTGCGCTTATTACGCCCCGTTGCCGACAAGAGCCCCGCCACGGAGCCCCAGAACCCATTAGAATCAAGCTTGGAGAATGTGAGAGAAGCCATGAGCGTGGCAAAAGGGAGCAGCAAGTGGCAGCCGCATCACTTTTAAGCTGCACACAGATACAAATACACACACACACATATATACAGCTGCCAAGTGGCGGCTATATGGGCATTGTTATAGTTCTTGCCATGACTATAAAGATATTTATGACAAGATTTACATGTTGCAATTTACTGCATGCAGTTTTTCTTTGATATTAATTTAAAGCAGCTGCATTACTTTGGTATTTACATGCTGAATTTAATTCATGTAGTTTATTATTATTTTTTGTATTATATTAATTGTTGTTGGTCTTTTTAATCTCTATATAGATTTCTATATATTTGTTAATATTTTATGCAAATAAATGCACTCAAAAATGTAAATTTGTGAATAAGTGAAAACATGGAAATAATGAAAACAAAAATTCAAACGAAATTCAACGAAAATATATATATTTATATATACTGCTGCATATGTATATATACATACTACTGCAAAATTAATTCTTCATTTTACACATCCCAGCGATCCCTCAATATTTGTATAATTTCATGAGTAGTCAAGATGAAGAGAGAAAACTAAATAAATCCTTCATCTCAACTCGTAACTTCCTCAGCTTGTCTACATTAATCCTTTTGCAGTTTTTGCAGCAGTTGCTGAGTTAACTTCATCATGTAAACTTGAGTAGTATATGACTTTTTGTCTGATGTTCTGTTTACTGTTTGCTGCGACTGCGACGGCGACTGCGACTGCATTTCGCCTCATTTCGTTTCATTTGCACTCGTTGCTGTCGCAGTTCGCAGCTCTCAGTTCGCAGGTCGCAGTTCTCGTTCTAAGCGTTGCCTCCTTCTCCACGCTCCTCGCTCCTTGCTGTATTCTCTTCTATATGCTTTTCATGCTTGTTTTTAGCTCCTCCATTTCCAGTTTTTGTTGCTGCCGCTGTCTCTGCTGCCGTTGTCTGTTCGCAGTCGCTTTTCGCACATTTCGCCCATTGTGCTTTGTACGTACATACATACATATATATATTTGGCAAGTTGTGCGCACTCAGCCTCGTCAACGAGTCGAACTCGTCGTCGCTGCCGTTGCTGCTGCTGCTGCGTTCCGTTCCGTTCCCTGCGTTTCGTTCCCGTTCCAACACTACTAACCGCCGCCAACGTTAAAGTCAACGTCAACGTCACCGAGTCCGAATCCAAATCCGAGTCCGAGCAGCGCTGCCGCTGGCTGAGTGGAGTGCTCTCTTTTGTTTGCTGTGCGCCTGTTCCCAAACGACTCAAACTGAGAGAGAGATAAAAGCATCTTCTGGCTAGATGATGCTTCTGTGTTGATAAGGCACAGGCCCCGCGCCACATCTTGGCCACATTCTGGCCTAAAAAATATCACTGTGTGTGTGCTTGTGTGTGACTTTTTGCGTGAAAATTGAGCACAATTTCTAGATGCACACACAAGTGGTGTTACATATAAACACACAAGTATATTACAAGCCACATGTGTGTGTGTGTGCATAGAGTAGTCTCAGATTCGACTTTAACTTCAACTTCGTCTTCAGTTTCTCTACTCTATTTGATTTGAGTGAGTTATGAAGTTGCATTTTATGTGTGGCGTGGGCGTCTCTACAGACTTTCAAACTCCACAGTTCTGTGCTCTTTAAAGCGTCGATTTATTGTTGTACTTATGCCGAAACTGGGCGACATTGTAATAAAGAGTTTTCTATCCATCGGGTAGAAGAAAATAAAAAAAAAATGCGTTTACCGTTAGTCAAAACCAATTCCAACCAAGCCAAAGCCAAAGCCAAAGCCATGACCATAAAAACTCCAAATACATTTGCGACGACAACAGCTTTGAAATGCTTCTCGTAGCTGTAAATGCAACTGCCACACACACACAGGTTAGATATAGATACACAGACCACAGATACAGATACAGCTACAGATACAGATACAAAATACAGATACAATATACAAATACATGGCTTTAGCTCATATGCAAATGCATTCTTGTGCACTCATCAGTCGTCCATTTCCCAATGATGAGCTGATGTTTGTTGTTGTTGTTGTTGTTTTTGTTGTTTTTGTTGTTTTTGTTGTTTTTATTGTTGTTGTTGTTGTCTCCTAATGCAGGTCAATGCTGTGATGTTCGCCTTCTCAGTTGATACACTTTAAGAAATTTTATGGGCTTGTAAAGCAAATGTGTGGGTGTAGATTTTATGGAAATTAGAAAATTAAAAAAAAAAGAGAACAATATGATAGTAGAATAATTTAAAAAAACATTTGATGAATTGTGTATTGTGTGTGTCGACTTGAAGAAAGTAAACATTTTTTGTAAGTTGAGATGATAATATGTTAAGATTTTATCCCAATTTAATCAATTAAGCCAGTCAATAGGTAATTTATATGAAACTATTTATTCTTAAAATGAATAAATAAATATTTGATATTGTTAATTTTTCTTCTCTTCATTCTTATTTTGCGAGTACTTCCAGTTAATATTATATTGCAACACTTTCTGATAATTTACTTTGTAAAAGATGCTAAAAGTGTTTTCTTTTTATTTAAAAAAATTAAATCAATAGCAATTTTAAGCTATTTGCACTGTTCAAATGATAAACATTTGTTTGTAAAGTGTTTTTAAATTATTAAACATTTATTGACAAGCAAATATTGAATTAATTATCAAGAGTTTTGACCATTAAATAAATATATAAATAAATAACACAATGCCACAGCATTTTGTATACTAAATTTACTAATTATTTATTTATTTATTTTAGTCAAATTTATATGTAAAATCTGTCGCCGATTCCGAAATAAAATATTTAAAAATATGTTTAAGGTACCATTTAGGAGCTAAGCGAAAATACCTAGATTTTTGACTTTACAAAAATGTAATTTTAGTTAAGTGTAAATAACACCGAAAATAGTTTAATGATATTCATAGTTTTTACTATTTAAACAGACTATAAAATAGCCCATCACTTGTCATATACAATTTTTTAATAAGATTTTTCTGTCAGAAGCTATAAGGGTTTGAATTGAAATGCTTGCATAAAAATATGCTCAATTTAAAATAGATATTTTTCCAGCAATTATGTGCTCAAACTCAAATTGTATTATTTATAAATTATAATTTATTTAACTTAAAGTTATTACAAAGAGCCAAATATGGCCTTTAGTACTAATATGTCAGCCTGTAATGTACCCCAACATCACTATGATTTTTCCTTTCATTTATATAAACTCTATTTATTATCATATTATTAAACATTTGTATTAAGTATTAAGTTAATTATTGATAATAAAACGGAGACTTATGTTGCATTGGAAATTAATAAAAAATAAATTAGGTTAACCCATTTTAGGCCGCTGTTCAACAAAATTTTTCTAATTTCAAAAAAATACTTTGTTCAACTGAATTATAGTTTTGATAAAACAAAATATGCAATAATATAGTTCATTATATTGGCTTTCAGGGAAAAATAATAACTTATAACCCCCTTCCATAATTATGGGCTCCTGGTAAGGCTTAAAAATACCCTATATTCAGACCATTTTCTAATCAGGAGTCTGCTAATATATACGAATAATTTCAATTAAATTTTAACAATAACTCTTGTCAATATTTGAGTTTAATTAATTATGAACTACAATTTCGAATTTCGATTAAGTATCCTGCTTAAAAACAAGCGCAAAGTCGCTATTATTACACTTTCAACAAAAATGTAAACAATTTAGAAATATTCTTCAGTGTATTGCTGCTGAGTCTGTTCATCGCTTAGTTGTCCTTTGACATATGCCACTTAATTGGCCAATTTGCATGCAGCAAAATCAGATTCAGATTCAGATGCTGTGCGGCACTTTCACCTGGCCGGGCCAACTGCAACTGCAATAGTAACAGCAACAACAGCAACAACTACAACAACTACAACTGTTGCAATTGCATATTTGCTCTACTCATAAATTATGCCTAATTATGCGGCATCTTAGCAAAGATTGGCTCAGCTCCTGAGCCCAAAGAGCGAACGGAGCACTATGCAATTTGTCCAGCCTGGCAGTGTGGCAGCCTGGGCTCATGTGGCTTTTTTGGGGGGCAACAATAACAAAGCGGGCAATGTTGCAGTTGCAGTTACAGTTGCCACAAAACGGGGAACCGACACACGGGGGTGGCTGGCGTCGGCTATCTTTGTGTGCATTACGAAATTTTGCAAAACAAAAAATTTTGTTTGTTGTCTACTTTCATTTTTAGTTGTTGCTGCTGCGGACCACAGTTTATAATTGTTACCTAGGCTTGGCTGCATTTAATAGCCGCATCTCGAAATTAGCCGCAACTTTCAATTCCGCCAGAAAGAAAGAAAGTTGGCCAAAATGATGGCTAAAACTCAAACTGCTTTGTGTTGCTGTTGCTGTTAATTTCAAGGTCATTTGCCAGGGCAAACAATAGTAAATTGTACATTGTACATTGCCTGACATTCCATGAATTTTGTTCACATTTTCTGTTCCAACTTAATTAAAAGGCAAACAAAACGCAAAACTCACATACAAAAAAAAAACCAGCAAAAAAAAACTGACTGATAAAATTGCCTTTTATCAGTACAACAAAACATTAAAAAACAAAACAAAAAAAATGAAGAACAAAAAAAAAGGCAAGTCAGAACATTAAAGTTGCAAGTAACCGACTGTTGAATACTCGATTTATTGTAGTAAATATTATAAATAAGTATTATTAATTGAATACTATTTTTGCAATTTGAAATAAGTTATCCCCTTTTTTTGTTATGATTCAATTTTTGAGAATTGAAACTGTTCTTAATTCCGAAAAAGCTTAAATACTCGACTTGAAAAGACTTTGGAAAGTTATTTTAAATTGTTAGGATTCCAACTGTATTTAGGGAAAAATTGTTTATAATTTCCTTGGTCACAGGAGCACAATATTCAAAAGAATCCTGACGAAAAATGTGAGGAAATGAAAACAAATATTAAATGTTTTTAATTCCAAAAAAAGGTTAAAAACTGGCTTTGAAAAGATTCAGAAAGTTGATTAAATATGTTTAAAAAAATAAATTCATAAAAGGAAAATTTCTTTGTTTCTATATTCGTTTTTATACGACAAAAATCCCAAGACAAAAAATATTCGGAAATGAGAACAGGTGTTTCGTGAATTCAATTAAAAAGAAATGCGAAAAATATATTGAGCATTAGAAAAAATTCAGATAAATAAGACAAGTTAAACCGCCTTTACACATGCTGAGTGTAACCCTTTAAATCAATTTTTGTAAACAGAGTATCAGCAATGTCGAGACATTAACCGCGATAATTATACAAAAAAAACATGTGGCCCGTTTTTTGTGGCCGCAAGATTGAGCACGAAAGCTTCATGAAATTCACCTACGAATACAATTGATAAGCATTTAGAATAGATATATATTTATATATATATATATTGTGGTATATATGTATATATGAGTATATCTGGCCACTTGGCAAGCAAAAGCAAAATGCTTTTCAGATATATTTCATAGAAATTAAACAGCTCGCAGTTAATTTCAGTTCGTAATGCTTTTAAAATTTGCTGATAAAAATCCAAAGAATATTTCTCGCAACATTTTTTTGCCATTTAATTTCATAAGTCTTATCAGATTAAACGCAGATAAAAGAAACCAAATTGATAACCTTTTAAATAATAAAGTGAACGATCTTTATGTTTATATACTGTCAAGTTCTACCGGAGGCTTATCAATTTCATGTTTATCTCCTTGCCACACAATACAAATAAATGTTGGCAATCATTTGCCCAATTATAATTCAGTTTATGATCGCGCATATATATATATAGATATATATTTGTCTTTATTTTATAGCTTGCTATAAAAGCATATAAGAAATACCCTTAAGAACGTTTAGAGTTCAGGCTAAAATTATGTTTTCGTTAAACATTTTTATAACTACTAAATAACCTGTAATCCTTTGATTAACCCAATATTGTCGGAGTATTTTTTAATTTGCTGCTAGTTGAAGCTGCTTAAGATATCATTTATTTAAATGGTTGTTTTACATTTAGCAAGTTTTTAGGGAAATCGTTTTTCCTTAAATATTTTACTTATTACAATTAAAGTTTACTTTGTCATATTTAAAATACAAAATAAACTACTTCTAAAATCCTAAAAAATCTATGTTTTACTAACGTTTTCAATAAATATCTATGAAATCTTTAATAAGTATTAAAAGTACCTTTTGTCTATTTTCTAAAAAACAATTTTCTTTATAATTTATTTTACCAGATGTTTTTCCAAATGATAAATATAAAAAAAAAGCTGATGAGATTCTTTGTTTCTTGCTGGTTATCATTAGTGATGACACGAGCTTTAATGGGTTAACAAATGGACAGACATGCACTCTAGCCACTCTCTCCCCACTCTGCTGTACACCTACAGATGCAGAGGCATCGCAACGCTTCTGTCACCAATGCCCCTGGGGCAGGCCACTGAGTCTGGCACTGGTTCTGGCAATGCTTGCAACTTCACTCCACTGTCTGTGCCTCAATCGATGTGTGTGGCCTGGATGAAGGGTATGGGAGCGGGCAGTGAGACTGGGCCTGGACTGGGCGCGAGACTGCGATTGGGAACAGGGAGCTGGAACTGGGGACTGGGGACCTGGTACCTCAAACCTGGGCCTGACAACCACACGGCGCCGACAATGGAATGTTGTTAGTTATAAAATGGCCACAAAATCATAACGCGGGCGTGGGTTCTACCGCACTTTCCTGAACACCAAAACTGCCGAACCTGATATTGACGATGACGAGTTGTTGGGCCCCCTTTCCTCCCCCCCCCCTCTCTCTGTCTCTCTCTTTGTGCTCTTCCAAAAGGTTGGTCCAGAGTGTGAATTGAAATGTTTTTTTTTTTTATTTGTATCTTACATGTCTGGTCCATGCAGCCAGCGGATTGTATCTACAACTAGACACAAATCGAAAAATCAAAAAACTCGTCGCAGTCGTCGCATTTGTTTTATGAGTTTTAGAAATTCTTTTCGAGCTGAACTTTTTTTTTACCATGCACTCTGTCGCCCACAAAAAAACAAGTTTTTTTTTTGTTTTTTATTTTTTCCTCTTGTTTGCCGTTCTTGTTATTATTATTATTAGTTTTCTATTTCTAAGGCGGCGTTGGTGGCTCGCTTTGAATAATGATGATAAGCGCAGCTCCAAGCGATCCAAAGTAAACCAAACAAGCAAGCATTCAAGCATTCAATTCAAGCCAATCCAAACGAGTACATATGAATATATAGACTCCGAGTCAGACTCAGACTCAGTTTCATACTCATCCATCTATCTGACGTTCTCTTTTTGATTATTGACTTATTGTGGCATTTATATTGTGTGTGTATCTGTGTGTGTATTTATTTCTTTTATTTTTGCGCTCGAAAACGTCGCCAGGTACACAAGAATCGTCACGGTCAACAAAAGATACACTGGGAGCCAAAGTATCTCAGACTATGCAGATACATTTGAAGCGCACGCTTGTCCGTTGTATATATTTTTTATGTTGTTGTCATCAATTTAACAGAATAAAAAAAAACAACAAGAACAAAACCAGACATTCTTTTTTTTTGAGACTCGTCGTCGTTTTTCGTTCTCATAATTTGTTTGCCTCGTTGTTTGCCCCCTTTCCCATCATATCCATACCACCATACCCATACCCAAAGTCTCAAATCCCGTTCCCAATTCTTTTCTTTTCTCGCGCGGCGACTGTGAGAAAGATTTTATTTCGTTCAAGTGGTTTTTGATTTAACACCAAAAAAACAACAACAACAGCAACAAGAACAACAAGCAATGGAAAATATTTTAATGATGCGTCGTCAATGCAATTCAAAAAGAAAATATATGTATATAAAAAAGAAAAACAAATCTAAAAGATTTCTAACTTGTTTGGTGGCCTTTCTTTTTCTTTCTTTCTACACTTCAGTTTGATTTTTCTACTCAATTCGATTGATTAGCTCTGGAAAATGCTCAATGCTCAGCTGATCCGCAATATTATTCGATATAAATAAGAAACCAACCCCAAATATTAAAGTCTCGGCTTATTAAAAGGGGTAGTAGCTCAAAGAGCAGACGACAAACCACTCGACAAGCTGCCAAATGGGCTTATTCCTTATATCGATGCGGTAACATCTGTCACGGCTGCTTCCTCTGAACACCACAACCACAAATGGCAGCAGGACAACTGCAACTGCAACTGCAACTGGACAACATTCAACAGCTTTTTGGTATTTTACAAAAATATATATTTTCGGGTATAATTGCATACAGATGCAATTTGCAACCAAGATTGCAAACTTTTTAATTGTAAGATCATAAATCAGATTTTTAACTGCCACAACTTTATATAAATAAAAACGATTTGATTCAAATTTATTCCCTAGATTCTTTGTTCGATTTTCCACATTGAAACATTTTTATTTAAATTTTTTAATTTCAAAATTTAATTTTTAATTAATTGAAAACCAACAAAATCACTAAACAAAACTGTATATAAATAAATAAATAAAAATGACTTGATCTAAATTTATTCTCTAGATAGTTTGATTAATTGTTGATTGAATATCAGAATTTATTGATTTTAAATGTTGAAACATTTTTAATTATATTTTAAAATCTTTAAATTTGTTTTTTAATCAATTAAGTCCTGCAAAATTCTATACAAAACTGTTTTCTTTTGTTGTTGTTCATTTGTTTATTTTTATCAAATAAAAAGCTCAATAAATATTGATTTTAAATGTCGAATTTCATTCTGGGCTTTTAAAGTTTTAGAACTTAGAACACTCTTTTAATAATTTTGAACAACAAAAAAGAGTTGTTGAAAATTAAAAAAAAATTCAAAATGTCTTATTAATCGATTGTTCACATCATAATTATCATAAATTAATATATTAAAATTGATTTATTATTAATTTTATATTTATTTATACTTTATACTTTTTTATCTCTATTTTTCCTATAGTTTTAATATTTATTCATAATAATTAATATTTATTAGTAATAATTCGATATTATCGATTTATAGAGACATTTTTAGCCAATGCCTAAATAATAAAAATATTACAATTTCCTCAAGTAAATATTCCAATTAATTATGCTTAAAAAAGGGTATAAAAGCTGCGTTGTATGTAATACATTTTTTATGCTCTTCCTTTTGGTTTGCTGTTTTTTTGTTTTTTTTTTCTTAATTTTTTGCATTTAAACCAAGGGTATTATTCCATTTAAAAAAATTTGCAATATTTATGCAGTCTTTCGCTTTGAACTTTTGCCCGATGCCGACTTGGCAACATGCTCCAGCTGATCATCAGTTATATCAGCCTATATGTAGGTATATACATTGCCAACTCATTAATGTGACACTAATCATGTGACCTCGACTGTTGGCTGCGTTTTACGGCCACTTTGCACACCGTTTGTTCATGGCAATCGAAATATTTTCCATGGCACTTCATAGAACAACGGACGAATGAGTCGCGAACCATTCATAAAAATGCCATTCTATTGCTTTCTTCGCTTGTGTGGCACCTTTCTTTCTTTCTTTCAGTCTTTTTATATATATATATATAGTATGATTGGAAATGCTTAGGAAAATCAACTCAACAAGAAATGGGAACTGGGAACGGGCCACAAGCAACTGGGAACTGAGAACTGAGAACTGGTAACTGAAAAAGGTTGTGCCCAATGCAGTTTGAAATAGGCACAAAAAAGCGGGCCTAGGAAGCGGGCCTCTTGCGTAGGTAGCTCTGACAACTGGGCCAAACAAAAGACAACATTTAAGATACTCAAAGCGAAGAGCGAGAGAGAAAGAGATCGAAAATTGTAAGCATTTTATATACAATTTCACCTTTTGCAGTTGCAGTTTTACTGAGCCCATGACGCGTGTCAGGGGCAACCAATTAGTAGAGAGGCTCTGCGGTATCTGTGCAGTCTTTTGTGTTTAAATGATATAGGGGTTGTTGATAGGCTAAACAGGCATACGTGTTACACTAACAGAAATCTATGATAGTTTAAATGCATGTAGTTATGCTTGAACTTTAAAATATATTATCTAAAAATATATTTAAATATTAGCTCGCCCTGCGTGCTCAGCTACGATAAAAAAAAAGGAACATTTTAAACATTTTCTACAATCTATGATTTTACTGCACTACCTGATATATTTCAGCAGAGATTTTTATACAATTTTCAAATGCATTTGCCACCCAATTCCCAATATATATTTTTTGACAACATTTTAAAATGAGAGTGCCAGTCTATAATATATTATGAAACTTCACGTTTCTAGCTTTTGCGTCGCCAATCAGTCAGACAGTCAGGTTGAACAGTTTTAATATATAATATAATATATATTATATATAAACTTTTCCAAATTTCTCCTTTATAAGAAGTATAAGTATAATATATATTTTTTTAAGTCTCTGTATACACTTTTATTTGCTAAAACGAACTCTAATTAAAGTTTTAATTCAAACAAATAAAAAAAATAATGAATTCAAATAGAATATATTAAGAAACATGATTAGAGAATTATTTTAATTCATTTGAAAAGGATAGAAAATCTAGAATATTTGTCAAAAGCAGAAATATTAGATTAAAAAAGAAAAATATACACTCTCTAATATATTGTATATTTAATTATTTTTATTCTCACATAAGGAGAGGTAAAAAAGCGGAATATTTTGCCTACCATAAATATCAAAATATGTAGAATGTTAAATTTTGTAAGTTCAATTAAAACAAATAATAAAAAATTGATTGAAATAGAATATCTTTAGGGACATGCTTTTAGAATTATTTTAATTTATTTGCAAAGAAATAAAATCCAGAAAATATAAGTATATATATGCTAGCTATAATAAATTTATTTTTGCTTTTGAAAATGGATTGAAATAGATATTCTATTATTAGGAACATGTTCTCACAA
The DNA here is from genome assembly GCA_035043045.1 of Hirtodrosophila alboralis. Classification (NCBI taxonomy): domain Eukaryota; kingdom Metazoa; phylum Arthropoda; class Insecta; order Diptera; family Drosophilidae; genus Hirtodrosophila; species Hirtodrosophila alboralis. Next base: position 26,858 of record JAWNNH010000241.1, read on the forward strand.
TTATTTTAATTTATTTCAAAAAAAATAAAGTCGAGAAAATATAAGTACGCTATCTACAATAAATTTCTTTTTGCTTTTGACTATCATAATACTTTATGCATTTAATTTGTAATATTATAAATGGTTGTTGGTTATTATGGTTGATATTTAATAATTTATTAATAATTATTATTTTGCTATATACCATAACATTTAAAACTGATATCAATCGAGAATATATATAACCCCAGACATTTCTACAACCTAGTTTCTCCCAGTGCATTTATATCCCGATGCGTAGCCGTGTGGCTGACGCTGATGAGCCGCAAACTGCGCAGGAAACTTCATCCAATTGACAAGCGGCATTTAGGGGATAATTTTCGGGGCATGTGTAGCGGTTGCCCCACGTTCAACAACAACAACAAAAACAACAACAACAAAAGGAAGACGCAGGCGCAGGCGCAGCGTGTAGGCAGCTAAAAGTGCGCAGGACGAAAAAAGGACGCGCTCCAACAGTTTTTTGTTGCGACGCTGTAACATCTGCTTGCCTGGCAGCCTGTTTGTCTCTGTCTGTCTGCCTCATCATCATCATTATCACCATCATTATTATCATCATCATTTTTTGGTGTCCTGGCAGGACATGTGCGTTTTTAGTTATTGAAATTTTTACTTGTTTTGTCCTGTGCTCGGCTCTGTGCATTGAGTATTTAATTGCAGATAATATCGACAACAAACAGCAGCAGGCAGAAAGCAGAAGGCAGAAGGCAGCAGAAGGAACAGACAGAAGGATACAAGGACAACGACAACGAGGACGAAAACGTTTGACTCAACAGCTGAAGTCGCCGGAAATGCATCTGTAGATCCAAGTAGAACGATCTGCAGGACATTCAGGACATTCGGTTGCTGTGGAGGCGCGCGCACGTGTCAATAATTGTTCAACTGTTTGGATACCTCAAGAATCAGCTGTCGTTTTCGAACTTTGAAGAGAATAAATAAAAAATACAAGGAAACAAAGGGAGCAATTGAATTATGTTGAGGTATTTTGGCTAAAGAACTCTATAGTTCAGACGAAAGAAAGGATTTTAGACACCTTTTCTTTTATTTTTATAATGCAGCCTATAACTTTATTTCCTCACTTAATAACCTAATCAAAATATAAGACCGAAATAAGTGTAATGGTATCAAATTTTAACTAAATAACCCATTACGAAGACGTCATGTTGCAATTATTAAAAAATCACAAGAAATTTTATATTGCTCTGAATTTTAAATAAGCACAGTTACAGAATCGTAGATTAGATTAGTAGAAATATTTCTTAAAATCCATTTGATTTAAATTATATTAAAAATACATTTTTAGCTTTGATTTATAAAATAAAAGTTGCAGAATAATTCTTATTTGTGGTTTTTTAAATAGAAATGTAAAATAATTCAAATCATTAGATAAAACATAAAAAATTGATTTTTTTTACTATTATTGTTACTATTTTTGGATTGTTAAATTTTTATTTAAATTGTTATCTATATAATAAAAGAAAAATCATACATCTCTTATTTTTAAATTTACAAAAATAAATTAAATAGTTACTTCTAATAATATTATTATTTATAAAAATCAAATTTAACTCTTATATATGGAAATAAATTAAAAAATAATTATTATGTTGTTTTTTTAATTTTTTTTATGCTGTTATAGGCATTTTGCATATATTATTTTTTTATTAATTTATTTATCTATTTATTTATTTGTTTATTTATTTATTTATTAATTTACTAATCTATTAAATTATTTATTTATTTATTTTATTAATCATCAAAAAATCGAAAATAATAACAGGCCAAATTATATTACTTTAAAGATACATATTCAATTTGTCAGATAAAGATACCAGTCTATAAAATCTACAAGTTGGCTTTCTCAACATTCCCAAGCAATATACACATGTGTTAGTTTCGCTTCTTGGCCATTTCCTGAAAATTCTTGTGTCGTAACGAGCTTAAAACATTCGAATTGTTATACCAAGCCATTGAATTGCGTTTTAAGCCGCCTAAACAAATGCAAATTAGCTGCGCACTTGGCCAACAGTCCAGCATTGGACTCTTAACTCTTAACTTTTAACTCTCATCTCTCATCACAAGTCACAACTCACAACTCGCAACTCACAACTCACAACTTGTCCGGCAATTGCAAAAGTAACGGCAAAGCTAATGCCAAAAAGAAGCCAACAACAATTGAGTGTGCTGCTAATGTAATTGTATTTGTAAATGCCATAAAGTTGGCAACACTTGCTGTGCCAACAGCAGCAGCAGCAGCAGCAACGACAACAACAGCAACAGCAACAGCAGCAGCAGCAATACAAATGAATTATGTTGGCTGCCCAGCAGCAATCGCTCTGGGATTGCCTACCCCTCCTACCCGCTCCCAGCCTCTTCTAAGCCACACAAATGTTGCCACAACGTTTGCAAATGAAGTTCACGAGATGGTCAAGACGATAATGTTGGCGAGCGCATTTGCCAAGTCATGAGGCGAATACGATGTTGCTTCTGCTGCCCTGACACCGCAGCAACATAGCAATAGCAATAGCAACACACTGGCAACAGCAACAGCAACAACAGCAACAACAACAACACAATTCAGTTAGTCAATGCGCGTCACAACGAACGAGTTTTTAGCTGTTTGTTGTTGCTGCTGCTGCTGTTGTTGTTGTTGTTGGTGTCCATTTTGTCGCCGTCGCCTGCCCTCAAATAGTTGAAAATCAAATCAACAACAACATCAGCAACAGCAAAACCAACACTAAACTAAAATCTATGCACAGTCTGTGAAATAAGTTAAGCTACGCACAGATTTCTTAAATACTTGTTAAAAATATAAAAAATATATTTAGGCAAAATTTCAATAGACAATAAATTAATTTAAATAGAATATATTTAGAAGCATGACTTGAGAATTATTTTCATTTATTTGAATTAGAAATAAAGTCTAGAAAATTAAAAAAAAATGGAAATATCAGGTTAAAAGGGAAAAATGCACTTTATAATATATATAATATATATATGGTTAAAGAAAAAGAATATTTTGCTTGATTCCTGACAATAAATATCTAAATATGTACAAAGAAATTTTAAAGGTTTGATTAAAAAAAGAATTAATAATAAAAAAAAGGCATCTGTAGCCAATGCTATATATTTCTCCTATAATATTGAACACAAACATGGCATTATATCAATAAAATTGTCAATGGCAATATCACATAAATCTGATAGTTTCTAGAGGTTTATTTCTTTAATTATTCCTAAATGTTATTTTATTTAAATTATCTTGAATGTCATTTTTTTAGATGAGCTAGATTTTCTTGTTTATTTTTTACACAATATCTCGATCGATTGTTAGTTATAGTTTTATAAACTCAGCTATCATTATTAATAAATAAATAAATAAATGGTAATAAAAAAAATAATTTTTAAATAGAATATCTATAGGAATATGTACTTAGAATTATTTCAATTTATTTGCAAAGGACTAAAAATTGAGGAAATAAAGCTATAAATAATTTAGAAAAATTTAGAAAAAAGAAGTACATACATTATCTATTATAAATTTATTTTTGCTTCAGACTTTCATAATATTTGATTTGGAATTCTAAAGATAGTCAAGTATTGAAATACTATTTTTTTTAAAATAGTTAATAATATATTATATTATATAAAAGTAATACCAATAAAATATATCCATATTTTTATATGCAGACATTCCTAAAATTATCTATATATTTTTATTAAAAATATATATTGTCAATCTGTAAATCTACATCCCTATTTTTTTCTACATATCTATATACGAGCATTACCTTTACCTCAATATCTAAATTTCTATATCTTTATCTATATCTTTATCTATTCCTATATCTAATTCTTTGCTCAATTATTTATTTTCCTATTTTTTTTTCCTAAATAAACGTGCATTAACTTTTTTAATTGACTGTATGTAAAACTCAATTGAAGCGCAGCGAGCTCTTCCTCTCCCCAAACGCGTCGCCCCGTCGCTCCACTTTGTTTTTTTTTTGCTGTTTTGCCTTTTGTTTGATTTAGTTTATGCAACCCGCTACCCGCGCCACCCGCACCCCCGCAACAAGCCCGCGCCCATTCCCTTCCTTGCACTCGCTTATGCATACGAGCGACGCAGACGCTGACGCAGACGCTGACGTAGACGCTGACGCAGGCGCTAACTTGAAGTTCCAAGCCCAAAGCTGACTGTATATGCAGTTCTCCCTCCCCCCTCTCTCCACTCTCTCTCCTGGCCCATTCACTAATACTCTTACACACGCATCTGAATCTCTGCCAGCGTCGCTGCTGTCGTCGTCGTCGTCATACAAATATTTAGTAGAGTATGAAGTAGTTCGGGTTCGGTACATAAAATGTGTTGACCTCAGTTGACCTCGTTTCAGTTTCTTTTGCTTTTGTTGTTGTTGTTGCTGCTACTCTTTTTTTTCTGCTTTTTGCAGCACTTATTTTATTTGTGCAAACGTTTTAATGAAATTTCGTTTCATTTTTTTTTCTCTCTGCCTCTGCCTCTTTTTTCTGTTTTATTTTGTTTCTTTTTTGTACTCAACATCTTCGTTTTCTCTCTTTGCCTCCTCCTCCTCCATTCAGCATTTAAGCGCGCCGCTGAGTTTTTCAATTAGAAATCATCATAATCGTATCTCTTTGTGGTTCTTCAACCTTTCTTCTGGCCATGGGTTACCGCTGCCGCTGCAGCTGCTGGTATTCCCTAGCAGCGCCCAGAGCCAGCGCCCTGCCCCAGTAACTCCGCACTCCTCCCTCTAGCGCCTACAAGCCTGACGTTTTGTGTCTATGTCTATTTGCTGTTATGTACCATTCTGAAGTGTGTGTGTGTGTGTGTGTTTGTGGAGGGGGGGAGAGGGGTGCTTCTTTGGTCAAATGAACTTTTGGCGAGTGTAACTCTTTAGTTTATTTTTTTTTATTATTTTGTAGTTTGTTTACCTCGCTTAATGTTGTTGATGATTACTTTCACCGGACAGCAACAGCAGCAACCAAAGTCTGAGCACAACAAAACACAGTTATGACAACAACAACAACAAAGGCAGCAGCCAAGCGATTGCTGAGGCAGCAAGAGGTATAGAGAGAGAGGGGAAGAGGGCGAGAGAGCGAAAAAAAAACGTAGCAAAGTTGCTTTGCTTATTTGTTGCTGTTATTGTTGTTGTTGGCATATGAAATATGTTTGAACATAATGAGGCCAACAGAGTTGTTGTTGTTGCTGTTGCTGTTGTTGCTGTTGTCTACTGACGAACTGACTGCAATGATTGCAGGTTGCTGCTGCCATCGGCAACAACAACAACAACAAGCATTCAAAATCTTAGCTTGTAATCTGAATCTAAATCAAAATCAAAATTTGATACAATTAGCAATAGCACAAAAAAAAAATCATGTTGTTGCTGTTGTTACTGCCGCAACTGCAACTGTTGTTGCTAATGCAATCAGCAACATATTGCAAGCATATTTATTGCAAACTCAAAGCCTTCATTCGATTAGGTCTTAAAAGTGAGCTAAAGTCACAGTTAATAGAGCTATTTGCTGGAATAATTCAAGATTAGTTCCCAGAATATTACCAGCAAAGACATGTTATTATAAATTAAGCAAATTTATATGCAATCTTAATCAATTAAGAACTCAAAACAAGATCATACCAAATGGAATAGCTTGGGTTGTCGAAGACTTTCAAAAAAAACAAATCAAATACCGAAAAATTGTTTCTATGTTAGCAATTGAATAAAGTTATTAAAATAAAGCTTAAGCATTTTTATTAAACTCCATTAGGAATAACATTTTATATATATTTTGAAAACAATAAAAGAAAAACACATTTTAAATATCTTTTGAAATTTATTAAAGAAAAATCTTGAAAAAATATATAGAGATCAGTTTCAGTTCTCATTATCAGCAAAATATATTGATATTCAGATAATAATTATGATCGTACAGCTAGTAAATTGAATTCAATCTAAATAATTAGAGAATATAATAAATACTAGATAAAAGCTGGGTTAATTTTTCTTAGAAGTAAGAGTAGAATATTTTAGGAAAATTCACTTGCAATAAAGTTTTGCCGAAAATGGAAACTGGAATTGTTTATATAGTGTTATACGTAGTAAAGAAAGTATTGTCATTTTCTCAGTGTAATATTCGCATTTTCCTCACAAATAGGATTTATATATTATTTTCAAAATTTATATTTAACAAAATGTAATTACTACACATATTCTCTAATATCCATAAAGGACAATAATTTGTTATTAAGAAAGTTGTTCATATTTTTTAAATGAATTTGTTAAGACTGCAATTATATTATTAGAAATATTTTGGTATATTTTTTTTTGGCATTCAAATATTTAAATATGAAATTATGACCAATCAAAAATCAAGACAATTCTCCCCAATTTATCTCCATCTCGTTAATTTTTGAATAAAGTGTTCACTTGATGTGTGCATATTTTTTATAAATATAACAAATGCACTTATTTAATTATAGAACACAAAATAAATTCAACTTTTCTCTTATAAAGCGATTTTAAAAATTGCTAAATCCCTTATATATTGACTGCTATAAGCTTTTGGGAATTACAGGAACTATACAAATGTGCAAAAAACAACGCCCATATTTATTTGCTGGGGTATTTTAATTTAATTTATTTTTTTAAAAATAAATGTTACTGTTAAATTCCTTACAACAACAAAAATACAACATAAAAACCTAAAATCAAGTCTATTTTAATTTTTATTAAATCGAGAACCTTCTTTTCTGTAACAACAAATAACTGAGAACAAAATTAAATTACAAATTGAATGTTTTACCTTTTAGAAAATACCATTCCCCTAGTATGGTATATTTCTAAAATAAATTTAGTATCCCTGAAGGAATTCGACTTTTAAACCTTTATTAATTCTATTTCAATTCAATTTTAATACCTTATAAACAATCCTCTTCTTTTTTGATTGAATTTGATGCTTTGTTAAATTTCTATTAGTCTTATTTCATGTAGTTTTTTTTTCCTCTTTCTTATTATCGCCCTCTCATGCGCTCTGTACTTTCTATTTCCTTGGCACGCATTTGGTAAAAAATCGAAAAAAAAACAGCAAAAATAAAATAAAAACCGTTAGGTAAATGAATTTCAGTGGCAACAACGAAAAATAAAAAAAAGTTGACATGCATCTCATATAACGCGTACCCAACACAAAAAAAAAAAAAATAAAAAAAATTTTTAAAATATAAAAAAAGTCAAAACTAAGCGACGTCTTTCGGTTCACGTTCACGTCCAAAAATTTCATTGTACCCACGCCGACGACGATGTCTGTGAAGCGACAAGCGGAAATGGTAAACATTACCTTTACCTACACTTGCAACATCAGAGGTGGTCGAGAGGGGGGGTAGAGTGGGGCAAAGGGTTAGAGGAAGGTGAGGGCAAGAAATGGTAACTGAGAAACAGACAGAAAAACGAACAGTTAGTTATGAAACCAAAGCATCATTCAAAGGCAGCCGACGCCAAAGCCGCCCGCGCTGCTCTATAGGAAGGCTAGATGAAAGGGAGAGGTGTGTGTGTGTGTGCAGGGGGTACCAGAGCCGCATAGAGGTGACGTTGGCCAAGTGACAGCTGCCGGAGAAGCTCAGCGGGCAAATGCGGACTCTCTAACCTCAACTTTGCGACGTACAGCAGCAGCAACTTTCCAATGTACACACACAAACAAACAAACAAACAAACAAAACACAAACAACATTTGTATATTATTTCATTATTGTTTCGCTTAGTTTTTAACCAAAAGGCGGCAACAACAACAATAGCAACAACGACAATAACAACAGTTGCATGTATGTAAATGCGTTTGGAAAAAGTTGTAGTCAAAGTTATTAACCAACAATTCGACACAACAGCAGCCGCATCCAAACAATAAAAAATATCTTTTATTCCTCAAAAAGAAAATTTATATAGATTTTTCAATTTGTGAATTTTCCGTAAAAAAATATAACTTTTTATCTATTCATTTTAAATACATAAGCAAACATTGTAAATTTTACGCGCATAGTGCGCTAATCAGCACTTTTTGAGTGTCTTAACCAACACTGTCCATTAATTTTAATGCAATGTGGCTGTTTAAATTACTTAAGTAGTCTAATTTAGTCCAAAATAAAGTTCAGGCTGATCATTTGACGCTGGTTAATAATACGTAGAATCAAATTTATAAAGAACTACAATAAAAGTCTCATAATTTGTTAGATTAAATGATAAAATCAAAAAAATAAAAACAAAAAAATACAATTTGTCAAAGACTATATATAGAAAATAATATTCTGAAATTTCACCAGCTTAAATAACAATTATTTCATATTTATTAACATTAGTTTTTAATCAAAACCTGTCTTGTGTCAATACTAGAAGAATAATATATCTTTTAATAAATAAAGTTAATACCTTATTATCTTTTAAGAATAATATATATTTTAATAAATTGAGTTAATACCCTAAATTTTTCTAAAATGCTTCTAAAATAATTTTTATTTTTTCATAAATGTTCCTGGAATATTTCTACAAAAGAATTAGAAATTACTGACTTGTATTTGAAGATTGCGATTTTTTTTTAAACTATTATATATTTATTAACATTAGATTTAAATTAAAATCTTTATTGTTTCCATATTATAAGAATAACACATTCATTTTTTTAAATAAAATTAAGTCTTTATTTTATTAAATTTTAGAATGTGCTTTAAATTAAAGTATTTATTCCCATAAATGTTACTGGAATATTTCTACATAAGTTTCAAGCATTTCTTTATTATATTTTCTAATTGCAAGTCCACTAAAAATTCAAATGAAAATGTAATGTAACTTGATTAAAATTATATTTATCCTTGTGGGAAAGAATCTGTTTTAAAATTTTTAAATCTATTGAATTAAAGATTCAATTATAAGCAGTATAACTAAAGGCTTTTAACTTTTATTTCGAATATAGCAGCTCTGGCTTTTTCTAATATAAAAACTACTCATAAAATATATAAATGCATATTTAAAACCTTCTTTAAAAGTTTAATACAATATGTTTAAATTGACATTCAATTTATGTGTAAGTCTGCTAAAATGTTCGCACCAAAAACGCAACAAAACTGTTGCACACTGAAAAACAATTCAAGTGCAAGTCGAGTTTCGTTGTGGAAATGGAAAATGGAAAATGGGCAAAAGTGGGGCGGGCGGTTGGCAGAGTAGACGTAGTAATACCAAAAAAAAACAAAAGCAAAAAAAAAACCCAAACCAAAAATCCATGACCATGCTCATGCCATCTGCCATCCTTTCATGCCTGCCCCATGCCCCATGCTTGAATGCTGGCATGTTAAATGGAAATGCATTTGGTGGCAGGCGAGGCAAGACTAACATGGAACTTTCAGGATGTTTGGACGTGCGGGAGTCGTGGGCTAAAATAAAACCAAATAGACGGAAAATGGGCAAAAATGCACAACAACAGGAGCAGAAGGAGGAAAGCAGCAGCAGCAGGAGTAGGAGCAAACATATATACATAGATACATATATATATATACATATGTATGTATAGCATATATCCTTGACAGTGCCGACTGCGAGTTCATTGCATTTTATGCGAAGCGACGTTGCAGGTAAAATGCAAACAACAACATCAGGGGGCAATATGGCCAGAACGGGCCAGAACGGAGTATGGCTTTTGGGTTCTGGCTAATGCTCCACGCACCCAAAGGGGGTGGATGGGAGGAGGAGAAACACAGAGAGTGCAGGGTGAAGGCGTGAGCTACACAGTTGCTTTGTTGTTCTTGTTTTTTTTTTGCAAAACGGTCGACCCTTCGCAACCAAAATGCCACAACACAACACAATTTTCTCACCAGAAGCAGGAACAGCAGCAGCAGCAGCAGGGTGGTGCATCAAGAGGCAGTTGGTGGAACTGTTAACTGGCAACAGGAGCGCTACAGCTGGCAAGGCAAACTGGCAACCCACAAAACAAAACACACGCTAAACAAAAGCCAGCTCATTGAGTTTTCGAGTTCGAGGAGATTGCATTGGGTGCCTAGACACAGGAGGGGGGTTAGGGCCAACAGTTTGGTGCCACTTGCATTTACAGTTGCAGGAAGTGACAGCTAGTCAGGCCTACAAGGCAAATGCCAGTCATCATGGTCACCAAAAAAAAACAAATCCCAGCATTGATCGAGGCAATCGCAATAAACGCGCCAAGCGTTGACAATATTCCAAGCCAAAAACAGCGTCGGTTAGTCAAATGTTAGAGCTGGCCAAATAGCAATAATAACAAATAATCGATAGTTTTTATATTAAAAGAAAAGTGTCGATAGTGTGTAAGTCTGAAAATAAAACTACCGATTTAATAATTAATTTCCACTGAGGTGAGTTCGCAGTCCAAAAAAAAATCTTAGGCGAAATCGGAGCCTGATTTGCCGTTTTTTGTAAGCCGACAATAATGAGCATTTAATTTTAATTTGTTTATATTCATAGTTAGTTCAATTTTATTAATATATTATTAATAAAACAGCAGAAGGCGTTTCCTTTAATCGCGTATAGAAAAAAACCGACTTATTTCGGTGTTAAAGCACTTTTGCCATAAATAAAATAAATTATAAAAATCAAATAAATAAAGTTGCTTTAATTTTTAATATTATTATTTAACAATATATTAATTTGGCAAATTTTTAATTTATACTTAAAATGAGAAAGTAAATAAAAATCAGCTGGAAAACCCAATATAAATTACTTTGTTCGTTAGCTAGCGACATTTGCTTACAGACCTCAGTGGAAATTAGGTTCTGTCCATAAATAAATACAAAGTTAATGAATTAAATATAAAAACAATCCTTAGTATAGATTGGGACGGCTGCTATTTATGTATTTAAGGTCGAAAAAGGATTTATTGTTTTCGAAAGTTTTCTCTCTGAAGATCAATACATTTTTGCATAGGATGAAATAAATTTTTTATACATTTTTTTCACTCCGAATGTAAACCATAAACAAAGTGACCGTTCAGCAAAAAGTTCTACCCAAGCTTATGCCAGAAAATATGAAAATTTTGAAGTGAAAATAACAACATAATATTGCTAAAATTTATCTAGTTCAGATATAGCTATAAATAGCAGCGCTTGTGAAATTAATTATTGTTAATTATTCCATATTTTAACAATAGTCAATTAATTCATAAATTGGCTTTATAAAACCTAGTTTATATAAAAACTTCATTAGTAACTCAAATATCAACAATTGTGGCCGATTCTAGTTGATTTTACCATCTCTAACATGTTCACATTTAGGCCTAGAACCCCTCAATAGCCGTCACTTGAAAACAAAGCAGGGGCACAAACCAATGGACACAACAGCAGAATTGTGGCATAGCCACTGCCAATGTCTGTTTAGGCCCCAGTACAGTATATACTGTACAGTGTACAGTGTACAGTGTATACTGTGTATGTGTGTACAGTTTTACTGGCAGAAATCATAAAATGAAACGAAAACGAGTTACAAAACTGCTGAATTCCGCCAGAAGAGCCAGAAGAGAACAGGTAGGCAATGGCGACCGACGCCGTTTTGGAATGCAAACTATAAATAGTAGGAAGCCGGGGCCAAAAAGCGAACCAAACTGATGATGATGATGAGGATTTGGATGATGGTCAGGGACGTGGCAGGGCAATGCCAGTGGCTCTATTTATGCCTGTGTGTCTGTACCAGTCCTAGTCCTAGTCCTCCACCAGTCTCAGTCTCAGTCTCAACTCAACTCAGTTCCCAATACCAATTCTAAAGGCTGCCCAACAACAATTGCAGTTGCAGTCAGAGTCGCTTCTAATGTCTGGCTCTGGTCGTTGCCATTATATCGTTAGAGGTGGCAGGCAAACCCCGTTCCCTACCCAATCCCTAAAACCCAATCCCCCAACCTTTCAGACGTCTCGGTATTGGTCTCGGTTTCGGTTTCGGTCTCGTTCTTGTGGCACCATCGTCGCCAGTTTGCCGTTGACTTTGATTGCAAAGTTTACATGGCACCAAAGTGCATTTTCAATAAAAGGAAATATCAAACTCCAAGCGCACCAAATGCAAACACACACACACACATCTATAGAGATATAGATACACATACATACATATATGTTGATGTATATAGTGTTTATATGGCATTTCTTATATCGTGGCATGCCTTTAGATTTTCTATTTTTTTATTTTTTTTTTATTTTCTTTGCCGCCTCGTTGACTGCCAACCTTCAACCCACCTCTTCCTGCCTGCCGCATTCTGTGACCTCGACACGGCTCTCAATTGCTATAAAAGTTGTCGCCGCTATATCTTACCTCCCCTTAGAATCCTTTAAACACCCACACACAGACAAACACATACACAAGGATGCGGCAAGTGAACTTTGAATGTAGTCTATGCAACAACAACTAGAGCAATTGCAATAACTAGAAGCTAAGGAACTCTCATATGTATATTGAAGATTAAATACCCTGGATAAAGGGTTATTTGAGTAGTTAATAGAAACTATATTTTTAATAAAACATGTTTGAGATTTTATTAAAAATAGTTATTTTGTTATTGTCCAATTAAATTGATTTTTTTAAGTAAGCGGACAAATAAAAAGTTAATTTTATTTAAGAAATTACAATTTCTTATTCTTACATAGATACAAGATATTCGACAATATAAAAAAATTATGTAGAACTTATTTATTTTTCAGAACAATTCCCAGTTTCTTCAGCTTAACTTCATATTCAACTGAACATCATGTCTAGATAATTTATAAATAACTTTGTCATTAAGTCAAATCTAGATAGAATTCTATTTAAACATTTTATAAATTACTATATATAAATCAAAAATTATCCGGATAGATTTCTATTTAATTAATTTATATATTATCAAAAATTATCCAGATAGATTCCTATTTAAGTAATTTATAAAATAAATAGGAATCTATTTGAATAATATTTGATAATTAATAAATTACTAAAAAGGGAATCTATCCAGATAATTTTAGATAATTTATAAATTACTAAAATGGGAAACTATTTAGATTTTTTTACATTTTTAACAAATTCATAATACCCTCACCAGTGTAGTTATATCTAGTTACCAAAAACTGACAGAAAGCACAAAAAAAGTTGTCGTGAAAACTTTTAGACACTTTCAAATGTGCCGGGCTATTGAAAATTTTAACGTTGTCACTGTCGACTTTTCAAATTACAGAAGTAACTTTAGCAGCTGTTTCTTCCTCTTTTCCTTCTATATCCTATATCCAAGGATTTCTACACCTCCCTCTGCTAATGTTATCAGGCAACTTTGTTAAACTTATTTTTTAGTTGTTATTGTTGCTTAAGTCATGTTTATTTAAACTCTGTTTTGTACTTACATATATGAACTGTTATATTCAGCTGCACTTTTTTCTCTGGTAATGGATTAATCCTGAAAATATAAAAAAAAATGATGTTGATTAGACTTCAGATAGTTTTAATAAAATCATATTAAAGCTTTAGACAAGCTAATTGATCATTTTAGTCTTTAAGATTGGGCAAATGAGAGCAAAATGACTATACTTTATATTTTTATTACTATAAAATATTTTCCCCACATTTAATTAAATTTAAGTAGCAAAAAAAAACCAAAAATTATTTTTCAGATAAATAACTGTATAAAAAGTTATTAATCAACATTCGTATTAATTTAAATTCTGTAATTAACCCTAGAACACAGTTAACCAAAACACTAGGGAAAAAAAGATTGATTTTTTTGCTTAAATCTTAAAATAAAGCTAGAGCATTTATATTTAGCAGGAACTTTAGATAGACTAATGTAAAATTTAAAATATTTGATTTAAATTAAAACAGATCTTCATCTGTTCCCTCCCAATCGCCAATGAGAAAAATATTTAATATTTTGGCATAAAATCTAAATATAAAGCTAGATATTTGAAATATTTCATTAACTTTAGTTAAAATAATGTAGAAATATGAATTCTTATTTTTTTTAATAAAATTGCATTTGTGCTTAAATATTGATCTCTTTTGTCATAGTGCAAAAGCAACTTTTTAAAGCTCAATAAAACATGCTATATTATATTTTAACTTTAAGCTAAAAGCTGAATCAAGAAATTAATAGAAAAAAAGAAAACCTTAAAAACACATACTGATACCATTTTCTGGCTAAATAAATAAAACATGCTCAATATAATAAAATAAATAATAAATAATAATAATTTAATAATATAATAATAAATAATAAATAGCTAAAAGCTTAATCAAATAAGAAAAACCCAAACCACATACTGTCAACCCTTTCTGTTTAAATAAATAATATAAAACTATTGATATTTTGTTTTTAATACAATAATCTATTTAATAAATGTACTTTACATTTAAGTGGCACTTTCAGCCAATGTCATTTTGTGTCTTGTCAGTCTGATGTCTGGACTTACTGCTCAAGCACTTGCCCGGATGTCCGGAGCAGTTGTGTGTTTACTTCTTTCAAACTGCCCATGTCGACAATGTCCACTTGAACTGTGTATTGTTAGTTGTTGTTGTTGTTGTTGTTGTTGTTGTTGTTGTTGCTGTTGTTGTTGTTGTTGAGGCCACGCCTCGTCGGCATATTCATCAAAATTCACTTTAACTTCATTATCATCGTTATTGTTTTATTTATTCCACCTTCTGTTTCGCCTCAAGACACTTGATCGCTCAATTGATTTTGCGGCAACGCGAGTCTCCGCTCCGCTCAACTTTGTCTCTTTGGTGGCCAGTTTATTGGGGCAAGCTCTCTCTCTCTCTCTCTCTGTCTGTCTCTCTGCCTGTCTCTCTTTCAAACTCAAACTCAAACCCGAACTCCAAACTCAAAAACCCGATAAGCTCTTGCCTCATGGCGTGGCCTGCCTGCTGCTTTTTGACGGTTTCGTTGTGGTTGTCGGTTGTTGTTGTTGTTGTTTAAGTTGTTGTTGTTGCTGTTTGTCAGTTGTTGGTTGTCAGTTGTTGTTGCTGTTGCTGTTGTTGTACGCATTGTCGACACTTTATTGACTACTTTTCTGGATGAATTTGTTGGTTTCTTAATTTCCCCTGCACTGCACTTCACCTCCAGGGCCCTAGCCTTTGCCTTGTGCCTTCTGTCTCTCGGTTCAGTTCATTGTATTCATTGCCTTGCTCTCTGATATCACTCATACGCCCCGCCGCTGTCGCCTGCCTTCGTCTGCCGGCTGCTGCTGCATCGATTTAGTTGCTGCCGTTTCTTTTCTTTTTTATAATTTTATTGTATTCTTTTTTTCGTTACTTATGTGTTTAATATTTTCTTTTTTTTTGCCTCTTTTATTTTTTGCGGCCCAGACACAAAGACAAAAACCAAGCAGACACAGACATCGGCGACAGCGACAGCGACGACGTCAGCGTCATCCACAACGCTTTGGGTGACTTTGGGACGCGACTCTCAGACTGGTAGTTACACACACACAACAAACATACACACAGGAGTATATATATACATACACAGAGTCCCTGATTTAGCCTGCCTTAAATATGAGTTGAGGTGTTGTCCTCGCTTAAATTAGCCCGTCTCAGCAGAATCTGGCTGGCAAGTCCAAGTTGCCATTCTGAAGAGTCAGACTGCCTGCTTATGTACACAACAGCTACCGAGTACATATACATAAATATACATATAAATATATGTACATATGTATTTATAAGTATGTAGAGTTATACTCTGTTTTTAAAGGCGGAAGCAGGCTATTTGGCTTGTGAAAAGTTCTTTTGTTTATCATTTATTTATATAAAACTGTTCAACCTGACTGAGAGATTTATTGACGACTTACGAGCAGACCAAACGGTAGAAGCTAGAGTCCTAAAATTTCTACTGTAGTTTCCTATTAAATCGTAGCTTTTCAATCCAAAAAAATTAAAAAAAAAAAAAAAAAAGTCCAAAATATATCGAAAAGTGGGTAAAAAATGCATTTAAATATTGTAAGAAATTATTAGCTGCAGTAGACTACACTCATTATGACTAGACCTCGGATTTTTTTGCATATTTTTTTGTTTTGGTTTGTTTTTTTTTTTCATAAGTTTGGTACCAAGTTCTGTATTTAGACGTGTGTTCGTTCAAATGTAACAATTTTAAGTGCAAAATATGGAAAATATGCAAAATATATGCAAAATAGATGCAACAAAATATGCCAAAAATATGTAAAATATATGCAAAATCCAAAGTCTTATAATGACATTGTAGAATATGATTAGATTGTTTTTTTTTTTTTTTTTTTATTTATTTTTTGGTTATTTATGAAGCGGGAGCGTAGCAACGCAAGACGACTAAGCTAGTTTATTATAAAATCAATTATTTGATATATTAATGCAGCTAGAGCTATGAAAATTAATACACAAGTTGCTAAAATAATATAGTTAGACAGAGTATCAATAATATCTTGATGTATTTCTTTCACACCTTTATAAACACACTCAAAAAAGTCATATATGAATTACTTTATATTCCTTGAAAGCTTAAATAAAGCAATTTTTATTCTAAACAGAGTATTCCGCAGTCAGTAGCGCTCATTTTTTGCTGCTACACATATATAATTTGCTTTCTCAGTTGCCTTTTATAATACATAATGTGTACACTTATCGCTTTTGTCTTTAGCATCTTTGTTTAATTTACGTGGCAGATATATTTTTAAAGGCTTTGTCTTGTCTTGTCTTCTATATAAACCCTTTTTGGATCAATGCAATAAATCAGTTAAATATATATACATACATAACGGTTAAAAATTCTTTATAATAATCAGTTTTTTTGGTTAACTCTTTTTAGTTTTTTATTATTTTGATGATCACAAATCTCAAATTGCACGCAATCATACAGAAATCAAAGTGTGAAAACCAACATAAACATTTAATTGCCAATCGTTTGGGCTGTTTACACGCCGTTGGCAATCCCATATAAAACTTGACCACAAATTGTCATTTAACATAATAAAAAACAAGACTGGGGGAATCTGAAACCAACAAACCAAATTGGCAGTCATATAGTTTTATAGATCTGACAAAACTTGTCTTGTATAAACATATATAAAATGCAGTAAACAAATGGACAGAAACCATATATGTTTAATAATGGATTGTAAAGATTGCTGCTTATATGAGCTGTCAATTGCAATTTGCTTAAATGATTTGAATAGGCATCATAAAATGATAACTATATGTGCATTTAAACATAAAATATATGATTAAAGAAATGCTTAAGTGCAGTTCAGCAAAAGTTTATTAAGAGTAATAAATAAAATGCTGAGAAATTCCTGAATTTGCAATTTGTTTATAGAGGTTTCTTTATACTATGATTCATCTATTTGTTTTTCTTAACTATAATAGTCAGCTAATTGATGTCATTACTTTATTACTTTAGCTTAAGTCTAGAACTGTGCGTCATAGATTTTCTAAATTTCTGATTTTATTTATTCCATTTTAAATATTTCCAACGAAGAAGAATTCTTATTGAATTGTTTTCTTGAACGTTGTTATTGAAACCTTATAAAAACCCAAATCCCCTGATGCAACAACTTTTTGCCAATTGGCGCCACTGGCAACTTCCGGCCCCAAAGAAGCCTTAACCTTAACCCTCGCTCCACCTGCACCAGCAAAATGCTGGGCCAACAATTTTAAAGCTTGAAACGATATACGGCCACCTTGAGTTGGCATTGAATCATGTGCTGCGATTTGACATTGGAATTCAATACGGGTTGGAGAGCTGAGCTGAGCCAAAGCGATACTCCAATACTCTCCATACTCTCATACAATCCTCAGCAATCCTCTACGATCCTCGTCTTGTTTGCTTTTGTCTGTCCTTTATTTTTTTTATTGGCAACTACTTGAGATTAAAGAGGGTATTTTGATATTGTCACCAAATGTGTAACGCCTTGAAGGAGACGTTGCTGTCTCTGTAAGGTTTATATAGGGTTCTTGATCTGCATTAAAATCTAGACTCTTAGTTAGTACAGCTATTTTAATATTTTAATCTACTAGTTTACCCTGGAAGCGTTGCTACACCCTCCCTCAAAAAAATAAATAAAATTAAAGAAACCTAATCATATTATATTCATTTTAAAAATAATGGCTACTGTGATTTTTCTATTTCATTTGGAAAATTTCTGCCTACTGGGATTGTTGTAAGGATTAGCAGTGAGTACATCTGTTAAGGCGCTAGCGATTTTTCCAGAAAGTTATCCCAAAATTTTCGTTTCTAGAAACCTTCTTCTGACAATTACGAACAAGTGAACAAAATTTGATACCAATCGGCCCAGCCATTCTCAATTGATTAATACCTATACATTATTTTTGATTCATTTTTATATATGCCAAAATAATGCCATAGAAACTATTGCTCAAGAGCTTAGTTATTCGTTTTCAGGAGTATTTAATATTCTTTACACTTGAGTTTGCTATTACCTCTGATTTTTTATATATTTCTGTTTGCTAAGGCTTCGCTTAAAGAGACTGCAGAAGCCTTTACTCCGATCCTTGATCAGTCGCGATCAATTTCGCGTCAAGTCATAAATCCGCACTCGAGTCTTCTTATGCATAGCGAGTTAACAAATTATAAAGAATGTTATGCGATAGAACCTGGGCTAAGACGTGCGCCAATGTACAGGCAAAAAGAAAACAGGCAGACAGAGGGACAAACAGACAGACAGACTGGGCAACAGGCAGAGCCTTGGCAATGACAACGCATCCAGAGAGGCTCGATACCAGCAGCAATGACAACAGCAACATCAACAACAACAACAACAACTGTGCAACAACAACAACAATGACAACGCACTGGTTTACCTTCAGCACGGTCAGAAGTAGCAGCAGCAGCAGCAACCACAGCAACAGCAACAGCAACATCTACAGCAGCAATGTTGCTGACTCTTTGGTGCAACCAGCAACAACAACAACAGCAACATATTCCACGCACATCGCCCCAAAAAAGACAAAGACACATAGGACTAGATACTTGTGGCTACAACTATGTATCTGTATCTATAGCTGTAGCTGTAGCTGTGTATCTTTGTATCTATGTATATGTTTGTGCTTGCCAACCAGTCAACTGCTGTAAATTAACGCGGGCGTTAAAATTGCAATTTTTCACTTAATGCACAGCAACAACATTGGCAGCCCAGTTGAATGCCACTAGACACTGCCACCATGCCACAAAAAAATAAATAAAACTCGGCTAGCTTCAGCATACCGAAGCCATATACCCTTGCAAGGGTCTTTTATGAAAATTTTTAATGCTCGATCGATTGCTGATATGGAAACTATATGATATATTAGTCCGATTTTAATTAAACTTTATCAAATAGTATAAAATGTATTTCTTAAACAATTTATTGAGTTTGGTGCAGATATCTTTGAACTTAAAAATGTTTTTCATAGAGAAACTAATTTTTAATTCAATTGTTTCTATGTCTGCTTAATAATATAATGCTTCAATTTTAATTAAACTTTGTCAGATTCTACAAATTATAATACTACATAGATCAAGTTTATAATACAATTATTGCTATGGAAGCTATATGATATATATATAGTGCTCCGATCGGCCTTAATCAAACATAAAAAATAGCTGCAACAACAACACGCAGCTGTGTCGAATTTCATAGAAAAAAAAACCTAAAAACAAAGCCAAAAATTTGAATAGAAACAGACAGACAAACCTGAAGAATATATATACATTATCATATTGCATTTTCCCCTTTCATACATTACACATTCCCTGCCAAAATTAAAATACCCTTTTTGTCAAGAGTATTAATAAAAATAAAAAAACCTCCGCCTGTAGCTTCAAGTCATTTAGGCATGGCCAGCACGTAGGACCATCAAGTGGTTGAGGTGGTTTTTGGGGCTGCGAACTCGTTTCATGATAATGTAAAGTGTCCTTGAAATAATTGTAAATTATGTCTACTCAATGGCAATGGACATGCGATGCGAGTGGAGAGCAGAGTGAAGAGAAGCCTTCTGATTCTGCTTCGGCATCTCTGCTTCTGCTTCTCAACGCGTGGGTGGCAGCCTGTCTATTAATAAATCTCAATAAGTTGCAGGCCATGTGGCATATTTGTGGTGCATATGTCACCGCCCTGTGCCGCTGCCACAGCCTCTGTCTCTCTGCTGCTGCTGCTGCTGCTGCTTAATTGAAAATCGCAAATATACAAATTATGAGCGTTCGGCAAAAAATTACAAAAACTGCAGTTGCCATCGCGTACTACTGCATTGGCAATCAAACAAATAAACAGACACATGATGCTAGGCTATCCCCCCCCCCCTCATTTGCCTACCTCCCTCCTCCCGCTCTCATTGCCAGCAAGTGCTGCATTCTCGGCCAACCTGTTTAATTTCAACGCTGCCGCTCATTTCGATAATTTATTTTGCAAACTATACGACGAACTGTGGCACGTCTGAGCGGGGTGGCAAGCAGCTCTGATTAGCTGCGCCACATGGCAAGCAAAAAAAATTAAATAAAAATATGTTAAAAATTAGAAGTAGACGACTTTTAAATGCACTTTTACACTTGAGTAGCGTCTAATTAAATTGGTGTATTGATAAAGAGAAATATTTCTCGAGGAAAAACTGTATTTTAGATCAGAGAAATTATAGTATTTAAATTTTGATCAGACTTGCTGAAACTATATAACAAAATTTATTTAAAATTGTAGCTATCAACTCTTAATGTTATATCTTGAATATCCAAGAAAGTTCTAAGAGAAAATGTTTCTAAAATAAAGTTATTCGATTCTAAGCATAAAGAAACTTTGAATTTAGAAGTTTAATAACAATATATTAAAAAATAGAAAAGCTGTTAGTTTAAACCGATTTATTGCTATGGCAGCTATATAATATATTTGGACAATCAGGCTAATTCCAATATATACACTACCTATAGCAAAAAGCAGGCATCTCTGCCAATTTACCTATAACTAATCAAAAAAGTTCACTTAAAAACAAACATAATAAAAAATCTGAAGCGTTACAACTTTAATAACTAAATTAATAATATATTAAACCATGTTAGGGCATTAAAAACTGGCAACTGAGAGATGTTTACCCAACAGAACGATTTGCGCTCAAGCTGCAAACTTTGCGATCGGTTTTTGCCTCAAGAGCCAAATTATTTGGCGAATAATCTGCTGCTGCTGCGGCTGCTGCTGCCTTTGGCTTTGCAATTAAAAACTTATTTTTAAGAAAAGCAAAATAAACAACACATCAACTGAGTGCGTGTGTGTGTGTGTGTGTGTGTATAGAGCATAAATTGTTGGCCATAGTGCGCTCGAGCGAGCAGACGTGCAGCTATAGACTTAGGGGCCTTAGGGGTGGGGTGAGGTAAATTAAATGCATATAAAAACGAAGGCGGTAGAAAGAACCAAAAAGTAGCCCACAACGTGGACCACACTCGGGGGCACTCGCCACAAAAGGCGACCACATACAACTGCAACCAAAAATCAACAACAGCAACAACAACAACGACAACAACGTAAGGCGATTGAGTCGCAAATTTATATGCGACGGGCCTATGCGGCGTATGCGCAACGAGGCAAAAATAAGAGGCAAATGCAGATGTTGGAGGGGAAGGAAGGGTTTGGCGGGGCATTTGCGCTGCTTTAGCGATGCGTTGACGCCTGAAATTGTTGAAATTTGCGTTTTAAATTGCAAAATTTATAAATGCCAAATTAATATTGAGATATACAATGCGTGTCCCTGTATATCGCATGTGTGTGTGCGTGTGTGTGTGTGTGAAAGTTTTTATAAGACAGATATTTATACAATATAAATTATTTTTGTGTTATTTTGTTCAGCATTAATAAAGCACATTATAAGGAAATTAGTTTTATTTAGATTTTGTGGAGCATAAAGAATTTAATTTATTTATTATTAGAAAATTAAGAATATTATATTTAGAAGATCGTAATGGTTTTCCATATTTAGAAATATATAGAAATATAACAATATATCTATTTGATTGCACTATTTTTATTTATTTAATTATTTTTTTCATTTTATAGTATTAAGTGACATTTTTAATCATATAAAAGTTACTTATTAAAAAATCACACTATAATATAAATATATTATATAAACTGAATGTAATTATGTGTTTATTTATATTTTTGTGCCAGGTTTATTCTACAATAAAGTTGTGCTTTAATAAATTCCATATTTCATTAATAAGGTCTCGAGAATGCTAAAAACATTATTTAAAAATTATGATAATAATAGAAAAAAATTTATTTAAATTTTAAATAGAAGATGGAGAATAAAGAAGAAATATTTTCATTCTAAAGTTTTTTCGAAATTGATTTTTTTATTGCAAAAGCAATTGTAAAGAAATTTTATTAGAGTTGTAGAGTGCTTAAATAAGTTTCAAATATATCATTAATTTATTTATTAATGAATAGAATAATTAATTCTGAACAGATTATTAAATTTTGAACAGAACAAATACCAATTTAAATTCTCAATTATTTATGTAAACAAAATAATGAAATTTGGAATTTTAAATACTATTATCAAATAATATATTTAATAACAAGTTCCGAGCGTTAAAATTAAACTCTTTGGTTTAAACTATACAAATTAAATATATTTACCAGCAGCTCTTCAGTTCTTTATCTATATCTCTCTCTATAAAAATAAATCATTTAATTCAAACAATTTATAGATAAGATATGATAGGAAAAAAAACCAACAAATGCATTTGAGAATTTTTAATAAGATTAATTAAATTGTTAAAAATATAACTATACACACAAAATTCCTATAATAATGCAAACAGAACACAAGTTGAGAATTTATGTAAATTAATTAAATTGTTAATTTAATTTTAAATTCATTATGTGACATTTATACATTATAAAATTTAATTATTTTGCAACATTTTGTTTTATTTAAAATTAAAAAAAAAGAAAAGGAAAATTGTCATTTTATTTATAAGTATTTTAATGCATTCATTGGTTTTTATTTAGTGTTTGTGCAAATTTATGTATATATATAAACTGCGCGAGCCCAGCAACAATTTTTTGTGTATAAATTCCCCCCACACACATTATAGGTCTATATATATATACACTTATATATTATATATATAAATTTGTACTTTTTATATGCATTGCATACAACATTTTGCCACTTGCCACAAAATAGAAAAGTAGTTCATTGAATATTTTCAACTTGATTTTATTTTGTGGCTGCTTAAATGATTTATACGAGATGTGAAATACACAAAGCAACACACACAAATATAAATTACAAATACAAATACAAATACAAGCGTCAGTCATTCAATTTAGCTGCAGACACAAAGATACAGCAACATACATATATGTAGATACAGATACATTTGTATATAGATATACTTATATGTATAAAAGGCTGTGCATAACCGATGTACAATATATTGATTGTACTCGCATTTATACACAGCTATGTGTGTGTGTGTGTGTGTATTTGTATCTGTGTATATCGCCGCACATTTGCGGCTAATAATAACTTTAAAAACAAACTATTTTGTTGCCTTTAGAGATTTTTTTCATAGTTGATGTTGATTTTAATATGATTATTGCATTTCAAGTGTGTTGTTGTTTTAGCCTTTGTGTATGTGTATGTGTGTGTGTGTGTGTCCACTTGTCTATTTGTTGTTGCACATTTTTTGGGTCCCATGTGTGTATGTGTATGAGCTTTGATATTTTATTGAAAATTCACATTGCATTATATTTTATATGTGGCTATTTTGCATTTTCCCATATATACAAAATATATATATATAAATATATATATCTGTGTGTAGTTCAGCAATAGATTTGCCATTTTTATGATATTTCTGTTTGCTTTGATTGTTTGGCAAATTTGAAGGCAATTGAATTTTTGAATTTTGCTGCACAGACCGAAAATTATGGCAAATAAATGCGATTAAAATTTCTTTTTACACTCGATGATCATTGAAATGGTTTTATAGAAGGTATATTGAGTTCAAAAAAAGCAGATCTGATTTTAATAATTTATAATATAAGTAAAAAATATAAATTTTATATTCTTGATTAGCATCAGCCAATTAGTCAATAAAAAACGTTCTCTAGTCGTATGTTTCATAAACCAATAGTCTCCCAATTAATTAAAATTTTGTTGTTAAACTAAACTAGAGCAAAGTGCATTTTCTTAAAAAAATAAATTAAAAATACAATTAAATAAAAGATGAATATATGGCCCAATTGAACACCTATTTTAGTCCACATTTCAACAATAAAAATTAAAGGATATCTTGCAGTCAAGCACACTCAACTAAAGCATTTAAACTTTATTTTTATTTTTAAATTTTTTTGCTGCATTTTTCAACAACAATTTTACAACATTTTATCGGTTCGTTGATTTGCTGAGCTCACATGGCGTATGGTTTATATTTTTAGTTAACTAAATCAAACGGTATTATGGCGCTATTAGTAAAGTTTATCTGTAATAAATGTTACATTTCTTATTCAATAATAAATAAAATATTATTAAGCTACTGACGTATAAAATATAAATATATAAATAAAAAAAGATTTATATATATATATATATTAGCATTAAATTTTCCTAATAATATTTTTAATACAAATTATTCCAATAAAATGCCAGCAACATTTAAATGATTATTTTAAGCTCATAAAGAAACAAATAAACATTTAAAATAATTTAATTGTAACTATATATATATATATATATAAATATCTGTTAAAGCATGAGCCTATATAAAAAGGCAAATAAATTTGCTCTATGCATATAGGTAGAAATCTTAGTTACAATTAAATTATTTTAGAGTCTTTGGCAAATTTATTAAACAATATTAATATTATGGTTTATGAACAAATCAGGGAACTGAAAATGTTAATAAAAAATGTTTATTTGTTTCTTTATGAGCTTAAAATAATCATTTAAATGTTGCTGGCATTTTATTGGAATAATTTGTATTAAAAATATTATTAGGAAAATTAAATGCTTTGAATTCTTTTTTAAATAATAAATAAATAAAGAATTTATACAAAATAAATTCGATAAAAATGATTGGATCATATCAGCTTATTTACCAGTATTTAAATTGCTGTTCAAATATTCTATTAAATCCTAGATTTATTGCAGGAATTCTTTTATGAATTATGACAAAATATAAAAGTAAATAAAATGCATTTTAAGCGCAACTTTTCAAACAATTCTTACTATAACTTATTTGACTTTTAAGACAATGCATAATATTGCTCATTTATTACTGTATAAACTGATTACACTATTAAATACAAAAATAAATATAAAAAAACATAAAGTAAACAAAGACCTTTGAAGTGTAAAAAGACTTAAATAAATTTGACAAAACAATAAATATTTCTGACCTTTAAAAACAATTGTAAAATATTGAAATTTACTAGCAAATATTAAGTATTTTCTTTGAAATAATATCTTGTGCCTAATTTAAAGCATATTTTTCCAATTTATAAATAATAATTATTTATTCTATATAGTTTTTGTGGCTCTTTAAAAGCGACTGCATCAATTGCTTGTCTGTTGTTTCTGTTATTGTTTTATTTGTTGTTGTTGTTGCATTTATTGTTGGCATGCAGCCATCAATACACACAGATACACACATACACACACATAGCCGCACAACCACAGAGGGATCATTGCACCGTCGCAGTGGGTTGCAAATGATGCAAGTGTTTTTCCGCTCTGGCGTCTTATTTATGTTATTTCAAGTACTCACACACTCATTCACACACTCACACACACACACAATTCATATTCGGCAATTGACAGCAAATTAGCCATACATACATATCTCTAGATACATTCATAAGTTGTAGCTACATTTGTATCTAATGCCTCTTTTGGTATTTTTATATGTTATTTTTGAAGTCCATACGAGATTTTTGCCATATCTGTGGCAGATCGCCGCACCGAGCGTGCCACACAATTTTGTTGCACTTGTCTGCCCCGCCTGGCGCCCACTTGATTCGATCAAATCCGTTGATGGTGTTGCACACAAAATTGATTCGATGCGGTTGCAAGGCGGCAACTTGTTGACGTCATTGTTGGCCACGCCCCATTTGTTGGGGGCAATTAAACGCCTGCCGTGCATTGAATTAATATGCAAACAGCATGCAAGCAGGTGGGTGGAGTAGTGGCAGGGGCGAGGGGGCGAGGGCGAAGGCGTAACCGTTCAGCGAGTGCCAAATTTATGCAGCGCCATAAGTTTAAAAACCTGTAGATACTCTGTCTATCTAACAGATACAGCTCAAAGCAAAGCAAAAGCAAAAAACGTCCGCCCCGTCCATTTAAACTATAAAATATTCATTTGACGGCGCCAAAAGGCGAAGAAAAATTATAATTTATTAATTTGTTAATTCGTTGTTTGTCATTTTGCGGCTTAAACGTTTCGTTCTGCCACAAAACACATAAAATTTATGGCATTCGCCTCGCCTCCCCCTCTCTCTGTAACCAACAAACGAGCGTAGAGCGTATCGTACACTGAGAGAATAGCAGCAGAGGGTTGTGTTACGTTTCGATTTGTTGCGTCTCGTTTCAGCTCGTCTACGGTTCTACGGTTCTAATCAAGCGTTCTTCTCGTTTCGTCTCGTTTGTCTTCGTTTCTCTCGTCGGATCTTGTCACTTTTTGACTCTCTTCGGGCTTCCAACTCAGTTCTTCGGTTTCTTCTCGTTGAATGTCGGCTCTCTTCGTCTCTTCTCGTCTCGTTTCGTTTCTCGTCGGCTTTTCTCGTCCCGTCTCGTCTCGTCGCTGACAATTAACACGCCAAATTAGCGAGCAACTCGGTCGCGGCTGTCTCTGCTGACGTCGACGCTGACTGCGCTGCTGGCGTTAGATCGTTTTTAGCCGATTTTTGTGATGATAAATGTAAATTTTTCTATACGCAAATAAAACTTGTTGAGCATTTTTATTGATACATTTTGATATAGTATACGAAAATTTATTTTATTTATTTACAGATTTATGAGCTCGTTGCGTCGACCGAGCCAAATATTTGTGTAGTTTATTTATGGCATGAGAGGCAACAACAACAACAACAACAAAAGTAACAACAAAAATGCCAAATAAATTTATTAGCTGACTTGGAACGTTTTTTTTTGTATTTTGTTCAAGTTGAAGATTTGTTATGTGGCTGGTGGCAAGGTGACTGATCTTTTGGCCAAATGTGTCAAGTGGCCGAGAGTTTTGAGTTAATAAACAACAACTGGATTTTGTTTAAAACAAATTGGTCTAGAATTAGAGATTTGCTGCTTTTATTATGTAGATCTAGTGCTAATTGTAGGGCTTAACATTTGACTTGACGTTAATCTCTTTGATTTGCCTAATGATATAATTTACAGAGCTATTAGAAATTTAGAAATGTATAATGAAATATTTAAGTAAATTATTAAGCTGTAGAGAGGCCCAATAAAAGCAGGAAATTTATTTTTAAATTAAATTGAAATTTATGATTCAAAAATTATATTTAAATTAAGCTTATATGGGTCTATTAGGAATATTAAATGTTTAATTGAAAATAAAGGGTCTCAGTTCTGGATAAATATAAATATAAATATAAATATAAATGTAATAATGATAGTCACAGGATATGAGCATCTAAAAAGCCTTATTGTATTCAAAATTCTGAATTAAAATTGAATTTATAGTAAGAGCAAAAGAATAACTTAATATATATCATTAATTAAACATAAAACAATATGTATGCATATGATTAATTATATGATTATATTTACAACTTAATCAATGCACACTTTCTGAATAAATACATAAAAGTCAAGCCATAATTAATAATATATAATTTATAGGCTTATAAACATTTAATTGGCTTAAATTTGCAATCTGTTAATAAACTCTTTAATAACCTAAATTCAAATAAAACTTAGGGAATTTATAAACATTTTAAATCGATTTTCATTCACATAACTGAAATTCTTCCCTTGCCTCAATCCATTTTTTCACAATTCTATTTATTTGTGTAACATTGCGTATACGTAATATGACAATGATTGTGTCATTTCCTTTGTCTATGGCCCGCCCCTTCCACTACACATGGCAACTTTGTTTGGCATCTTCCACTTCCCCCATTACAGTGTCTGTTTCTCCCCCTCCTCTCTCGCTTCATCCTGTTTCAATTGCAGCCCGCTTCTTGGACAATTTTATTACGCTTTGCATTGCATTTTGTTGACAGTTTTGTCAACAAGCGTTGAAAATTGGCTAAATATAAATATATTTGTGCATGTCTGTTGCCCATCTCTCAGTCTCCGAATCTCCCAGTCTCTGCCAGTCTCCCCCAGTCTCCCAGTCGCCCAATCTTTACCAATCTCCCAGTCTCGCAGTCTCGCAGTCTCAGTTTGTTTGTGTGTGCACAATATTTATTACAACGACAACTCGTTCACGTTATTTATTTATAAATGCGAATATAAATAGGTGGAAAATGCAGAAAAAAATCAAAAAAAAAAATCAAGAAAGTAGAGCTATTGGTTAATGAAGATATATACCCTTGCAAAAAGGATTTCGGAATAAAAAACCTCTAAGAACTATACAGTAAGTATTGAACTTAGTTTGATTAAATTTATTTATATAAATCGTCTTAGAGATTGCAAAAATTAATATAGGCTGAGATATATGAATAAACAAAATATTTTTCTATATAAAAACTTAGTTTTTTATTCAATTATTTCTATGATAGTTATATTTTATAGTAAGCAGATCCGACTAGTTTAAATATATGCATTTTTTACAGCAATAAAAATATGCTTATATGTCAAATTTCTTTTAATAAAAATTCAATAGAAATATATTCAATAAATTACCTTTAATCCCACTTAAGAGCATATATACTTTATGCCGTCAGCCAACCCTTCGTTGCACACTTCATGACATAATTATAATACCCTATTAAAGCGTATATTACACATCAACAGATTTTGGCAACACAGCGCCCCTTTTAGTGTCCCTTAACCCCCTTTCAGCAGCCCATCATCAGGCTCATCAGCAGCATCAACAGCAACCAAGTCGACGAAATCTCAAACGTATTCTCTCCCTTCCCTTCTCAACTCTCTCTCTAGTTTCTCTCTCTCTCTCTCTCTGTTTCTCTATCTCGGCACACTCAAGCGAATTCGCAGCAAGCATGACTTGTAAATAACTGCAAGTTAAGTATCTGGCAAAGTGCAAAGTAGTTGCCAAGCAGGCTGCCAGCCATTTGCTATAAGATCTGCCCATACCTCTGTCAATCTCCCAGTCTTCCCCAGTCTTCCCCAGTCTTCCCAGCTTCCCATCTTTTCCATATAGCATCTCCACATTGCCATGTGCTCCTAATGAACTGGGCACGCACTTGACGCACTCAGCCATGGCATGATATATGGGATCTACTTGCCTCTGGGCCTGGGGCTGCCGTTCTGGGTGCTGTCTGTTGCCAGTTTGCCTGTTTCCCTATCCTTCCTCTATATAAGACAAGACATACAATATTGCCACAGTCTTTTGCACTATTCTAGGTGCTATATAAGAGTTTATCGCTTTTCCAAGAAGTCAATGTCGTATTCAATGCTTCCGCATCAATTGCAAAAAATATAAAACAAAAAAATATGTTGAGATATTCAAATGGAGACTATATTTGGGTTAGCAACAAATGGAAACTTTAAATATCAAATATTTAAGCCAGCAAATGTTATCATTAAATAGAAAAAATTAAAATTAAAATTGAGGTTTTTGATACAACACAAATATCTTAAAATTGGCAACTTTAATTCAGTCAAACTTCATAAAGCACAACTTACATTTTTACATTAAATTTTGCTTAAAAATAGCAACCTTATAATCGCCTACAGTCTGTCAACATATAGCACATATATGTTGGCTGTCAAATCAGTTAAATTGCGCCGATATGCCACCTCATCGCTGGAAATGTCGGATCAATGACCAGAGGCCAAACAAGAAATATTTTTAAAAAGGTGAATTGTACTTTTCATTTTTTTTTTTCTTTTCTTGTTTTATATTTTTTACATGCGAAAATATATGTATATATATATTTTTTTTGTGCTGTGCTTGTCTTCTATGTGATGGGGCATAAAAACCCAAAGACAACTTTCAGGTGAAACACAAAAAATAACAACAACCAAAAAAAAACACAAACAAACAGCAAAAGCGTCGCAAAAAGTGAGCAAAAACAATTTAAATATTTTAAGAGCGATGACCCAGAAGCAGAACCAACCAACAACAACAACAACAACAAAAATAACAACAATACTAATAACAACAATAACAACACAAGCACAAACACCTTCTGTGCTGGCAAAGCAAAAAAAAAAAATTATGTGAAAAAATAAATTTAAAAAAAAAGCAAAAGGTAAATGAAGAATTCGCGCATTTGTTGTACTGCTTGCACAAAAAAACAAAAACAAAAAACCTAAATATAATTTGTAAAAAATACACAAAAATAAACAACTAAAAACTAAAATCAAAACTAAGTTAACAAACTTTTGACTAGTTTCATTCAAATAATTAAATGCTGATTTATAATATAAATAATGATGGAAATATTACGAAATTAAGCACTGGAAAATTAAATAAAATTGGAAAAAAAAAAACTATTTTAGTTTAGCTTGGAATAGTTTAGTTTCAAAACAAAATAAACTTGCTGGTCTTTAGTTAATGTGGAAACTACTTAAAACTAATTGAAACTTATATTTAAACGGATTTTTTAAGACGTTACTAAACATTAGATTAGATATCTTAAATATTAAATGGCTTAGTGGAAAATTAATAATAGAAAATTAATATTATAATTTGCGAAACATTTCTTTATGATTAATGTTTCAAATACCAAAAGAAAATTCGGCTAAAAAACACTTTTGGTATAGAAAAATAAATAATGCCATACATTGATAATTTAAATTAAGTAAATATATTATATATAATCAATTAAATAATTAACAAAACGTTGTGACTAGCATAAATTATGGGTTTATGCTTGTAGTGATGGCAAGCCCAATAAATTAAAAATAAATAAATAACTAAATAAATCAATTAATAAATAAATGAATAAATAAGTAAAGAAATAACTAAATAAATAACTAAAAAAAATTAATAAATAAATAAATAAATAAATAAATAAATAAATAAATAAATAAATAAATGAATAAATAAATAAATAACTAAGTAAATAAATAAACAAAATATAGATAAGATACTGGGTAGTTTATGAAAATCATTTCTATTAATTAAATATATTTTATCACAGAAAAAAAAAGCTGAAGCTAAATATTTTTATGTTTTCTTTTTCAAGTTGTGAAAAATATTATAGGATCCATTCGCTAACTAAATAAAATAATTAATAAATAAATAAATAAATAAACTACTAGAAAATGTGCATAAAAACATAAAAAAAAAACACATAACTGTCATAAATAGTTGCTGTAAAAGATATTTGCCTCGAAAAATTAAAAAAAAAAAAAAAAGAAATCTTATTATAATGGATAATGATAAATTTTTGTAAACATTACCAATACTTTGCCCCCACCACCCCACTTGTGCTGCTGCTGCTGTGTTGCCAGCAACATGTTACCAATTAGCAGCAACATGTTGCGATGGCGCGTATCATAGTTGCCGCACAACCAAGTTGAACCGCTTGTGGGTGTCATAAATCTTAGGCTACAGATTATTTTTGTTGTAGCTTGATCGGCAAAACACTAATTGGTATTAGCCCGGCCCGCCGACAAGTTCTAAAAGCGAACCGATTAAAGCCAAAGGGGGCAACGGCCAAACGGATCAAACGTAGCTATTGCTGCCTTTTTTGGCCTTTTGACTGCGGATGCTGCCAACAGAAACAACAGCAACAACAAAACAACAACAACAGCAGAAGCCAGCCACAGGTGGGCGTGTCGAAATCTCAGTTTTGTGGCTATCCAGAAAACAGTTTCTGTTGTTTAAGCCACTTGGTGGTCCCATCCAACAACGGCAGCTGACGCCATAAGCCGGCAATAGATCAACACAAAATGCCGTTGGTTACCAACTGAGCATTAAAAAAAAATAAAATAGATATATATTGAAAGAATCGCGTGTTCTTTAAAGCTTGTAGTAAAAAAAAAATAAAGCTACATAAATAGTAGAAGATTGCGTATAAGAATTTAAGTGCTTAAAGATAGAAGCTAACTCATATTTGACAGGCATTTTATAGTTGAATAAAACAACAAACAGCTTAAACAATGACTTCAGAAGCTTGTGAATAAAGATACCAAAAATTTAGGAATTTAATATTTTAGAAGAGAAAAAAATAAAATTTAGAAACAGAAATCTTTTCCTTAAATTGTAAATAAAGAAAACAAGAAATTTTATACTACAAGCGTTGAATCTTTAAGTAAATATGTCAACAGCAGTTTTAAAGACATTTATCTAATATTCTAGTTTGGGAAAATACTCATATCTACTGTTAAAAATAATTTAAATTAAATTAAATTTAAATTCTACTAAGAATTTTATTTTCTGCTATATTCTCAATTGCATAAAGCTGGCAGAATATCATAAAGCATTCATTATTAGACTTTTTCTATACTTTCGCTAAAATTAAAAAAAATTATAATATTTTTTTACGGGTCAGTATTGTTTGTCAACCAAAATAAAATAAAATAAATAAAAAAAAAAAATATATATATATATATATTGCATTGCTATCATAAAACGAATAAAGAAGGCTTTAGTAATAGTAGTAGCAGATATTCTGAATATTTTTAAAATATATTATTTAAATTATTTATTTTATTTTAACTCCTAACAATAGTCTGTTATGTTTTTTTTGTCATATTTAAATGAAAGGTTTATTATAAGCTTTATTCTATTATTAAGAACGTTTTGGTCATTATTTACTTTATTTATTTATTTATATAATTGTATTTTAAAATTAATCCAATCCAGAGCAACAAAGTCCAAGTTAAGTTCATTTTTTATTTTTTAAATATTCATTATAAAAATATCTACGATTTGATTTTAATTCAAGATTTCATAATTAAAAACATTTCGTTAATTTATTAATACAATTTTCTGTCCATTTTATTTGTGCTTAATGGCAGAGCATTGTGCTTATTTATAGAAAATGGTATAAACAATTACTAGATTTTAGAATTCAAAAGAAATGAATTTTTTCTCTTAGAAAGGGATATAAAAAAATAATTTAGTTTATGCCTTAAATACTGACTACTAAATCCGTTTGGGAATTAAAAGTACATACACAAATGTGCTTAGAAAAATTACAAAATTAAATGCCTTTCCTTTTTGTGGGCATTATTATAATTTTTATTTAGTTTTTATCGCTATATTTATATATAAATTTCTTTAATTTCTATATTTATTTATTTGTGACAATGCTGATGCTGCAAAATTTCTGCTACTTTATATTCACAGTTTCAACTAATCGTAAATGTGAAAAATTAATATATAATGTTTTATAATGATAAAATAAAATTTGTTCATAAAATATTTAGAGTATAGGTCAGAAACTATTGTTATTTTTTAACAATGAATAATTTAGAAGAAAATATAATAAAAAGAAGTTTGACTAAACAGTTCATCATTTGGGAAAGTAATTTTCTCCACAGTGTATACTATTTTTATACACCTAAATATATATAATAATATAAAATAAATCAGTGTTAAATTAGGTAACAAAACATTGTTTGAGTTTACATCTATACAACCAGGTTAAAACTACCACTTCATAATGTCGTTTGTATCTGCTATTGTATATTATTCTTAGCTGATTTTACTCTTCATTGAATTTTAGATATTAGAAAAATTAATTAATAAATTTAAGCAATTTTTAAGCATGTTAAACTGAAAGTAAAAGCATTTTATTTTCCTAAAAATTATGAATGTTTTTTTTAAATTGCATTATATTTAGTTGAATCTCTCAAATGTATCTAAAATGTGAAGTGTTAACAATGCCACAGGTCATGTTAAGGTGTTGCAAACCTTAACTCAATATACAAACAAATAAGTACATATATATACATATATATATTAATATATAATGTATATATATATTTATATATATATATTTTTTAGTCGCTTTTGCAGCTGGCAACGAACCCGTCAACGACGTGCAAAGTGCAATTTATTGCCGTAGCAAAAACGAAGCGAAACAAAAATTGTAACTCAAATACAAACAGACAGGGACAGGCAAACACACACACACACACACACACACATACACACAACGGTAGACACATGCAAATGCCCAGCTATGGCAACAGATACAGCATATAGCTATAGCTATAGCTATACAGATACAGATACAGATACAGATACATACGTCAATTGCGTCGCCACGACGACGCTAAAAATGAAAAATTGCTTTTCAAAATTAAATCAACATTTAATTTTCTCGTAATTTGCTACCGCAAACGTTGGAAACCTGCAGCAAGCAGCAGCGTCAGCCTCGACAAGCAGCGCACGCATTTTTCTACAAATTAATTTTAGCACAAAGATCGCCAGATACATACCGAAATGTATCTAGATACAGATACAGATACAGCTACAGATATACAGCAATAGATACAGATACATGACTACATGGATATAGACGGGGCAGCTGATATATAGACATGTCGTATTGGTTAGCCATTAAATGACGCCAGCAACAACAACAACAACAGCAACAACAACAACATTGGCAGGCAAGTGCCAAATAAAACTTATTACTTATACGCCGTGTGTACAGTAGCTGAAATTTAACACAACAACAACAACAAACAAAATAAAATCAAATGCGGCGCATGAATCTATTATGAATTAGACTTTGAATGTCAGAAACTGAGTGAAGCACACACACGTGTAATATATAGATATATATATATATAAATATATATTTGGGGGCATAAATAAATAGCGCTGCTTGTTTTCCATATGCAACAGCCTGGAGGGTGATTTTTTATACCTCTTGGTTAATTTAATTGAATAAAAGGGTTAAATAGAAGTGTCCATTTGTTTGTAACATAGGAAGACATTGCTTAGCTTATTATTATATAGAGTACTAGAGCATCCTAGATCATATAGAGAACTACTCCCCGTTGCCGTTTCCAAAAAAGAATTAAATAGAAAAAAAATAAAATAATTATATTCTACAATGTCAGTATTATTGTAGGCTACTACGCCAGATGATATGTTCCAGCTGAGATTTTCATATTTATTTTTTAAATGAATTTTCCACTCACTTCCCGATATATTTTTAATATAATTTTTCTTGGGTACCAGTCTACGATATAATAGGAAGCTATTGCCACAAATTTCTGCTCCTGAGTCGCCAATCAATCAGTCAGTTATCAGTCAAATTGAACAGTTTTATATATATACATATATTTACTGCTGACCTGTCTCTCTGTCTGCCAAAGTTCACTTACAAATAGCTCAAAGATATAGACTTCAAAACCAACTAAAACGTTCACATATTTGTCATGTGTTGAATAAAGATTAAGCTTTAATTTTATATATATATATTAAAATTAAATAGTTGGCTAGAAATCAAAATTAAGTTGTAAAACTGACTTACAACAATATTAAATTTTATTGAATTACTCTTTTGTTTTAAGGATTATATATTTATAATTTAAAATACATAATATATAATGCTTAAAACAACTTTAAAAAACTACAAAAAAAAATCCAAATAAATAAATGCAAGCTTTAATTTTGATTTTAATCGATTTGACAAAACTTTCCTCTCTAGCCAACTATTTAATTTTCTTTAAAATGCCTTAATAAACTATAACCCTTAACTAAACCCACTTACAGGGTATATCTTTTTGAGCATTCTTATTTATGTTGGCGTTTAACAATTTGGTATATGCAAACACAATTTGTTAAATTGGCATATTGACTGGGATTTGTTTTTCGAAAATTATGTGGCACAAGGCTTATATAATAAAAGCATTGTTTATTGTTTTTAGCAGCAAGTGAAGGTGTTAAAACAATTGTTATTGTGTCTAAAATATATAAATAGATATCAAATATAGTAATTGCTGCAAATAATTTGCTAAATACGCAAAGTCAAAAAAGTCTTAAGTTCAAGAAACTATTGTAGCATTAAATGGGGTAAATATAATAAAAAATTTTATTATTTATTAAGTGTATTTAAGATATGTTAAATAAAAGTTATTTTAAGACAAAGATAATGAAGTAATAATTATTATTAATTTATTATTTAACGCTCTATAAACCTCAACTTTAAAGTATCTATAAAACAAATTCAAATTCTCTATAAGACAAATTCACGATAATTTCACTTTCTTCTAGCAATTGTTATAAACAAAAAAATTAAAGAAATAGCGCCAATATTCTACTTGTATTTTTATAATATATCATTAAAAATATATCTATAATTAATCTCAAGTCAAATCACATGCGCCATAACTCTAAATAGAACACATTTGTCTTAGAAATCAAAGAAATATATATACAAATATTATTTAGCTGGCAAGTGTTGGACTGAGATAGATACAATCTGAGAAATATAAAAAAGTCTAAACAAAAAAGTGTCGCCGTTGTGTGAAGATTTGTTTAGAACCTGTGAAATTGTTAAACTGCCACTTTATTAATAATGCCATCATTTAAATAAAGCGACAAATACACAGCTGCAGATACACAGATACAGATACAAATAGTTTAGATATACATATACAGCTACAGTTGAAGGTATATAGATATAAAGATATATAGATATATTAAGATAGAAGAACGCGACGCTTTCATTTTTAGTTCTTTATTGTCTCAAGTTCTTTTGATTTGAAATATTTTGACGTGTCCCAATTTCTTGTGGTATTTGTGTATGGGAGAGAGAGAGAGAGGGAAGGGAAATGTTTTACGTAGATATTTCATTTTTTTGTTGTTAATATTGTTGTTTTCAGTTGTATATTTTGTTGTTCTATATATGCTGGCATTTATTTATTATTAACTCTATTTGTGTGACAAGGCGAAAAAAATGTGTCAAAATAACATTTTTCGAATCATTTCTGGCAATTTGTTTTGAATGTTTTTGTTTCCAAAGCTGTGGAAAGTTTTGTTTTTTGTTTTCCAAATTAAAGCAAGTTGATCATGTGAAATTATATAGCCAAGCTCTAAACACATCAAATGCATTTTAAAGCTGCCAAAATGAAGGCGTTTTCAATGCTAATGAGCGCATATCTGACAGATACAATTTATTAAACCTGACAACTGCAAACACACACAAAGAACAACAAATGTGACCCCAAAATATAGAAAAAAAATAGAAAAAAAAAACTAACCAAGATGCGGCTCAAAAACTCGCAAACCAGCCAAATGGAAAACCCAAACAATGTAATAAAAATAACTAGGATAGCGATGTAAATGTAAATTTATTTGAATATTCGACTTGTAAGATACTCAGTAAAGGGTATTTTATTAAAAAATAGCTGATCTTTAATAAACATTCAATATTTGTTTTATTTACTTTATCATTTTATTTTATCAAGTTTTAGAATGAATAATAAACTAGAAAATCTCATTTAAAATGTTCGGAAGTATTTTTGAGTTATTTATAAATTAAAAAAGATTAATTAATATGTATAAATTAAAAAAGATTAATTAATATTACATAAAATATGTTTAATTACTTTTTCCATGTCTTAAACTTATATTAAGCAGCGATAAATATTATTTTATTTAATCATCTGTATGGACTATAATAAATAATTACAACACTTTTATATGGCTTTTAAAATTTGAAAACCTACAGATTCAGAGAGTGCTAGAAAAAATCAATATTCTAAAAAATAGCTTTTATTTAAATGGGCATTTTTTTTAATCAAAATTTTCATTTCAAACCTAAATAACTTCTAAACAAATAATCTAATTAAAATGTTATTTGGCAGGTTTATTGGCCATTTTATTACCTTTCAAAAAAATAAACACATTTACTAGCATTAAACTATGTTCAGAGTTATTTTCAGATTACCAAAGTTGCCTTTTTGAAAAGTAAAAAATCTAGCCTTTTACGATTATTTAAAAAACGGACCCGGCAAATAATTTTCAATACTTTTTTTTCGAAATCAGTGACCCAGTTTACATATAAATTTACTCTAAAAAGTCCGGGAAATGCTGTTGCATAGTGTTATATATAAATAAATAAGAATCTACTTCATTTTTACCAATTTTAGTCAATATACAAAGCAACATTATAGCTTTTAAATATATTTAATATTTTTATAGCACATAAAGAAACTATAGTCAAAATTTCAGAACTCTAGCATCTAACTTTTCAATTAAATAATTAAGATATCTATGAAGAATAATTATCAAGTGTGTATATGAAATTTAAGGCCAATATAATTCCTTTTTAACAATTTTCGAAAATACATTAGACAATATTGTTTATTTAAAGAAAAGCTATGTCTTTATATAGTATATAAAAAATTCCTCAACTTAATTTAAAAACTCCAACTCTGATAGACTCGATAATATACAACTTCCACTTTATATGCATTTACAGCTCCACCCAACTTAATTAAACTTCCTTTATTTAACACTTTTATGGCTACAGGGTATAATAAATAATAATAATAATAATAACAATATACAAAATAACAATAACAGAAGCACAATAACCACAACAACAAAAAAATGCAAAACAAAAGAAAATTATTTAGCATAATGAAATTGTTGACAAATTATGATTTAGTACCACGACCACATTAACATATATATATATATATATTAACATATCACACGACACACACACACACACAACAATATATGTATTTCTCATTTTATTTTTCGTAACTTTATAAATGTTTTGTTTATTTTCTAAACGTTTTTTTGATTGTGAATGAAGCGTGTGTAAATTTTATTTTTTGATGGCACTTAATTAAAAATGGAATATTTTATTAATATATTGTTTGACATTTGTGGGGGGGGCGTGGCAGCTGTTACGCTAATGTGTGTTAAACAGTGTTGTCTACACTGATCATTTGCATAATGGCCAAACAAATTGCATTCTATATAACTCTCTGCTCCCTCTAGGGGCGGGCTTACCTATAATAGAATTCTAGAGGCCTCGACCTGCAGTCTGTTTTATTTTTATTATTTTTTTTAAATATATACACTAATCGATTCTGACGTCGTTTGTTATCGTGAATTCTCGATTGTCATTTACATTTTCCACACGCTTCGCTTTATTTCGCTGATTATCACAAATTTTGCGCTACGAACTCGTAAATAAACCTCAAACCGATATTTTGTGTTTTATTTTTTTTTTATATATATATATATGTTTGTTTGGCATTTCGGTTGACGTTGTTTGCATATTATTAACATTTTTATTTTTGTTGATATATATTTATACATATATTGGTGGATTTTATGGCATTTCTGATATATTGACACAATAAGTTAAGTCTATATAGACAAAGACATCTGCATAAGCGATCAAACTAGGGAAGTACTAGAGCTGGAGTTAGAAAACTAAATATGTAAGCTTGCATAATTAATAGTTTTCCAATTCTTATTTACTTTTATAAAATCTTTATTCAATTGTCTCTTTATAAATAATATACCTTACAGATTTTATAAGCAAGAGTTACATTTTTTTCGGCTTCAATAAACTTAAATAAAATGGAAAATTAAATTATTCTTATTATAAATGGAAAATTATATTATTAAATTGTATATATAAAAATTATTTAAAAAATTAAAGAACTCTTAAGTAATGGATTCTATATACTCATAATTTAGTATATAATATAATTTTTAAATAATTTTTAATAATAATAAAAATACAATAAAGATAGGTAACTATTTTTTCCTGTAATACTTAATTTTCATATTAATTTAAGTTTATGTTAATATTGAAGCCGAAAATAAAGGTTTTATTTACGTTAAATAAAAATAATACATAAATTTATTCATTACTTCAAAATATACCATAGAAATTTAAGTAACGTCACGTCATGTACACCTACTAAGGCTTGTAAAAACAAAACAGAAAAGAGGTTTTTAAATAAAATAAAATGCAAAATTAATTTACATTATTTCAAATCAAAATAAAAAAAAGTTTAATGCAAAATGGCTGTTGTTGTTGTTTTTGTCATTATATAAAATAGAGATTCCAAATTTATCTTTACTTAATAGTCTTTTAATTTTCGGTTATTTTTTTTATATTTTTTTATCAAGTTTATCAAAAAACTCTAAAATCTGAAATAATAAAATTCTTACATCAAAATTTCTTTCAATTCTTCAATCAAGTTTTATTATCTTATTTAAGTGATATAATATAATAATACTGATAAGTCAAATATGACAAATTTTTTAGAAATCAGTTGGAATCATTATTCATTAGGAATGCACATGCTGATTGATGGATTGATTGATCAGCTGTTCAAAAATCAAAGCTCTCTCTCTATCTCCCTCTCTCTTCGTTCAACTATGACTGTTTATGATCAATCTTTGCCACATTTCAACTTGCAATCAATCAACAATATTGAAATATTGAAATTAAATCTGAGCGCAAGTTGTCAGCGCCTTGTCAAAAAAGAGCAAAAAGGATTGAAAAGACAGAGCATAAAGCACAAAGCTCGTTCTCCCGCTCTCTCTTTGTGTTTGATTAGCAGATGCAGTCGCACACACACACATATGTAGTTTATATGTGTGATTTTATATATATTTTCATATTTATATCCATAAAGTGAACAAAATCTGACATATGGCGACGTCTCGTATAATTTATGAGTCAATTTCAGACAATTATTGTTAAATATTATTAAGCATTCGGCGGGCTGTCAAAACACACAACAAATTCAATGATTTACAAGGCAACAACAACGACGAAGACAATGACAATGACAATTGTCACTTGGGGTGGACAGCACTTAAGTGGATAATCTTGCAGCCTGACATGCATAAGAAGCAGCAGTGGCAGTGGCAGCGGCAGTGTCAGCGGCAGAGACAGAGACAGCGACAGCGACTGATGAATGGCCGGCAAAAAGGGAATCGAGCACTCAAATTAATGTCAAAACTGATTAAGCCTTGACTGCAGTCTAGCATATATATAGCAAAAGCTTACACGAAGACAAACGCCAACGTCGACGCTGGCAGCGGCGCGTGGCTGCCAATTATGTTGGCAGAGACAAAGACAGATCATCTGATGATCATTGTCAGGCGGCAATTTGTCATTTGAGACAAGCCGCAAACCTGTTAGAAGGCGCATTTGAGAATGCTGCCACAATATCAAAGCAAGAGAGCGCGCTTAGAAAGAGTGACTGAGAGAGAGCGAGAGAGCGCAAGCGAGCTAAGCACAAATTAAGACAATGAAACGCGCTACGCCTGCGATAAAATCAACGTAAACACCAGCAAACAAGAAGCGACAACGCAAACGTTAACTGCGCTGCTCGCAATAGCAGCGACAGCAGCAGAGGCCGAGGCCGAGGCAGAGCTCAAGCAAATGTGTGAACAATATCGGCGGCTGATCTCGCCCAACAGCAGTCATTCGGTGGGAGGGGGGAGGGGGTTGGCGTGTGCAGGCAAATGAAGACCTGAGAGACCTGTTTCAAAACCTGTTGGCCCAGCCACAGCCGCAGCAGCAGCAACAGAAACAGAGCGAGAGAGCGCAAAAACAGAGAGAGACGGAATGAAAGAGAGCGCGTGCGATAGAGAGAGCGTGCGTTTTGAGTGACTGCAGCAGCATTGATGGCAAGTGGAGCGGCCAAACTGCGCTTAAGAGCCTGTACTTTTCCAGCTTGAGCCAACCAATTGATCAATAAACAGTTTTAGACCGCTGCCGCTGCCTCTGCCGCTGCTGGCAAATCTTCAAGCGCACAGAGCTATAAGCACAATACATACAAGCACATGTACATACATACAATAGTTAGGGTATACCCTGTTATAATTAATAAAAAGTTTTTAGAGGAAAATAAAATAAGTTATTATAAAAAAATACATAAACTCACATATTTATACCCTGTTATAATTAATTTAAATATTTATTGGGAAAATAAAATAAATTATTCATTAAGAATTTAAAAATTAATTAAACTCACATATTTATTTTTTTTAAATTTGTTCAAATCATTATTTTAACTATATGATCCTCTTGGTCTGTAAATATTCAAAGCTTTAATAAAACTGAACCGATTTACTTGCGGAATATAATTTTGAACGTAATATTTCACCTAAATTAATTTGGCAATTAATTAACAAATATAATCCCGATTTTTTCAATTTTTGCTAACTCACCGCTTAAACATTTTCACATTTAATTGAAAAATACCGAGATCTTATTTTTATTCGCTTGTAAGCATACAATTTAGAATTAATTAATAATTTCCGACTTTTTACTAAATGTATTTAAATTTTTAGTTAAAAAAATCAACAAAAATTGGGCATAAACCGATCCCAGTAGAGATCATCTACACTTTCTATCCTTTCTAAAATACTATATTATTTTTTTAAGATAATATATTAATGATAATGATAATGATAATAGATTATTTTAAAAATTATTTAAATTATTAGCTAAAAAAATCAACAAAAATTGGACATCCAATGATCGTCTATTTCCTATTTCTATTTCCTTTCTAAAATACTATAAAATTTTCTTTGATAATAGATTATTGCACTTATTGCTATTAATAATTTAACTTGAATTAATTTCATGAAATTTTTAATTTAATTTTGATTTTTCATTAAAAGCCCTTAGTTTTTCCTGAAATATTGAACTGTTCGTAAACTGATATTTCCCCTTAAATCTACATATCTGTAGTACAGTATATATATTTGTATATAATACATTCGTATCTCTTACTCCACACCGTATTGATAGCAACAACAAAATAACATAAAATGACCCACAAAAACCGCCAAAATGTTTGCCATACAATCTATACATCATTTCCCCCACTGTCCATCCGTCTGCAACGCCCCATCGTCGACCCATTCACCCACCAGCCATCACCCACCCATTCACTACCCCGCTTGGAATCCAATCAGCCACGCGTTGGCGATAAAATGCGTTAACAATACGTGGAAAGCTTTGCTAACAGTTTTTTTCTTCTTCTTCTTTATTTTTTTTTTTTTGCGGTATCTGACAGATTTTTTGTGGGTTAGGTTTCGATTTGGGCAACCGACTGGGATTGTGGAGTTTTTTTTTTTTATTTTTTTTTTGTTGTTGTATCTGTATCTGTATCTGCGTATGCTTGGGGAGCCTTACAAGCCACATCACACCTGATTTGAGCGCAGATACAGGGTGTTTATTAAGTATTATAGACTTGAAAATGCTATCTAACTTGTGTATATGCTTGCTTATGATAAAAATTAATTTAATTAATATTAAAAAAATTAGTAATTAAAGTGGGATAAATATGGGCATTTCCACAATGACGTGACGTTACGATCGTACGACAAAATGTGAAAAAAGCTAGAAAAAAGTAAAATTTTCTAAGTTTTTTATTTTTATTACTGAGTAGCAATTTAGTCCGAAA
Organism: Hirtodrosophila alboralis; assembly: GCA_035043045.1. Lineage (NCBI taxonomy): Eukaryota > Metazoa > Arthropoda > Insecta > Diptera > Drosophilidae > Hirtodrosophila > Hirtodrosophila alboralis. The sequence continues at coordinate 70,396 of JAWNNH010000241.1, forward strand.
AAATTCGAAAATGCTATTTAACTTAGTTATAAGCTTGTTCATGATAAAAATGAATTTAATTTATATATAAAACATTAGTAAGCTTTATTTTATTTATATTCATTTTTCTTTTTTTTTGATTCTAGACGATTTAATCGATTTAATGTTATAAATATATATAAATCAATAATTTTACTCAATTATACAGTATATCATAATTTTTTATTTATTTAATTTTTTTTATTTTTTTTTCTTCATTATAAAAATTGTTTTACCATCTCATATCTTATTTTTTAATATATTTTTGTCACTTTTATTTTGTCTATAGCCACCCTGTTGCGGCATTAAACAATATATGTACATACAGGGTGTCTTTTTTTTTGTGTAATCTTGATTTACCCACTTAAAGCTATTCAATCTAAAAAGCTTTTGTCATAATAAATCGTCTTACAATCCAAATATTGTCAAATATTCAAGCCCCCAAAATACACATACACACATACATACACACACATACACACATACATACATATATGTGCAAATGTGTGGACATATTTATGACCCCCCACAACACCAGCTCCCCCTATATCAAACCCTGCATATAAAAAGCTAAATTGTCGACTGGCCGCTGCAGTCGACGACGACGGCGCTGTCGCTGCCGGCAGCCAACAAAAACGTAAAAGCAAACAAACGCAGTTCGCAGTTCCCCCCCTCCCCCCATTTGAAAGTAGCATGCAAAAAGAAAATGCGAAAAAAAATAAATATAATGTATAAGTAAAATCAAATTCACAAGCAACAACAACAACAAGAACAACGACAACAAACAAGCGCACACGCAGTCAACGTCAACGTCAACGCCGCGACGCCGCTGGCGTGCAGGTTTGACAGGCGCAGCGCAGCGGCCAACGCGGCGAGCATGACGAAAGGACTTTCGCACATTACCACATTTTTTTTTTTGTTGTTGTAGCCAACCAAGCGACCCGGCCAAGCACACACAAAGCAGTTAAACAGCCAAACAGCCACCCAGTCGGCAAAAGCAACAACAAAAGCAACACGAAAGACAAAAGCTAAAAGCGACAAATGAAATAATAAGAGAGCTTAAATAACTCCACACGAGAGCGTACATACATACACACACAAGCATATGTATGTGTGCATTTATGTGCGAGTGTTTGCATGTTTGTTGTTACATTGACTTCCGATGACTGCCTGCCAGCCCCCCGCTTACCCACCCGCTGACCCACCCACTCAGCCACCAGCCACAATCCCCCAGTACCCAAAAACGTCGCTCAGAAGCTGCGAACTTGTTTGCTCAATATGTTTCACACACACACACACACACACATGCACTGAAACAAACGACGACAATAACCGATGTCTCTACGACACGAAGCTTTGCTCTGCTGCTGTTGCCTCTGCACCACCCACTCCTCTGTACTGTACGCTAAATAATGACTGACAGTATGTTGGTGCTTTGCCCATACCTCTCTCTATGTGTGTGTGTTTGTGACCCCCAATTGCTCGCTCCCTCGAACCAAACAAACAAACAAACAAACAGCCAGAAATTATGAAGCAACACGCGACCAGCGAAACGAGCGCCAAGTAAAGAGAGAGAGAGCAAATACAAAAATACACAAAATGTTGCGCAACGTATGTTGCCAGGCAACAATGTTGCCGGCAAATTGAAACGCCACAACATTTTGCCGTAAAAACTTCAATTTGCCGTATTTGAGAGAGAGAATGAGAGAGCCTGAAACATTTAACAGTTTTCGAGTTGCGAGAGCCAAAATGTTTGGCGCTCTCTCTCTGCTCTGCTCTGCTCTGCTCTGCTGCTGTTATTGCTGTTTATGTATCACACAATCACACACATTTGTGCATTTGTATTCACCTTGCGCGTCGCTGCTGCTGCTGCTGCTGCTGTTGCTTGTGATTGTTGTTGTTGTTGCTCTTACTGCTCCCAATTACTTTTTGCATGCTACCTTGTGCCCCCACTTCACCTCACACACTCGTCTGGTCATTCGGCATCGGCAACGCAATCGTCATCGTTGTGTTGACGTTGTATTTGTTGTTATTGCTGCTGCCGTCGCTGCTGTTGCTGTTGTCGTTGTCGTTGTCATGCTTAATCCCTGTAGCGACAGCGGCGCCGTCGACAACGACGACGAGAGAGTGAGTATTGGGTATTGCTGTGTGTGTGTGTGTGTTTGTGTTTATGCCTGATATGCTCAACAGCGACGTCGACGCCAACCGCCCCCACCGCTGCCCTCAGCAGGCAGCGTTCGACCGCAAAGCTGGATTCATGTTTTTCACACAGAGCTTACAATGTGTATGTATGTGTGTGTGTGTGTGTGTATGCACATTTGTACACATTAACATATCAAACCGAACGAGCGCAGCAGCAGCGTTCTCATTTTGCAAATTGACTTTAATATTTTTTTGTTTTTGTTTTTCTTTTTTTTGCTTCTGTTCTGTTCTGTTCGGCGCTTTTGACTTTGAAGAAGCTTTTGCGTTTTATTTATTTCAATAATTAATTAAATTTCTTGTTATTTATGCTTGAATGCAAATGCAATTGTTTTTTAATTATAAACTCGATAAAAAAAATCAAATTAAATTATATATTTTTATAAATAACATATTAAATGCTTCGATTAATAGAAATATGAATATTTATCAAAAATTTTAAATTAAATCCAACAAATATCAAAATTAATTTAAATCATTCAAAATTAAGTTCATTATTTTAAAACTATTCAAAATTTCCTAATCACTGTAAAAAATCGCGTCAAAAGCTCGCTCATATGCATAGATTAACAATTTGGAAGCTGTCAAAACTATTTAATCTAAATACAAAACCGCAGCGCAGCGACGTTGACGCTAACAGCAGCAGCAGCAACAGAAGCAGGCGTCGACAGAGGGGACAACACAAAAGCGCAGAATAACGCGCACACACAACAACAACAACGACAACAACAGCAACAATGAGCAGCAACAAGAGCGCAAACACCGCAAAATAATAAACCAGCTCGACAAGTCTAAATCACACTCATTAGCAAAAGCCCCCCAAAAACAACGCACAGCAATAACCCCCTCTCCCACTCCACAGCCAAAGCAGAACAAAAATCAAAATCAAAACCACACACACACACACACACATGCATACACAAAAGCAGCGACGCGTCGCTGGCCGCAGCCGAAGCATCGGGCATCATATCTCAAATTGTTAAACGATGAGAACGAGATGAGAACCTAATAAGAAACCGAATACAAAAGATAAACACAAGCGTAAACATTTAAGTAACAAAATTGGCTTTTTGTTATGCCTTGTGGATGTACGGGTTACAGGGGGGAGGGTTTGGCAGCAACTGAGAGCAAGCGTGTGTATGTCAGAGAGCAAGAGAGTGTGAGAGAGAGAGAGAGAGAGCGCGTAAAAATTGAGCGCGCAGCACGGCAACACTGCACAATGACAGCACAGCAACACTTAAATTGAGCGACACAAACACAAAAAAAACTCTTGCGCTCCGCTCTCTGTGACTCTCACACAAGTAACGGCGCACGTGTGTGTGCTTGAATGTGCGCGTGTGTGTGTGTGCATGTCTGTGCAATTGTTTTTTCAGTGGGACAGATTGCCAATTGATTGTTGTTGCTGTTGTTGTTACTGCTGCTGTCGCTGCCGCTGCTGCTGTTGGTGGTGGCGCTGCTGCTGCTGCTGTTGGCGTCGCTGTCGTCGCGTTACGCTTTTTGTGCTTTTCATTTTGTGTTTTTTTCTTTCTTGTTGTTGCTGTATTTTCTTCTCTTGTGTTGTTTTTTTTTTGTGTTTTTTGTACGCTCTGCCGGCAGCGCAGCCGCTGGCATAAATGCTCTGCCGCTGCCTGCCCTACAAGTGCGATGGGGCGACGACGCAGACACATACATACGTACATATATATATTATTGTTGGTGTGTGTATGCAGGCATGTATGTACATATTTACATATCAATGGGTGTGTGAGGCTGCAGCGACGTCGTCGTCGTCGTATTTCCATTTCCATTTCCATATGTTGGCTGTGCTTTTTGCTTGTTGTTTTTGTTGTTGTGCAAAGTTGTTAATATATTTGTAAAATGAAATTCATTTCGGAATTGCTGTTTGTTCTTCTCCTTCTACTTTTGCTCACCCCCGCCACCTCCGCCATCTATTTGTTGCATTGGGTGGCTTTGTTGGTTTTTTTTTCTTTCTTTCTTTTTCTTTTTTTTTTCTGTTGTTTCTCTTTGCACTTTGCATCACCTGAGCTTTGCAATTGCAACCGTTGTTGTTTTTTATTCTTTTTGTTGTTGTTGTAACTGTAACTGTATTTTGTGGTTTTGTTTTTGACATAAACCATTTATATTAACACTGCATTTTGATTTATGATCTTTGATAAGCCGCACACCTCCCCCTCCCACCCCTTCTCCACTACTCATATCTCTAGAGTATATGCATACCGTTATTTTTAACACATTATTTAACATGTTTTTTCAAGTTTTTTACAAGCATGTTGTTAATTTTTTTCCGTGTATTCTGAATAATTTATAGAATATGTGTGTATATTTTTTTCGATTTAAATTTGAATTGTGTTTTTTTTTAATCAAACGAAATATTTATTTTCCATGATTTTTATTAAATTTATTGTAGATTAAGCTTTATTTATTATATTTTATTTATTTTTATTTATTTATTTTATTTAATTTTATTTTATTTATTTATTTTTATTTATTTATTTTTATTTATTTATTTTTATTTATTTATTTTTATTTATTTATTTTTATTTATTTATTTTTATTTATTTATTTTAATTTATTTATTTATTTTTCTAAAGAAATATTTACGTTTACTGGCTTTTTATAATATATTGTCATATAACGATAATTTGAAAGGAAATCTAAACCAATTAATTAATTTGAGGGAAAGGTGACAAAGGATATTTAATAAAAATAAAACAAATCTAATATTTCTACATTAACTTTTTTGGGAAAACTCAATAAAAGCTCAAAAAAAATAATGATAATATTAAATTTGTTTATATAAAAAAAAGAGGTATTTATTTTACTTTAGCTTATTTTGTAGACCCTTCTTAACTACGCCCATACAGAATATTAAATTAATTTAATTTTTTAAAATATATTTGTATTTCAAATATCATTTTTATTGTTTCAAAAAGTCTTTAGTAACTTTTATATAAGAATAAAAAAATGAAAACTCAGTTTTATGTTGTACGAAAGAATACAAAAATTAAAACTCAATTATAATCATTATTATTAACAAATATGATAAGTATTTATTTATTTTTTCATTTATTTTTTTTTTTATTTATTTATTTATCTATTTATTATTTATTTATTTATCTATTTATTATATATTTATTTATTCATTTATTTAATAATTTTTTTTAATTTTATCATTTAATCTTACTGTTAAATAAAATTTAAGAATAAATATTGTTTGATTATTATTATTTTTTTTGTAAGCTTTCAAATATAAGTTTTTCTGTTATTCAAAAAGATACTGAAATTATAAACAATTTGGTATAATTTAAACACAAATTAGCATTCTACTAATAACTGATTTTTTTTTAATTGAAAATTTGATCAACTGAACTGTTACTTTCGGTGCCAGAAAATATGATTTTAGAAGTCTGTTATAAAAGAAGAAGTCTGAAATACTTGATAATAAATACAACAATAGCCCGAAAATAATATATATTATATTTATAATTAATATTTAAGTTTTTAGGTTAAGACAATTTAAGAATAGGAGAAAGTCTTGAACTTTTGAGGTTAGGGAACGCTTCTATTTTTTATTTATTATTATATTTTGAGGTTAGGGAGCGCTACCTATTCTATTTTGAGGTTAGAAGCTTATCTTGAACAATGTGTAAGAATAAACATATAAAATGCCGACACGTTTAGCTTTTTAAGAGAGCATATTACCCCTACCCCCCCTCCCTCCCTCAGGCTGCTGTTTGCCTAGAAGCAATAATATGATATGAATATCATAAGTAACAATGATATTAGCCCCAAATAGACCCATTTCTATTCACACACACACACGCACACAAACACACACAGGCACACATATATAAATATAGCTCATGTGCTCGACTTTTGGGAAAAACAGCAACAAAGCGCAAAGCTCCATTAAACAGCCCAAAAGCAAAAAAAAAAAAAAAAAAAAAAAGGAAACCCGAATTTTTGGGTTAGGGCAAGAGCTGATTGTAGGGGAACGGGGAGGTTCAGGGGGTGTGAGTCAGTTTATTGGGTTGGTTTTTCGGGTCGTCTCCGTCGTCGTCGCCATCGTCGCTGCAAGCCAAGTATAAAAGTGTCAAAACTTTCTGTTCCGAGTTTGTTGTATCCTTTTTGGTTATTTGTGCTTAAAACATACAAACAAACAAACATACATACATACATACATATATACGACACACACACACACATACATACACATCTAACAAATATCAACAGCAAGCAAGCGAGGCGAGTGCAAAAGAGATAGAGAGAGCGAGAGCGCAAAACAAAAAAGGCAACCAAAGCCAGGCAAAGGCAGCAACAAAAACCATAAGCTTTTGTGTATGTGTGTGTGTGGGGAGGCATAAAGGCAAAAGAAAGCTGCGCCCAGTTTTTGCCTCGCTTTTGCCTGCTCTCAACTGCTGAGCGCCCGTTCAAAACACAAACGGAATGATAATGATGTGCGTTAAAAAATACAACACAACCAAACAAGCAACACACACACACACACATAAGGCATAGGAGGACAATATGCAGGCAGGCAGAGGTGTGGGCGCTTCGTGAGCACTTACAGAGAGAGTGGGAGAGCGACAACAAACATGGCGCCCGCACCCGCGCTCTCCACAGTCAAAGTCAAACAAGTGTCTCTGCCTGCTGCTTCAGTTCTACAGGCGTCGCTGCTTGCGTCGCTGTTACGATTTTTATTTATAGCTGAGCTGCGTGTGTGTGTGTGTGTGTGTGTTTTTAGGATATACACGGGAAATGCCTTAACACAATTACAATAACTTTGACATGAAAAGTGGAACAATAAACCAAACCAAAACCGAACCGAACTGAACTAAACCAATGGCATTGTTGACACCACAGGCGGGCGCCCAGTTGTACCTCCCCCCGCTCTATTGTCCTTACTGCCAGTCCAACACACACGCGCACACTGCTCACTTCCACTTCCGGCTCTCCTTTAGCGGTTGTTCTTGTTGCTGTTGTGTGAAATGAAGCGACAGCCGTCGGCAAATGTTTCATAAACAACAACAAAACAGTTATTAAATGAAATTACAACAAGCAACAAAACACGAAGCAACATTTGATGCGCTACAATTGATTGAAGTTGGGAAATTTTTTTTTGTTAACAAAAACTCAGCATAAATAAAATTGAAGAAAAGCTGGAAAATTGTAATATTTAATCATAATATTTAATAATAATATTTAATAATAATATGAATAATAAGCTAACCGAATTAATAGATAAACAAGGTCACAAAGGGAATATTTGGCGATCTCCGTATGCCGTAAAAAAAAAAATAAAAAAATAAAAAAAAAAATAAAAAAAAAATAAAAAAAATATAAAAAAAATAATAAAAAAAATAATAATATAATAATATTTAATTAATTAATATTTAATATTCCAAAATTACACAATAATTAGAATGATTATTAAAGCCAAGGTTATGGGTTTATTGGAAAAAAAATTTAATTATTATCAGTGCTGTATAGTTATTAAAAAAAACCGTTTTTGCAAGTAATTTAACATCACTTGAATTTTGTTATTGAAGCGATAAAGCATCAATATATAGCTATAAGCTTTATAAACTATTATATACTCAATTTTTAGCCATTTTTAAAGCACATTAAAGTTTCCTTATTATTAAGTTATCCTTTAATATTGGACAACACTGACAGCTCACTGAGTAATTAAAAAAAAGAATTGTAAAATTTAAAATATGAAAGTTAATAATAAAGTAAAGATGCATTTATTAATGATATTTTCGGTATTTTTTAAGCTATAGATAAGGTATTTGGATCTATTTTAAAACACATAAAAGCTTCTCAATTAATATATTGTGCTTTCGATTAAAGCTTTTTGGATAACAAAATAGCTTACTGCCAGAATAAATAAATAAATAAAATAAAAATATTTAAAAAAAAGGAAAGGAAAATTTAAAATATAAAAATTAATAAGTCAGTACAGCTATAATTACAATAATATATTTATTCTTTTATTCAAACGGTTTAGTTTTCGTATATATTTTTTATATTGAAATAAATATTTTATTAATTTTAGAGTAACGCATTTAGGTTAATATTTCTAAATTTATTATATTTTTTATTATTATTTATTATTATATATTAATAACTTTTTTCATTTTGACTTTCCATAACTAAAGTGCTCGCTGGCTGTAGGGCAACTCACTAGCTGAAAAGGCAACCTTTTGGCCTGGCTAGCAATCACACACACGCACACCCTTACACACACATATATATATATTTTATAGAGTGTGTGTGTAGCATTTATATGGCAGCTTGCGCAGCCTTTTATTAATTTAGGTTAGTGACTTAAGTTTAGCATTTGCCGCAATTAACTTAATTAGAAATGCATTTTGTGGAGCCAAGAAGCAAAAACGAGTCAACACATATATAAAACACTCAAGTGTGTGCGAGAGCAGAGGCGTAGCTAAAGGCGGTTAAAGGGAAAGGAAAGTAAAGAAAAGGAAAGATAAACCCTCTAACAAAATATATATTGAAGTATTAGTTATTATTTGTTCAGAATATCTTGGCTAAAAATGAAATGTTTATATTAAAAGCATTTAGAATTTATTTTCAAAAAATTAAATAAATCAAATATGTAAAATTCAGTTAAAATAAATTATGGTACAATTTTGCAAGAGTATCAAAAGTTAAAAAATTGGTATATTATTAATATATTAAAATTAATTAGAGGGAGAAAAATATAATTATAATGATATTCTGCATAAAGTTTCATGAATAGTTACATGAAAATTTACAAATCCTTTCTAGACTTTCATCTTTATGCAGAATATTTCCAAATTTGGCAAGGTTTTTTTTTCATTTTTTTAAATTCCAAAAATGACGTCGATCCAGCTTCACAATATTTCCAAAACTTATTTTTAAAGATTTTTGTTTGCGAGCAAAATACTTAAACTGAAAGCAAATTAGTTTACCTAATAATTTGATGTTGGCAAGCAATTAAATATTATTTCCAAGACGTTAAGGAGGGTGAATATGCCAAAATATTAGCTAAAAATAATTTTAAAAAATTAATAAAATATTATATAGATTGCAAAAGAATATATAGATATCAGGCTCTGATGTGTATTGACATTTTGCATGAAAATCTGTTTAGTTTTCGTCAAAATTATGATAGTCAGATATTTAGAAAGGATTTTTTTCTATGGAGATTAAATGTACCTAATATAAATATTCGTTCTATTTTTAAAATTGTATAACTTAGTAAATTGTTTATTATTTATTTTTAAATTTTTTAATTGAAGTAGAAAATGCGAGTAATTAAGAGAACTTCAAAATATTTATTAAGCCCCTTCTACACCCTATTATAAATTCTCTGGCTACGCTCATGTGTGCAATAGTTAGCGTGTGTGTGTGTGTGTGTGTGTGTGTGTAACTGTGAATGGTTTGTTTGCTTACTTTATATTTATTTGTTGCGTTGAAGGCAACGGGGCAAGTGGCAAAAAGGAGTTTTGCGCCTGCTGCCTAACGGGGCCCATAAAACATTTGTGTCATTGCTAAGAACTCTGAATGCCAACAAGGATATATGTGTATGCATATGTGTGTGTGTGTGTGTGTCCCTATGTGTGTGTGCCTGGTTTATTGGCTATTATGACAAACAAATGTACTCTAAGCAGCGTAACATATTTATTAAAAAGCATTTGCTCGATTACCCATATGCGTTTATTTTTTTCTTTTTTGCCCCCAATCGAAAATATTGCGTATACGCAACGTGTGGGCGTGTGGCATGCAGCTGAAGCGTTTAAATGCGGCTGCAAAAATGTTCAACAAGCGGCTAAAATATAATAAACAGTTTAAAAATTAAGAAATCCAAGAAAAAATAATATAAAAAAAAAAATAAAATAAATACAAATTAACAAATTTGAAATGTTTCAAGCCGGTTTTCAGTTTCATGTTTGTTTTATTTTGTTGAACATTTCTTGAAATAGCTAAATAAAAAAAATAAAAACATTTTTTATGATTTTGAGAGCGTCCCACGCATGGTGTGACCCAGGCAGCCCCGCACCGCGCTACACTTCTCCCTTTCCGAAGTTTCTAACACGTTTTGATTTTGTTTTTGTTTTCAATATTTTTTTTGTTGTGTCTTTTGTGTGCTTCGTCTCTCACATATGTATATAATTTGTCATCTGGTTTATTTGCAAAAATTAGCAATAGATCTTTTTTATATTGTCGCGTCTGTCGCAAACTGGACAGCTATTATGTAATCGCCTATTTGCTTAATAACCAAATATTTTGTTTATTAGAATAACAATAATAATATTTAAACGCGCTAAAGCTGCTTTTTGCATAGTGTAAACGAATTTTGTGAATTTAATATACATTATTTTTGGCCATAAATCTTTTGAAGTGCATACAAATTGTTATTTTAAAGCAAAAATAAATAAATTAAAGTGCGTTTGAAATGTTAAAGATTGAAATTCTAAAAGAAGAAAGAGCATAGCTTGTTTATGAAAAAAATATATTGAAGAAGAAAGAAATACTATCTTCAGGAGATTTAAAAATATTAAAAAATTTATAATAAAATTGCTGATATAGAAAACTAGAGATTTTTGGACATCACACTATGGGAAAAAGTTCAATATTTTGACATAAAAGCAAGTTTTTTATTGTTTCGGAATTTTGAAAATATTTGATTCTTTAAATCTCAATACTTAAGATGGAATAAAAAGTAGTCAAAACTTGAAAGAAAAATGTTGTGAACTTATTAAAAAATTAAAGCTATTTGGAACTAGACCTGAAACGCTAATAATTAATCTATCGATAGTATCGATTGTTTTTTATTTTATTACACTATCAATTGTTTTTTTACTCGCTATAGTTTCTTGTATAATTCATTTACCACAAAATCTACCAGGAATTTGGAATATTCTATTATTTAAGAATCGAATAATAAATAAAATAATTTGATTGGCATATATTGATTGAAGATAAATATATTTCAATCTCAGCGTGATAATTAATTTTTTAAAATTTAATATTACAGTTTTTCTCCTAACAATCAAAGCACTCGATATGTTATTTAATTGATTAAAATAAAAATAATTTAGCTTCGATAATTGAATTGTAATATATATCTATATCATTTAATAAACAATTTGACAAGTAGCTTTAAAAATCCAGAGACACCCAAACTGTTAATATATAATAATTAAATTTTAAATATTATGTAAACGCATTAGCATGATTTTTTTAAACAGGAATTACTTAAGCTATTGAGTTGAAAAATATAATTTAATAATATTATAAATACAACTTTATTCAAGTGATTCTACAATCAAATAATAATTAAAATATTTGAACTCGAAGATATTTATTGGAGATAAATGTATTTCAATTTAAATTTTAAATAAATTATTACCTTTTTTCTTCTAACAATCAGAGTACTCAATATTTAAATAAATTGATTTAAATGATTTAAATAAATACCTTTTAGCTTTAATAATAAAATTAAAATCTATATCATTCAAAAATAAAAATGAGATACCCAAACTATTAATATATTAAATACATTTTATATGTTTTCTAAAGACATTAACATGGCTTATTCCAACAGCAATTACTTAAACAATTCTAATTAAAATAGTTAGCACAACTAAAGCCTAAATTAATAATATTATAATGACAACTTTATTCAACTTTCCATAACTCAACAATTGTCAATATCTGTGCGCTACTTTTGCAATTATATTCAACACATTAGCAGTCGAAATTTCCAAAAAAAAAAATAAAAAAAATAAACTCTCAACTCAAATTGAAGAGGTTTTCATTGGATAATTATATTATAGACTGGGTCAGCCAACCCAGGGCAGTCAAGTGGAGTAGAAGAGGGGTGAAGGGGTAGTCTAAACAATAGCAACTTCTGCTCCCCCGCAAAGTTGCCTTATGTGGAACGTTTTTGTTGAAATTAGCATAACTTGTCATAAGTTGAAAAATCTCATTAGGCAAAGTTTGTTGTATTTTTTTTTTGGCCAAGTTTTTTTTTTTGTTAATGTTGTTTTTATTTTTTTGGCAGACTACGTTACGGTTTGTCTATATATATTTTTTACGAACGTTGATCATTCGAAATTAACATTTATGGTCTATTGAGATGATATTCGATAGTTGGATGCGGTTCCGCTTAGATTTCATTCCCCTTCACTTGGCAGAGTCTGGAGGCCAATTAATTAGCATATATAAACAGCCAGACTACGCTACATATATGTAAAAACAGTTTCCAAAAATTTGTCTAGGCCACATTCCGTGATATTATAAAGACTTTTAATGTCTCCTTTCCTCATAAAAATACATGAAATGAAGCCGTCTTTGTGGGCGTCACATTAACTTAAATGATATCGATTAATTTGCATTTTGGTTTCTTAGCAGAAAAACTTTGTCGTTTTTTTTTTTTTTGGCGTAATTAAAACGCTAAAGGTGCCACGCCCAAGTCAAGTCTCTCTCCTCTAGAAAAAGCAGGCAAAACGTCAAGGATACTAGCCTGTCTGGCAAAAAGTTGGCAAAGCCAAAGCCAAAAGCAAAAGAAACACAAGTCAACTCCAAAAGAGGACAAAGTTTTAGGCCAAAAGTAATAGGCATAGGCCAAGACAGACCTGAAGATGCCACGACTCTTAGGACTCCTTTTGGTAGGGGGTAATGAAGATTCCAACTGTATGCTGTGTGTGGAATATGAAGCAGATCGTCGTAAGTAGCATTTAACAGTCGACTTATGGCCACTGGCATTGGCCAGCAGTTTGGTTGGCCCTTGGGCGGCCGCCACAGACTTCAGACTTTAGACCAAACAAACCAGCCATGAAACCCTGCAAACCCTGCAACTCCCCCCTCAACAAAAGTTTTACACAAAACCAAAAATTCCCCCCTCTCAGAACTGTAAGGAAACGCAAATTGCGTTGAATACTTGCCGGCTCAGGCAAATTTTAGGTATTTGACAGTTGGCAACTTCTTCAGACTTCAATGAAGTGAAAGAGCAAGTTGAGCCCAAAAGAAAATAAAATATCAACTGAAATTTATTCTATTTCATCTTTGTTGTCAGATAACCATAGTTGGAAAATATATTTGCTGTTTGGTTCAAGTTTTAAAAAGTAATTAAAAATCTTTATAAACTCATTAGAATTTATTAATTTATAGTCTTTTATTTTTAATATATATATTTTAGCTTTATTTAAAAAACCGAAACATTTAGAGTTTGTTTTGCTTTACAAAATAGATCGAGAAAATATAAGTTTATACAAAAAATTGTTTTTAATTAATGTTCAAATATAAAACAAAAATCAGAAGAAATTTATCTGCATAAAACTATAAATATTTCAGCTTCATTTTAGTTCAGAAATGCCTAAAAAATATAAAGTTTATATTGCTTCACAAAAAAACCTCGGATAAATAAATATATTTGTTTATATATATAAATAAATATATATAAATATAAATTTATATAAAAAATTGTTCATAATTGAAAAAAAAAAATATATTAAAGATCTTATAAAAAAAATCTATTTTTATAAAATATTATATAAAATTGGCGAGGTTTTCACAATAAATATATTATATATATTATATAGCTGCATTTTAGTTCCGAAATGCCCAAAAAAAAATATAAAGTTTATATTGCTTTTAAAATACCTGGCAAAATATATAAAATTTGTATAAAAAATTACTTTTAAATTTATTGGCATTCTACTTATTTGTACAGTTCAGTTTAAGTTAAAAAACTAATAAAAATAAATTAATAAATTAATGTTCATAAAATAAAAATATATTTTAGCTTTATTTTAGTACATTTAGCGATTATATAGCTTTAAAAAATATCCCAGGGATAAAATATAAATTTATATCAAATTTATAGCCATTCCACTTATTTGTGGTAAATAACTGCCAGTTTTTATTTATATAATATATTTATTTAATATTTTATTGATAAATCTTTAATATCATAATTATTTTGATTATTTTTCTATTAGTTTTTATATGTCTTAGTTAAATTGTTTTCAAATATAACTCTGAAAATATGTTCTACTTCAAAAGTTAGAGTGCGTGCCGCCAAAAAGAATATTTACATGATTTCTTCCCAGGATTTCCTTAAAATACCGCAAATTGTATATATATAAATTTTAAAATTTATAACTTTCCATGTCTTTTAATTATTATATATATTAAAAAATGTATATATATATATCCTCATATACTCGAATTATTGACTTTAAATCTACATATTCTAAAATAATATTTTCTGCTAAGGAAACTTGATATAGAAAACTTTTAATAAAAAAATACTATAATATATATAAAAAAATAAATATACATACATATATAAAAATACTATACTGTGTGCAGATTCTATAGATTCTGAAATAATTTTTAAATATTTTCATTATTTATTTATTAATTAATATTGATTAAAAATCACTTAAAAAAATTTGAGGGTGAAATATGTAAAATTTTAATAGACTTACTCTTATTCCTGAACTATAATTACTATTGTATATATAAAAAAAAAAGGTTATCCCAATGGTAGAAAAATTATAATGAATATTAACTCACCTTTATTTTACACAACAAATTAAGATATTGTCAGCAACCAAAAAATGCACTTTAAGTAATCTGAAAGAGAAGAAATCAAGGTCCTTGTTAGAAAAAGATTTAATAAATTTAATAAAGATTTAATAAAAATTAGCTATGAATATTTAATCTTAAAAAAAAGACTTAGATTTATAAATACACGATTCTATAGGCTTCCATAGAAGGCAGTAGAATAATAATAATAATTATTTTATATTTATTTATTTTAATAAATCTACTAAAAATGTGGCTTACATTACACAAAAAATAAATCCCAAAACTTATTAAATTAAATATAATAAAACCAAATTAAAATATATATATTTCCAACTTAAAACTTAGCTCTCTTCTAATTATATATTTAACTTGCCCAAAAAACTTTTTGTTTGTCATAACAATTTAATAAAATTTATTTATTTCTCGCTTAACTATTTAATCTAAAAATTAGTTCAAAGTTTTATTAAATAAGACAACTTGAATGGAATGATGTTCAAGTCGCTTATATAACTAAAATTTCTGACCAAAGATTACATAAACTTCAGGTGCATATAGAAAAGGTATAGCAGTGTATATATATAATATATATATATATATATATATATATATATATATCTATTTGTATATGTGCTCTAAGGATTCTCGTTTTCAAGTTTTGCCTTTTGCCTTGGCAGCATGAAAATTTCATTTAGTTTCTTTGGCAAAAAAAATAAAATAAACTTTTTTTTCATCGTTGAAGCTGCTTTTGGGTTTTGCTTTAAATTTGTCTGGCTTTGTTGTTGTAATTGCTGCTGCTCTTATTGTTGTTGTTGTTGTTGTTGTTGCTGCTTTTACGGTCCTTTACAAGGAGCAAAGCGTTGCAATCCCCAGCAGAAAGTTTGTCTGCCTTCGTTGCAAGTTGGAAAGTTTTGCCGCTGCTGCTGCTGCTGCTTTTTGTCATATTAACAGCAGCCGCGATGGCGCCCAGACTTCCCGCTCAAGTCTGCTAAAAAAAAGGGGGAAAGGGGGCAAGGAGGGGTTCTGGCTGGCATGTCGGATTCAAGTCTTCAAGTATTTGGCTTGCAAAAGTATTGCAAAGTATTTTTTTTTTGTCAGTTGCCACTTCATCAACACGATCCGCAACAAAAAAAAAAATTGATCACAAACGTTGGCATTATTGACATTTCTAATGTTGCGTGTGCCACTTGAAGGCATTGATGCATGGTTGTTAAAGCCACAGAGGCAGGCAAAAAGGAGCGGACACACTGCCACATTGCTTGCCCCCACACGTTGCAAGTCATTCGTAAGCTTACTGGCAGCGCACTTAGCTGTTGCCTGCCTGCCTTGCTTGCAAACGCTGCTTGAGTGCATTGGCGTCTGTTGTCCTTGCCAGCACACACACACACACACACACCAAAGGATCCACAGACAACTTCCTTGGCTGCTGTTCATACCGAAGAAGCTGCTGCTGCTGCTGCCTTTTTTGTTGCCCTGGCATGTGAATATACTTCAAGCGTTTCCGGTGCACATTACGATGACGACGTCGCCATTGTTGGCAAACACACACACACACACACACACACATACATACATATATATATATATATATATATATATTCAGACATATATAAAGTACTACCTCGCATAGCTGCAAAGTTAACAATTTTCTTATTTTTTGTTCATTTTCTTTTCACAGTAACTGCAAAAAGAAAAGAAAAAAAAAATTATCAATTTAATTTTGTAACTCAACTTCCGCCTGCTGCTGTTAGAGAGCTGACAACTTCCCCAACCTCCCAAACCCCAATCGCCATCCCCTTTCTCCATTTTACCTTCTCACTCTCTCTATTTTTTACTCCTTGAACTGTTTTCCTTGCACTCGCTTTTCTCGCATTTTCCGCCATGCACAATGTTGACACTGCAACGCTGCCTTTTTGCTTGCTTCAACTTCTGCCAACTTCCCAACATTCTCACCCCCCTCAACCCTTGCTTACATACGCCAGGAGTGTGCGTGTGCGTGTGTGTTAGTGCGAAATTCAGAGCTTTGCTGCCAACGTATACGCAATATGTGAGCATTACGTATACGCCGCGTTGGCAAATATGCTTTTCCTATTTTTTTCTCTTCATTTTCTTCTTTTTTTTTTAACTCCCATTAAAAATGCATGGACGAACGCGATGCAACTGCTTGAGCAATGAAAAGAAATTTTTTGCTTCTTGGTTGGTTTCGTTGTGTGTGTGTGTGTTTTAGCTCAACTTAGTTGGCAGCTCACTCAAGAACTAATCTTGCATAATACGTACAGAGATAGATATGAAATTGTTATGTGTGGCATGAAGTCAATTATAATTTAAATATATAAAAACTTTTTAGGAATTTAGTTTAAATTGTGAAGAGCTTTTTTTATATTATTGGAGATAGTTATTCCTTTTCGTTCTTTCAACACACTATGAGCAATTTGTCGATTTTTAATTAATTAAATTATTTTTATTATTTGAGGATCAGAGCTCAGGATTTTTCACAGACTCCCTGATAAAGGTACAAAAATGTACCGAAGAGTAGGAGGATAATTTGTAATAAATAATAAATAAATAATTAAAAATGAAACAACAGCCTTATTAACCCAATGGCAAAATATAGAAACAAATTGTTTTTAATATTTCTGAGTTTATTATTATTAATATTAACTAATACAGTAAATTTTTGAAAATATTTCCATAGATTTTTTTGAGTTTTTGCCAGTCAATTATGTTAATAAATTTATGGAGAATAAATTAAGAAATCTGCCTGCAAAAAATAAATATATATTTCTTATATATTTTGCTATTAAAATACCTTAAAATTTAACTCTCAAATGTTTTGATTTAATTCAAAAAAATATAATTTCAAACAGGCCTGAATATTATTATTTATTATTATAATTAGGAAAGGGATTATTGTTCTGCGACCTACTCCCTTCTGAGGTCTGCTTATACACAAATCTTATTTTTAAATCATCAGAACTTAACTTTTAAGCTTCAAATATTTCCTTTTTCACTGTTTTTTCTGCTCCAAACGACACTTAAAATTTTGCAATATTAAAGATCATCTTTTGCACTCAACTTGGCGACAAGAAATAACTTTCAACTTCTTGCCGATAATATAATATGCGGCATCATTATCCTTTACATTTATAGCACTCTTGGCGCCGTTCTTTAGCTTTAGCCCAGTTCCCAGTTACCAGCTCCCAGTTCCCAATTCTACTTTAGACTTTAGACTGTACTTAAAAATGTTCGCCAAGCGTTTTATGGCATTCGCCCGTTGGCTGCACTTCAAAATGCGACCGAGCATGGACAAGAAGTTTCATTTTTCATTTATGGCTACAATTTTACAGCTGCAATTTGAACATTTTTGCTATTTTAGGGCCAGATATACTAGTAGAGCTATAACGGTTTTTCGTTTGCCAGTTTTAGCTTTTGCTTTTGCGTTTTATGTGCTGCGCTCTCTCTCCAGGTGGATGCTACAACAACAAGAATTTCTAGGGATACAACAACAACAACAACAACTACAACTACAACAATAACAGCGGCAACAACAATGAAATGTTGCGCCCACACGCAACGACATCAACGCAAGATTTTTAAAACCCACAGCATAAAACATCAGCTAGCTGGAACTGCCTGGTCCTCCATCCCCGCCCCTCTCTTATACCAATTGCTGCTCCCTACTACCCTCTAGTATCCCCCTCTTATTCCACTCTCTCTCCGCCATCCTTCTGGCTTCTGTTTCTGTTTCTGCGTCTATTTTACGAGCACTGAATACGAAATGTGTTTTTTGGGCGCACAGACGACGCCACAGCAGCTCCTCCTCGATTGTGCACCTCCTTTGTACCACGCTGCTCTGCACTGACCCCACTCTGTTCCCTCAGCTGCCTTCTCCGCCCTGCTTTCATCGCCCTCCCTTGTGCTCGGCTTTCAGCAAAACTTCGTTTTGCGCGTGAAATTGCCACTTGCTAAACTCGCTTCTCGCCTGTTCAACTTGGCCTCCGTCACCGCTTCGATGTCGTTAAAAAAAAATGCCGGGGCGCAGTTTGTTAACGCCCACGCTCCCCCGCTCCCCTTAAAGTGCCCCACACCGCTTGCAACTCCCTTAACCCCGCCCCTGCTTACGCGCTAGCCAGCAACTACCATATAAAGTTTATTTCATTTTCGCGCACGTTACGTTCGCGTTGTCGCTGTCACTGTGTGTGCCCCTGCCCCTCCCCCGACCCCTAGCTACTACCCCTCACCACACGCTCAGAATCTCCTTAGCTGAAAAACAAAGCGTACGAAATGGCAGCGTCATCGTAAAAAGCGTAAGGCAAAAAAAAAAGGAAAAAAAATGGAACTGAAACTGAAATCATTTTCGCCATCAAATCCTGCAGCAGTTGCAGGCAGCAGGAGGGTTGGCAGCAGAGGCAGTAAATAGTGTTGTGGGCGTAGGGCAAAGGGAGGTGAGAGGAGGTGCGGCAAGTTGCATAAAATGCAAGGCAAGTTTACTTTGCCATTTGGCGCTGCTGTGTGCGTGTTTTCATGAGTTTGCGAGCGCTTTTTTGTAGCATACTTTTATGGGCAGCCAGAGGGAAGAACCACAGCGAGTAAGCAAGAGTGAGAAAGCGAGAGAGAGAGAGATAGAGATAGTGAGGTACATTTAACGCGCCCGATCCCATGAAATTGCTCAGTACTCTCTTGAGAACTCACCCTCCTGCCCACATTTAACCAACATGCAACCAACAATGAATGAAGCAACAAAATTATATGAAATCCATGCGGAACACACGCAACAAAAAAACAACAACAACAAAAAAACTCATACACATAAATATAATACAAAATAAAAGGAAAACAAAAGCAAAAAAAAATATAAATAAGAGCAACAAACACGCTCACACGCAAACAGGCGGACAGAGGCGACAGACAGAGGCAACATCAATACAGAAAAGAAAAATTCAAAGTTGTTAACGAAAATAGCGAAATAAATACATTCGATTTATGCGACTTGTGAATGCTCTAAGTTTGGAAGTGAGTTAGGGAAAAAACTGGGAAAGATTGATTCAAATTGTTCTCCAAAATAAATAAATCAAATAAGTATAAATTGAATTTTTAAGATATTTCTAGAATTAATTGAACAAAATATTGTATTTCCCCTATAATGCCACAGCTCTGTTATTCAACTAAATTTCCAAGCATTTAAAATTTAATTTAATATACTTTTTAATATAATATTATAATTTAAAATTGATTCCTTATTTGAATTAAATGTTGAGTTAATGGCTCTAAATAGTTAAATTTATTTTGAGTAATTCCTTTAAGAAGAGAGTTGCGAAATAATCAGAAATTAAATATATTTAATAATTTATGATTTATTTAGAAATATGCATTCTGAATAAGTATGAATTTATTAATTCTTTTTTATATTGATAATATTTTTCATTGGTTTATTGAAATGTGTCTACTATAAATATATTGTTTTTTATTAGCAAACAGCTCTTCAACTAATAAAAATATTAAGATTCCACCAAAAGCTTACAATAATTTATAAATTCAAATTTATTTTATAATATTAAATGAAATGTCAATTTATAAATTTCAATTGTAATTTAATTTAAATGTCAATTTAGTTTTTGGTGAAATCTTATGTTTATTAATTATTTATTTATTTAAAAATTTAATTTATTTAAGGAATAATATGATTATATTGTCTGTAAATTCTACTATTTCACTAAAAGCTTAATAGTCTAATAATAACAATTTATTTAGTTTTAAGATATTTTTTTTTAATTAGCATTTTTAAATACAGAAAAAAAACATCGAAAATTTTTATTTTTATTTATTTAATACTATTCATTTATTTTAAAATGCCATTTTTAAATACAGAAAAAACTTGGGAAATATATATTTTTTAATAATTTATTATTTTATCATTGAACAGTGATTTTATTATTTATCTACAATATCTTTATATAGAGCATTTATTATTTATTTTAATAACAATAGTTAAAAATGTACAGAATTGGTTTATTCATTTATTACATTTTAAACTTTATAAAATGCTGTAAAATAAAATCCTAAAAGTTTTATTAATTAACAGAAATACTTATATATTTATTGTTCTGTAATTTTATAAAATATTAAAATTATAATCTTTACACTGAACAATGTAATTAAGACTTTTATTTTGATGTTCCCTAAGCGTTCATACGCTGATCTATAGAACTTTTCACCGACTGTTAACCACATTTTCCTATAACAAACACATACACATACACACACACATGTACATATATGCGCAGAGTATGATATTAAAAAAAAGAGAAAACAAATCTTACTTGGAAAAAATACAATAAAAAAAAAGATGAAAAAAAAATGTATAACAAACTGAGGGAAAGGAGAAGCCAAAGCCAAAAGCAACAACGATTGAAAAAGGCAACATTGGAGTGGCTAACAAAAGGGAAGGAGCAAAGATATATATACAGATATATACAGATATATATATAGAAGAGAGGTGGGTGGCTGAGGGACTGAAGAGCAGACAGAGGGTACACTGAGTAGACATAGTCGAGAAATGTTTCTATATGTATTTTACCACTGGGGCATTATAGCGTTATCCTTCTGGTTATGTTTCCGCTTGCCAGTTTCAGAGGATAAAAGAGGAGGAGGCGGGGGCTGGCAGGAGGGATATATAGTACAACAACAATGGCTGACTGACTGACTGCCAAGAGACACACACACACACACAAATGTTAACACCCAAGCAAAGTTTTTTATAGCGAGAAAGAAGGCAAACGAAATGCGAGAAAAGCGTGGAAAGCGTGGCACGAGTGCAACTTATTTTTATGAGCTAACACACACACACACACAGACACAACAGTTACACACACACACAGATACACTGATGTATATATATGTATATATATATTTATGTAGAACTGCTGCTGGCAAGCTCATAAAATTTATAACACAACGTCCTTGCCGCTCCTGCGGCTTTGGCTGCTTTTGCCCTGTCTGTCTGTGTGTGTGTGTGTGTGTATGGGTGTGTGTGTGTGTGTGTTTGCGACTTATGTTTGAGTTTGTCAGTGCCTCTGTGTGTGTGTTTCGTTTGCTTTTTCATAGCATTTTATGCGCTTGCTGTTGCTTTTTGTTGTTGTTGTTGTTGCTTTTTGGCTGCGCTTGTTAAAGAAGATTTACCAAAATGTCTTAGCAAGAAGCAGAAGAAAACAGAAGAAAGGGAAATAGGGAGAGACAGAGTGAAAGATGTAGAGCTGAACTAATAGAGAGAGAGAGAGAGAAAGAAAGAGAGAGAGAGGCGCCCACAATGCCCGCCCACTTAAATGCTAAGTGGCGCAATGGGCGAGCAGTGCTGGGATGGACAGGGGGAGGTGGTTGAGGAGGGGTTGGAAGGACAGGTAACAGAGCTGAGCAGCTGTCCGTCCCTTATGAACAGGTATAGCTATGTGGGTGTATAGATATCTACGTGTGTATAAAGCTATAGCTTTGCTTAATAATGCACACCTATGAATTTTACGACTAAATAAAAAAATTCTAACAATAGATCTGAATTAATAAGCCTAGATCTATTTCTAAAAATAATATCAGATATTTTTATAGAAAGCAAAGAGCTAAATTAAATATGCATAATAAATATAAACACTCTGCACATTTTAAAAACATTCAAAATAAATATTAATTCATTATGTTGAGTAACAAAAATTTTACAAAATGTAAAGTAAATTTGCGCTAGATAAGCAAAAAGTAAGAAATAATTTCATTTAGCATGTAAATAATATAAATTAGAGGGACTACAAAATACTCTAACAGGAGCATAAAATATATTTGCCATTGTTTTCTATACAAAAGAAAATTATATAAATTCATAATTACTTTTAAATCTGAGATAAAAAAAAGGTGTTTAAATGCATTTTCCAGTTTTCACTGTCGAGTCAAATTCACAGAAATATCTAATATAAATGACAATTAAAGTTCCTAAGCAAATAAAAAATTTTGAATAAGAATAATTGAAAAAATAAGTGTTTGTCTATTAAAAATATTTATTTCAAATTTTTAGTAGACAAAAATTAAAGTTTCCAAGCAAATAAAAGGTTTTTTGAAAAATATAATAAAATGTCAAATAAATATTAATGACAATTTTTGAATAGGAATAATTGAAAATTAAGTGTTTGACCTTTAAAAATAATTTTTTTAGTAGAGAAAAATTCAAGTTTCCAAGCAAATAAAATGTTTTTGAAAAATATAATAATAATAGCAATAAATTTAATTAATTAATGACAATTTTTAAATAGGAACATTAGAAAAATAAAAGTTTTTGTCTTTTAAAAATAAATTTCTAAAATATTAAGTAAAGAAAAATGATGCAAATATAAAGTATTTCGTATATTTAGAGTCAAATTTCATTGGGAATTGCACTTCAACAGGCAAAAAGTCAACAGCAAAGTGTGAGCAAAAAACAATATATACACATGCACAACAACATATGCTATATACACACACACACACACGCTCACACGCACACATACGTGCATATGTGTATATAAAGAGAGAAAAGTTAAAAATTTGCTTACAAAATGCCAGGCGCACAGAAGTTGGGAGCAATATAAACAAAAGGTTCCGAGGGGGCAAATGGGAAACGTCAAGCGATCAACAAGGGGCAAGCATATCCTTACACACACACACACACACACACACTCGAATAGACAATACACACAGGACGTGCAGAGGACATATGAGTATATATATCTGTATCTGTGTGGCAAGCTACATATTGTGCCCCAGACTTATTTTTTTTGTTGGTTTTGTTGGGATGCTGCCACAGGGCTCACATGTAAGGTTGAGTTGTGTTGAGTTTTGTATGCGGATTTTGTGTGCGATTTGCGGGTCATGATGGCAATAAAATCTGACCTACCCCTTCCTTCCTGCCTGCCACCCCGCAGGTAACATAAAGTAGCTGTTGGATTGGCATTTACAAAATGCTAAATACTTAACTGTGTGTGTGTGTGTGTGTGTGTGTATCAGGTAACTTAAGCTAACAAGTTTTGCCAATATGAATTATGTCAAATATGCAATAGATTGACAATCAGAAATCGAATTAATTTCATTTACAAATATGTAGCATACTTTTGAGAGCGATTGAAAATTTTAATCCCAAGTTGTTATTTATTGTTTTATTTGAGCTTAAAAGTCTTTTATAGAAATAATGGAAGTACGAAATATTAATGTTTTTTTTTTAAATATTTTTTTATATTAATTTAATACATTAAACAAATGAAGGCATCATTGCAGTTTGCTCAATCAGCACCTTTAACCCTCAACATTTTCTCTACAAATGTTTGTCTGGGCGTTTGGTTCTTGTTATTGTTGTTGTTGCTTAACTGTGGGCGTGGCAACTGTGCATAACCATTGTCAATGTCTGTATTACCGTTGCACACACACACATCCACACACTCATGGTACAGATCAACATTTACATATGTGTTTGGCCGCACACAACCTCCGACACTTTTTGGGCACTGCAAAAGGATGCTCATCTTACACACACACATATATCCCTATATACACATATTTATGAGTGTGTGTGTGTGGTTGTGTGTGTGCTGTAACGCAGTTGATATACAAATTGTAACTGTCTGTTTAACACACGTGCATTGTACCAAGGGGGGAGGCCACAAGTCGCCCACCCAAAAAATGCCCAGTTTTCAGTTCTGCTACGTGCTCATATATTTCCATCTCTCTCTTTCTCTACATTCTCGCTATCTCTCTTTCTCACTCATGTGTGTGTGTGCGTGTGTGTGTTTGCATAAATAGACAATGAGCAAACAGCTTGCACGCTGAATGATAACGTTGAAGCAACAGCAACCGAAACGGAGGCAGCTTCAACAACAACAGCAACAACAATAGCTCCATTGTGCCATGTGGCAGGCAAAACAACAACAACAACAACAATAACATTGAGACAACACACTTATACACACAGCATCGCTTATATGTCACCAAGTGTAGAGTGGAGGGGGGACACCTCCTGCTCCTCCTTCTGCACCCAACAAAAAAAAAAATTGAAACTCAACTTCATCCAACTCAAACTTTAAAAAACCCGCAAAGTAACTTTTGTTGCCTATATAAGAAAACAATTTAGTTAACTTAACGCAGTTTAAATACCCTGTAAAATAACATACTCTACAATAGTTTTAAAGGAATTTTGTTATAAAAATTTAAATAATAATAAAAATAATTAATCATGGATAATTTTGTGGCAATTCAGCATATGAACAATATTTTAGATTTTAATATTAAATCAAAACCTAACTAAAAGCGAAAAATGTATATAATTAATTTAGCTAGATAAACGAGCTTTATAGTAATCTATTTATAAGTAGTTTAATTTTTATATCCTTACATTAGTGTTACAAGTATTTTAATTCAAGCAATCTAACCAAATTTGAATAGTCGGTTAACAAATGACTTTGTCTATGAAAAAGTTTTTATTTTTTAAATTATCGGTATGATTTAAAAATAAATTTAATACAAACCCAGGTTTCTTATAATTTTAATTACAAGCTAACCTTGTAAATAAATAAATAAATTAAATAAATTTAATGTAAAATATTGCACCTTTTTGATGTAAAAATCTGATTAAATTTAATCGAAATCGCACTACTGTATTTAAAAAAAAAAATCTGTCCAAAATGTGTTGTTTTAGCGACTTTAATTTTTTAAGATATCTCAACCAAATTTTGCTCTTTGAAGTTTGAGTGTTCTATAAATAATTTAATTAAATTTGATCAAAATCGCACGACTATAGCATATAGCTCCCAAATGAATATTCGTTCGAATATTAAAATATTTGTTGAAAACAATTGCAAGGGTATATAGCTGCGGTGTGTCAAAAATTACAGTCTCTAACTTATTTAAATATTGCACAATTTATATATGAATTATATCTTTTATATTTCCCTTTATAAATCAAGGTCACTTGGAGAATATTTAATTTTTTAAAATATTAATATTTATATTTACATGTTATATATTCAATAAAAATATACCTTAACCTTAACACCCTGTAATTTCACAAATTTACTCTTTTAAAAATGTAGACAGCTCGAAAATTAACACTTCTCTACAAAATCTTTAAAAAATATTAATTTTCTCGATACTCTTCAGTCAAAGCTTTCAGTTTTAAAAATTTTATAACTTTAGTATTAAAATAAAATAAAATATGTTGTTTGGCAATGGGGAAACGAAAAAGTTATGCCATACTTTCTTTTTTTTAGCGGGTGTATAAAAAGCCGTAGATACGCTACAAAAACATGCTCTTCCATCCTTCTCAACTCTCTTTAGATTTGCATTGTATATATAATATATATATAAATATTTTTTTTTTCTGCTTTAATTTTCATTTTCATAGATTTTTCTTGGCATTTTCATTTTTTTCCCTCATCTCTCTCGCTCTTTGCAGTTGTTGCTCGCTTTTTGTGTGCCATTTTGTGTGTTGAATGCTGTGGAAACTTTTTGGCATTTTTGCTGCGCTGCTTAAACTTTTATGCGCTGTGTGTATGTGTGTTTGTATATATACTATGGATGTGTGTGTGTGTGTGTATTTCCGTGCAAAATTGTATAAATGTTTTTTGGCAGCCTCTAAACGGCAGCACAGGAAGCATCACCAGCAAAAACGACGACGACGACGAGGACGACGAGGACAACCAAACGAACGCCTGGCACAATTTGCGCCTCTAAACGGGTGTATATAGGGGGGAGAGTAAAGGAGCGGGGCAGGACAGTTGAGGTGAGGTTTGGGGAATGGTTGGGAGTGCCGTTTGCCGTTGGTTGACTGTGCTCGACGACGTCCTTCGCACAATGTGGCGTATGCGTAATAATTAATACGCTTGAATTCATTAGTTGAGCAGATTTTGCATGCCATACCAAGGATGTGCATATATATACATATATATATATTTATTTGTATGTGTAGGTACAGGCATGATTATGTATGTATGTGTGTGTGTGTAACATTCCATACAATTGTTAAAGCCAGCTTAAAAAGCCTGTACAGGTGATATTTGATAGTACTTATTATGGAATTATTGAATATTCTAAGAATTTGGCTTAGATTTGGTTTATTTTCTCAAGTACTTATTTATTCATAATAAACATGAAAGGAATTAGCATTTATATTATGATTTATAAATAATATTATTATTTATAAATATAGAATATATTTTAATTTATATATATATATTTTTGCTACTAAAAATAATTGGCTTTGCTTACTAAAATTAGAATTTTTGGAATTTATATGAAAAAAAACAAATAAATTTTAATTTTATGACAAGTTTCTGTAACTGGAAAAAAAAATCCCTTTACGAGTATTTTATTTTACAATTTTATCTATTTTTTTGTATGAAAATAAAATTAGCAAGTAGGTAGAAGTATTATCAAAAATAGCCACAATAATAAAATAATAATAAATAATGATTAAAAAAAGGAAAAAAAAAGGCCATAATAGTTGGAAGTATTGTTATTTTAATAAAACTAGTTTAACATTTTTTTTCAATCGAGGGAGCTGGGCTCGTAAGCAAGGTTAATTTTTTCTTGAGTGTTCTTACAAATTGCTGAATAACTACCACATTTATTGACCGATTTGGACAAACGTATACTTAAAATATTCGTAAAAGAATTATCTAACATATTAAATCTTAAAAAGTATTTAAACGATTTTTATTAAATTTTTAAAAGACCCATTGAAATTTTTCAATTTTTCAAAAATACAAAAAAATTTTCAGATTTTTCAACTTTGAGGGTTTATAATGGCTTTAATTCTAATTCGATCCGCATATGCGGCATATCGTTAGAAAGGGGATACAATTATTTATTGAAATGTAAATGCGATCATCAGCGCTCGAAAATACATCAGAAAAAGTAAAGGAGAGCCCAGCTCCCTAGATTAAAAAAAAATTTGCGTAATAGGGAGGAGTATAATTAAAAATAGCCATAATAATAATAAAATAATAATAAAAAAGGAAAAAAAGCCATAATAGTAGAAAAAATTGTTATTTTAATATATAAACTATATGACACATGTCTAAAATGTGGGTATATTATTTTATAAATCCGTAATTTTTGCACTCTAAACTAAACTACAATTGCAAATTTATTAATGGAATTGTTCACATTTTTCATATAATTAAAACTTCAGTAAACTCTTTAAAATTCTGCAGATATTTCTCTTGTTTAATAATAAACATTTAAATAACAATATAAAGTTTCAAAAAATATACAAAAAATGTAAACTAATTCAATTGTCATTCATTTAATATTGTATATTCATTTTTATAATATTTAACTGTGCTTTATTATTTGATTTAATAAACTCTTTGATCTATTATGCGCACATCATTCCAATTAGCAACAATAATAGTTTGAGATATTTACTCACATTATATAATTTCAATAGCTCAAGCAAATGTTGAAAAGATAAACAATTCCTCATTAGCTTTAACACTCTACCCACAAAAGGGGGGTAAAAATTCACTGAAGGCGTTTGCAATGAAATTATTATTTAAATGAAAACAGCAACAGAATGACAGTAACAACAACAATAGCAACAAGGATGTGACAATGCCAGGCATAAACAACAACAACAACAACAACAACAACAACATAAGAGCAAAAATGTTAATAATTACATAAATAACAACTAAAAACAAAACGTCGAGCAAAATGTTTTTAAGGAAATGGCAAAGGGAATTAAAACTCCCCAGCTATATATATATATATATATATATATAAATGACAAGCAGCAGCAGCAGTAGCAAAAGGGGGGATAGGGGGGGGAATTGAGTGTACTGCTGCCATTGTGTGCCGTGTGGCAACAAGGACAACAAGGACGAGAAGACGACGCGCCAGCACCAAAAGTGACAGCGCACAATATGTAATTATGTTTCATATGCATAGCTACATACAACAGCTTATACATATATATAGAAACATATATATATATACCTCACCAATATATATATATATATATATATAACAAGAAATATAGCAAAGGATGCAAAAACGTTGGCAATTTGTGTCGCGCTTTAAACGAACTCAACGAGAAACCCCCGCAAAAACAGAAAGCAAGAAGAACAAAAGGCAAAATGAAGGCGGCTACCATTGTAAAATATGGGCGTGGTGCAATATATATTATGGGTAGAGGGGGTGAGCTGAGTTGAATGGTTGGGGGGGGAGTCACAAAGGTGAGCCAAGCGAATGCGTGTGGCTTTTATTGCTCTCTCTCTCTCTTCTAAAGAGCTGGATTGATTCAATGGTAAAGGGGAAGCAGCGTGCGGGGGAATTGAACTGGTGACAGGTTGTGCGTGTTGACAACAAAACGTAATTCGAGAGGGTAACGGTACTCAGTATTAATATTTTTTTAAATTTAATAATTAGAAAATTTTAAAAAAACATTTGTAAGGGTATATAAAAATCGGAAAACAAAAATATTCATCAATTTAGAATGGTTGGGCCGATTTGGCTTACATTTTTTTTTCAGATGTTCGTTATTTTTTGAATGGAAAAAAAGAAAAAAAGCAAACAAACAAACCAAAAAACAAATCGTTCTTTCCAGAAGAAGGTTTATAAAATAGATAAATTTTGAGAACATTTTTCGGAAAAGTCGCTAGCGCCTTAACAGATGTACTCACTGTTAACGTATATAGCACTGTTCCAACAATAACATAAGGTAGTTTTTATCAATAGAATATTAACATTTATTGATTTATTTAAAGTACCATAAAATACCATATAAATATAGCTAAAATCCGATAATAAAACACTGCAAATCGAGAAAAAAAAGCATTTCCAATAATATAAAGTATAAATATTGTGTTGTTTATATTTTTTTGCAAATCATTAATTTTTAATAAATATTTTTTATCATTTTTAAAAATAGGTTTCCTATGCATACGGTATATTTTGTACCTTTATTATATGTCAAAAATTAAGAATAAAATATATTTTTTTGAAGTATTTTTTTGAGTGTCTGTTAACCGAGTCTATCTAGCCCAGTTCGTCTTTCTGACAGTTCACAAAAACTATTAGAGCTACAGATAATTGTTTACTATACTCATATTACAAGTTTATTTACTTTAAGAACTGCTTGAAGTTAAAATATGACACTGCTTGACTTAAATATTTATATGCATTTGGAAACATTGGAGTGTTGCTTAGTCGGTTATATATTTGACTAGCACTGTTGAATATTCTAAGAATTTGGCAAGAATTGGTTTATTTTCTCAAGTACTTATTTATTCATAATAAACATGAAAAGAATTAGCATTTATATTATTATTTAAACAAATATGTCAATTTAAACACACGTCTAAATATAGAATATATTTAAATTTATAAAGATATTTTTGTTAGTAAAAATAATTCCCTTTGCTTATTTAAATTAGAATTTTTGAAATTTATATAAAAAGTACAAGCAAATTTTAATTTCATGACAATATTCTGCAACTCAACCAAATAAATTAATTTCCGAGTATTTTATTTTACAATTTTATCTATTTTTTTTTCTATGAAAACAGAATTAACATAATAGGAAGAAGAACTAATAAAATTTTGGGGTTGTTCCTCAGTTAGTTTTCTCAATTTTTTTAATTTTTGTCAATATGTACTTGAATTTATAATAACTTTTGTAATAAGATTAGTTCTTTATAAATTATAAAAATATAAAATTTCTTTTAAAAATCCCCAATGATGCACAATATCTGTTGATATTTATATTAGAAGTTTATTTAATTTTTTTAGACTTTTTTTTATTTTTCATTTTATATATAAATATATATATATATATTTTTTTTTTTTTATATAAATATATACTAACGAATAGTGTGATATATCTAAAAATATTTGGATTTATGGAACAACACTGCTTGTTATTAAAAAAAAATAAATAATATTATATTTTAAATAAATAATATTTTCTAACGCCTAAAAACAATGTCAATGAAAATGGTACAGTGAGTAAATTAATTTGAAGTACTTGTAAAAATGTCAATATCATTATAATTGTGTGTTTGTATTTGTGTGTGTGTGTGTGTGTGTGTGTGTATGTGGCACGGCACACACACACAACCTTTGACCTTAGCTGGCGTCCGGGGTAATGTCGAGCGCCCACTTCAATTGATTTCTTTTTGCCGAGCGACATTTTGCCTGGCAAAGGCAAACGCCGCAAAGTATGCAACAAAACGAGAAACAAACGACAAAACGAGAACGAAACAAGGGAGGTAGGAAATCATGGGAGAGGAGAGGGGCATAGGGGCAACAGCTATTTATATAAACATGTACAATATAAGCCAGCACCTAATCTGTGTGTGTGTATGCGTGTGTGTGTTCTTGTGGGCGTTCTAAATGCCAATCGAAGGCAAAAACAACAAAAGAAGAAAATATATGCGGCTTAGTCCTTTTTTAACATGCAAAAAAAAAAGGAAAAACCAAAACACCACTGACGTCTGCTTTACGTCATAGCGACAACTGTGACGTCAGAATATATGTATAAATATATATATATGTATTAGAAAATATGAAATGGAGTACGCTAAAAAATATATAGGCAACGTTTTGGTCCTTTTAAAGGCAATGGCAATGGCAACTGGCTTGGCTAGTCCCTTGCCCATAGCAGAGCAGAAGGAGGTCTGTTTTTAATTGAAAGGATAACAGGTACAACAATTGTACACACACACACACACACACACACACACTCACACAAGTCCTGTCAACGAACCGAGCGTAGAGACGACCTCGCTGCCTCCACTTCTACGCTCGGCGACAACCTTCGCCTCTCTAACGGGCTTCGAGTAGCCTCGACCCATAAATACAAAGCACAGTGTAAGTGTGTGTGTGAGTGTGTGTGTAGATAGTACGCACCGCCAAATAACATTCTACATACATACACACACACACACACACAAGTCAAAACCTTTCCCGACGTCCCCAAAACACTACACGCATAGACATAGACGACCGAAAGGTCCTTGCTGCTATTCAAGTAGAGGAAGGTTGCGGCATAGATATATACCGTCTGCCTCCTTGCAACATTCCCCAGCAACGTCAAGGGCAATGTCGCTTTTCAGCTTGGCATTGTCCTGAACCGTGGCCAGCAGCAGGTATAAAAAGCCAGCTGTTAGTTGTAGTGTGCAAAAGCAAATCCTTCGCCCCAAAAACTTGACTGACAGTGTGGAACGGAGGGGGGCAAGTAGCTTAAAACAGAGGACAAATTGGAATCCATTTAGTTAAGGCAATGACATAGTGTAAATACCACACACAACAGCATGAAATGAAAACAATCTTAACTTAATTTTGTGGCTTAAATTGAAATCAATTTTTGACAGAAATATAAGTAGTTCAACTCAAGTATTAATGTAGTTCTAAACTGATGCAATTATATTGATAATATTTGTTGAATAAACACAAATTGAGGACTTCCAAATGATTTTTTAAAAATCTATATTAATAATACATTTTGTTGATATAATTAAAATTAATTTTTGACAGAAATAAATAGTTCAACTCAAGTGTTAAAGAAGCTCTAAGCTATTTTCTCAGATGGGTGCAATTATGTTAATATTATTTATTAGATAAAATAAGACTCTAAACTCAAAATGAGGACTTTAAAATGTTTTTTTAAAAATCTATATTAATAAACATTACAAAAACGAATTTATTTATTTTATTTTTTTTTGTGATAAGGCTATATATTTTTAAATAAATTCAAATGTGATGATAATTATTATTATTATATAGTATCTGGAGTAATTATGTATAATTATTGTAAAAGAAAAATAAATAAGAAATTATTTGGCTAAGTAAACGGCCTTTTATTTAACCCTAATTTTATTTAAAAACCTTAAGTAAGTTATATAAATATTTTGCATCTTAAGATATTCAAATTAAATTGAAATTTATATTTTGCGATAATTAAGTAATTTGCAATTGGAGCAACGATACATTTTGTTGCTAAATACAGTTTTGTTGTGTTCACAGCTACACTATCTAAATTTCCAAGTGAACACGCTTATAAAACGCACAACGCTTATCGGCTCAAAGCGCACTAATTCCAATATAAATAGCCCCGCTGAATAAACCGCAGAGCTACACCAAATAACCACAACCACCAGCCACATCCACATCCACAGAGTCAAGAGTTGGAGTTGGATTTACAGAGGCAGCCGCTACATATAACAAATGCTACCCAATAAAACCAGTCCGATAACTGTTCATAGCCGATTAACTGAGCGGCACGCAAGCTGATGATGTTGAGCAAAAGCGAACCAGACCAAAAGCCAGGGATCTCAACGGGCCTTTAACCAAAGACAAAGATATAGAGACTGTAGAAGACGGAGTAGAGTTGGATTTAAGTCGTGTTTCGTGATACTAAAAAACATTTCACACTCTACTATAATTTTTTATAGAGAACTATAATAATAATATTATTTTCAGTATTTTGTATTGAGTATTCAATTTAAATTCAATTGAATTTATCTAATAATAATTTTTTTAATAATAATAAATTAAATTCTGAAATTATATAAACAATATTGTGAATTAAAACCAAAACATTTTAGCAATTTTTAGAACAAAAAAAATACTATAAAATATCAATACATCTAGTACTTTTCTTTTTTTTTCTAAAAAGTAAACAAGTTTTATGGTTTCTAAAAAACACTTAAAAAAAAATATCAATAATTCTATTAGTGCTTTATAGAAAAGGAAATATTTTTTGTAGCAGCTTTGAAGCCAATTGAACTGTTGTCTAATACAATAATATTTATTAATACCAACTGAAATCCATATTTAAAGTCAAAAGCTTCAAATTTATTTAAATAGACTTAAGCTGATAGTCTTAAAAGGTTTATAATAATTTCATTTAATTTTCACTTTAATACTTCAAAGAGATTGTGAGTTTTAATGAAAATAAGAAAAATCTCAAATATGTAAGCATGTTTTAAATTTATAAAAAAAAATACTTGAGTGTAAAGAAAATTTCAGAGAAATATAAAAAAAAGAGCATTAAGGAGAATATTTAGGAAAATTGTTTAATTATTTATATATAAACATATATATCTTATTAATATTATTATAAGACACAATATATAATATTAGGCCTAATATAATTTGTGGCGAACAAGCTGGATTTTATGGCCTTCGACGCCCTTGATAAATTTGTTTTATAAGTTAAAATGAAAAATACACAATAATATATTTTAATATATTATTTATTTTATATTATTTTTTGTATATTAAGTATTTTTTGAAAACGTTTGTGGTTCAACTGAATCAATGCTATATCATTTAATACTCACAATTAAAGTAAATATTAAATCCTAAAATTTAAGGAAATCTTTTCCAATTGTATCAATATGGAGATTTTCGTGAGAAATTTAAAGTATTTGCAAGTAAAAGTATTTTAGTAATTATATATTTAAAAATTCTGTTAAAAATTGGGAAGAATTTTCATGCCCTATCCAGTGGCTACCAGTTTTGATTAATTTTTTAATCTTTTTTTTATGTCCTGTCGTGTTGCGCCGTGTTTAAAACACGCAACCATCGCCAAGTCAGAGACAGCAGCAGGTCGTGGTAGATGCAACAGTTGTCGCTGGTTGTTTGATGAGCGTGAAATACAACAAAGTTGGGAACAGCAGCAGCAGCAACAACAAGTGCGTCAAAGACGGCTGGCCTAAACGGAGCAAGGCGGCAAGGCGGTAAGGAGGCAAGGCGGTAAGGTGGCAAGGCGGAGCTGGAGCAGCTTGGAGAGAGATGAACGACAGTTGTGTTGAAGGTGGCCCAGGCCACTGGACACTCCACTGTGTTGCTGCTGCCACAAACCGCTCCATCTCCCTCGCTCTCGCACTCTCTCTCTCTCTACCTGTCTGTCCCTCTCTTTTTGCTGCCGCTGGCTGTGTCCAGTTCTGGCTGACAAAACGATCGTAAATAATTTTTATTTCAACTTGGCAGATACGAAACTAGTCTGCGCCGACAGCGCAGTCAACGTAAGCGTCGCGCGGCGCGGCAACAGCTAAAGAATTTAAGAAAGTTTTTCGCAAACAAAAGGCGATGATGCATATAAAAACAAAAACCCATTGCCGTGGACGGTAACAGAGTATTCAGCGCCTGGGGCAACCACTAATGATAGCCTTGCCTTGATCCATGGCCCCAGCCTGTAGATCAGACCCAAACACACACAAATACACACACACAGAGTTCCTTGGCACAGGTGAGCATAGATCATGCAACCAAGTGACGTTTTGTCTGTGGATCTGTGGATCTGCAGATCAGCCAACTACTACTACTCCTCGAGCCGAGTTCCAAGTTAGAGCCCAGAACGGTGGCTTCTGGACTGGCCTTGCCTCTCTGGCGTATATGTGACCTGTGTCAATGGCCGAGGCGTAGACACAAAACGCAGATGCAGCAGCAGCAGAGACCCAGACACACATGGCCAAGCTCAATCCTGGTCCTGGCCCCCGTTCCGATCCGGCCCGACATCGCGCAATTGAAATGAAAATATTCGCAAATTGGCTGCGCCCTGCGACCGCTGCGATCTGTTCTTTTACCTTTTTGTTTTTGTTTTTATTTATTTTTATTTATTTTTTTTTTTTTTCTGTACTTTGCTCTGTCTCCACGCAAATCCCAATCATCCTTAAGCTGGACTTGACCATCGCGTAGCTGCCCCTTGGTTTTGTCTCCCAATATGAAATGATTGGGTAGTTAGGGTCTATTTGTATGTATATTTTATATTTCAATAATTAAAGTGTATTAATTGGAATAAAAAAAAAACATTGCTACTGCTGCTGTTACTTTAAACTATCGATATTATCGACACGTTGGATAAATAACCGAAATATGACCTAGGTATATTGAAAAATATACTATAAAAAATATTTAAAATAATATATATGACAATATATATAATAAAAAAAGCTCCCTAAAATATAAGCAGTTTTTTTTAACATTCCTAAAGATTCCTAAAATGTGTATATATTTTTTTTAATATTTTGACTTAAACATTTTAGACAACTTTATTATTTAATTTTCTTATTTTCATTTTCCTATTTTTGTTCACCTTTTATTCTACAAAACTAAATTAAGTTTTTAATTCTGTGTTTCTGCTATTGAATACTACTATAAATATATTGTTATTAATGCTATAAAATAGCAAGTTTTCATTATAAAAAGTTATAATTTCACAAGCCGTTAAACGTTAATTATTCTAAACAAATATTCACAGAATTAAAATATTTAATAATTTGATATACAATAATTCGAAAATGGACAAATCGAATTTCTAAATTTCTTTTTTTAATCTGCATTCCTTTAAATGATTTAATCGGATTAGCAAGGGATTAATAATACTATTAAAATGTTAAAATTCAAAAAATATATTAGCAAGTTTTAATTTCGAAAAGTATTAATATTGAAACTTTCAAAACGAATTTTTAACAATTTTTCCATAATAAAAATATTTAATAATTTGATATGCAATTTTTTGATAAAAATTTTTCAAAAATTAAAATATTTAATAATTTGATATGCGAATCGAAATCAAAAACTGAAAAAAGCCTAATTTGTAAATTTCTATTTGTATATTCTTTAATTTATATAATTTCATTGAATAAGTGATTAATTTAAAATATAAAATAATCAATCAATTTATGTTCTGTCATAATATCGATAGTTACTTAAAAATAAAGCAATCAATATTATCGATAAATCCATTTGCTTATTTATTGCATTTTATATTACTAATTTGATTGGTAAAACATTGTTTTAAGCTTTAACAGGGTATTTTAAAGCCTACAACCATGTTTAACTAAAAAGCGCATACATAATTCTTTATTTTTGTTGTCGTTGTTGTTGTTGTTGTTGTCGTTGTTGTTGTTGTTGTGTATTCTGTGAATGTTTTCATTTCCAGGCGACCATGTCGATTTATTTGAATTTAATCTCTGGCTTAACATGCTGTGCTTCCCCCTTGAATTCTGTGTATCGGTTTTAGGTTTTTACTTTGGTTTCTGATTTTATTTTTGCAGTTGTTTATTATGAACCGACAACGATCGTCAGTTGAGGAGTTGTCGCAGGTCAAATACTACTTACTAGTAGCTAAACTCAACTCAATTTAAACAGTAAACTGTTAGACAGCTAATAGCTGCATTTTATGACCAAGCTCAAGGTGTCTGGCATTCCTTAAGCTTTTAATATAATATTAGTATCTTCTTCTGCTTCTAGTCGACGACCGCAATGGAATTTGATTTATTTTATTTGGCGTTAAAAACGCAAAGTTGAATGATCATGTTTGGTGATCATCGCACTCCCGATACCGAGCAGAACCAATGAACCCCAATGAGGCAGCAGCAGCCAGCCAGCGGACAACCCAACATGTGTATGTATCTGGGCTTTGCAATTGGACACGGATAGCTCAATAGAGACAGAGGCAACAACAACTGCAACAAGAGGCAACAACATTCAGCTCGATTCCCCTTCTAGCCTTGCTTAGCTTATTAGATGAAGGCATATAATAAAAGTGTTGCGGCTGCCGTGGAGGCTCTAAGCTGAAAAATCTGGGAAAATGCCGCGGCTAGAGGCAGGGGCGGTTGGTTGGCAAGCAGGGGAGGTGTATTGGTGTGGCAATGCAATGCAAGAAACCAGTTGGTAAAAGTTGGCAAAAAAAAAAACCAAAGCAAAGCAGCTTAGATGCATTTTACAGGCAAGAGGCAGGTTTATGTTGCTGTTGCTGTTGTTGTTGTTGTTGCTGTTGTGGCTGCCGTTGCAACTTCGTTCGTTGGCTTTAATTTTTCCATTTGTTTTGGCATTTAAAAATGCGCTTCCTTGTGTGCCCATGAGAGCATTTGGTTGCAACTAGAGACAGAGACAGCGACAGCGACAAAAAGAAAAGAGAAAGAGTGTGTTAGAGAAAGAGCGTTGAGATCGGCAACAACTTCTTGTGACTTGGCCTCAGCCTCTTGGCCAAATGCAAAAGCATTGAATTCCATGGATACTATTGACCCCAAGGATGGAGCTCAGAGCCAAAGCCACAGTTTTTGGGCAAGCGGCTTCTAATGATGTTGTTGTTGTGCTTGTCAGCAATGTTGTTGTTGTTGTTGTGGTTGCAGTTGCTGCTGCTGCTGCTTGTCTTTTGTTTGTCTCATTTAAATTTATTAAATTATATTTGCTACGTTGGCGGCGACTTGTAAACACACAAAACATACAAATAAATGCAACAGGCAAAGAGTTCACATTTATTTTTGTATACACTTGCTGAGAATATGATCATTTTGTCACTTAATATGGAACGCACCAAAAGAGAATTTTTCAAAATTAAATTCTTTATTAAAAACGAAGAAAATTGAGCCGATAAAGTCTGAATTGTCTGTCTGTTCATTCAACAAATATATTTTTTGGTTTTTTGCAATCAAATAAATATGTACATAAATATATAAGATATATGTACTTTAAGATCAAAAATAATCACGACTATATTATTATTGTAAATTAATTTGCTAAAAGCCAAAGAAAGATTGTCATAATTGAGTTTATTTACATTTTATAATTAATATAAATATTATTTTTTTTATTGCAAAAATTCATTTTTTATTGGAGGTTTAAATCTAGGTTTTAATATATTTATCCTTCTTCAAATTTTATGAAAATCTGATCCCTATAACTAATAAATAATTTCTGAAAAATTAAATACATTTTTTTCCAAAGGGTATTAATCTTTGGTAAACCCCAAAAAATAAATGTGCTGCTTGTTGTTGTTATTTCTTTGACTGTCCGAAAATATATAAATGCAGCAATGCGCATTTCCAAGAATTTCGAGCAGCTGCTTCCTGTGGCAGCTTCATTGGGATACACGCACATTTAGCAACAACAACAGCAGCAGCAGCGGCAGCAGACGCAGTTGTGTGGCATGTAAATTGCAACAAAAGATACAAATACACAGATACAAAAGCTCAAGCCAAACAGACAATGATCTTATCATTTAATATAGTATAGATTGATCATTTTATTGATGATGAAATGTGCACAATAATGTGTTTTAAAAAATTATAAAATATTCTTTCAGATTTGATATATATGAGCTCTTTGACAGCTTGTAAACTCGGTTTTAATAGGTAGATAGGTAAGAGAGTAGTTTGACAAAGTATGAAATAATTTGTTAAATTTAAAGGTAATATACTATTATTTTTAATTTAACAATATTATAGACAAATTGGTTATTGATTTACTAACAAAAAAACACAATAAAAAGTTTAATATATGTATGCAAAAGACTTTATAATTAAAGACAGTTTATATTCTGAAATATCTTGATTTTAAAGTACGTATTATTAATGCAAATAATTAACTATTCTGCTTGTAATTCTGTTGAAAATCTAGATTAAGTATTTAAAATTGAATAAGGAACCTTTAAAGTCAAATTTATGCTTAAATTTCGGCATAAAATTGTCCGGCCGCTAAAAATAATTTTTTAAGTAGAATTTCATAATAATAAAAGTGCTTTAAATCGATTCAAAATAAATTATTTATATTTATAAATTTTTAAAAATTATTTAAAACAGCCAAACAAATTTATTTTTCAAATTGCAATGATAAATTAATGAAAAAGAGAAAAGTTGAACTTCGCTGAAACAAATTAGTTTAATTTTGTTAATCTAAAATCTAACAAGAATATTTCCAAGTCTCTATATAGATTTTATAAACAAATTTAAACAAAAATCACTAAGCAGGAATAAAAACAATAGAAAAATTAAAATCAAAAATATATTTCGCAAGGAAATCTGTTCAGTTTGACAAAGTTGTCATGGTTGAAAGTTTAGAAAGTTAGTTTTCTATTAATTTTAATTTAATGATATTAGTTTTAGTTCTACCTAATTATCTTTCTGTTTCTATGCAAAGCAAATTTAAGTTTGAATTTATTTTAGTAAAATTTGTAATTATTTTATTAAATTAAATTTAAACTCTTTCAGAATTTAAGAGTTGGAAATTTCAATAAAATTTATGAATGTTATATAAAATCGATTCTTTCAACGATTATCTGACACACTCTGAATGAATGGTGTTGTGAGATTATTAAGTGCCTTCGTGAATAGTTTAAATGTTGTTGTGTGTGCATCTGTTTGATTGCTGTTGGGATAACACAATGTGGCATGAGTTGCATTGTGTGGAAGTATTAAGTATGTGCCCCTTTTATATGGCAATTCATATCGCTGTTTCAGCTTTTTTTTTTAGAGGTTTTTGCATCTCATTCTGTCAACAGCTGTCAGGCGTGGACTGTTGAAAACCAGACAAAAGGTAAGATCACTGTCAAAATTTTTATTAAACAATAATATTAAATATATATAAAATATATATACAAAAAAAAAAAGAAAAACGAAAACATGCGTAAGGCTTTTGTAAGTTGTCCTCGATGGGCAGTTGTTGTTTTTGGTTGTTGTTGTTTGTTGTTTGGGTTGTTGTTGTTTGCATTTTGAGGGCATTTTAATGACTGACCGCCAGTGCCAGGTGAAATACGAACAGTTGCCAGATACCCAGACTGGAGACTGGAGACGGAGACAGAAACCGAAACCGAGACGGAGTCTGAGAATGGGACTGAGACGCTGGGACCAAAGGACAGACCCAAAGACTTGGACGCAGACAGGTCCAAAAAAAATAAAAAAATTAAAAAATAAAAAAACAACAAAAAAATGGTTAAAAAACAAAATAAAAAAAAATTATGTGTGTGCGACCATGGAGGATGCGGCCTCTGAGCACAAGGCGAAGGCGAAGGTGGAACGCGCGCGCCTGGAATGTCGTACCAGTCAGAAAACGGAGACGAAGATGGAGATGGCGATGTGGATGTGGATGTGAATGTGGTTGGAGATGGAAATGGAAATGGAGACGACGACGCTGTTTTGTTTGGCGGTGGGGCATATGGGCGGCATAAAGCCATCCATACAGGCATACTGGGCAAAAGACTTTGTTTTAAATATTTAAACTTGGCTTGCAGGATCCGAGAGTCAAACTCCCAAGTCCAAGTCCAAGACAACGACGGATCTTTGATGTTTATTTTTTTATTTTTTTTGTTTTTTGCTGCCGATTAAAAAAATTTATAATGAGCGACGACGACGACGGCGACCGTCGCACTCGTATTTTATATATTTTTGCCTCTCGATTTTTCGTTTCGATTTCGCATTTAGAAGGCACAGAAAGTGTATACAGGTCCCCAATACCCTGTTGCCCCGCTACCTTGTACCCTTTGGCACTTAGTCAGTCATTTAGTCATTGGCCCGGCGGGCTGTGTTGTAGTCGCTCGGCGACGTCCTCAGATTGCGTCTGTTATTATTTTATGTGCTTTTCTTTTGTCTTTTGCACCAATTTCTGCAAAAATTTACTTAAATGCGCCAGATACACACACGCAACTGGCAACTTGAGCCGCAACTGGCAACAGCAACAGCAGAAGATCCCAACTGCAATGTCTTGTTCTTGGCCATGTACAAAAAAGATACAAATATATATATATATACATACTTGTATATATATCTCTTTATATATATACATACGATCGCGTTGCTCATAATCCACTTTAATTTGTCTTTGGCTGCCGCTTTTTGTGGCTCGTCGTTGTTTGCACAAGGCAAAGAATTTTAATTGAAACGAGTTTCAAGCTCTTTCCAAG
Organism: Hirtodrosophila alboralis; assembly: GCA_035043045.1. NCBI lineage: Eukaryota > Metazoa > Arthropoda > Insecta > Diptera > Drosophilidae > Hirtodrosophila > Hirtodrosophila alboralis. Next base: position 111,893 of record JAWNNH010000241.1, read on the forward strand.
TCTGTCTTCAACTAAACATAGTCCAAGTCCAAGTCCAAGTCTACACTGTGGGTGTGTGTGTGTTAGCCTAGACCTGGGTCAAGTTTTGGCCAAAAACAAAACTCCCACAGTTGCCACAGAGGCTAAATGAAAACTGGTCACAACTTTTATGCAAGTAGCAAAGTTTGAGATAAACAAATTCTAGATCTCTTGATTTTTTCTAAATATTTCTTAATCATATTTTTAAAAGTTTCCTTACTTTTCTTAGCTAAATTTTGATTTATTTTAAATATTTTCCAAATTATGTTTGCAGGCTTAAAAGCAGCTTGTTTAGGCTTTGATTTAGACAAGTTATAAATGAAATATTTTAAAGAGAATTTATACTAATTATTATTATTATAAGTTTTTATATAGTTACTGCTGCTGCCTTGGGCTAAAATAAATCTTAGATAAATAAATTACAACATCCAAGTTGCAGCCTATTCATTTAACTTTATAGCTCGCTCAATTAGATATTTAATGTAACGAAACGAAACTGTATAAATTTTACATTATTTATATTCTCACATTTACACAAAGATAAACATTTAAGCTTTTAAAATAAATACAACTACAATTAATTAAATATAATTATGTTTGAATAAAGATAACATTATTTCTCATACATATTAAAGATAAGAAAAGCAACAAGTATTTTAAAGGCCTAATCATTAGTGTTAATCAAAAACATAAGCTGCAGCTTGTTCTGCAATTAATTCAATTAAACAGAGAAAGAACCAAGAAATTGGCTTTAAATTTAAATTATATTATTATCAATTCTAAAATATTTAATTTACTTTTTATATCGAATCATAAATCCATTCAGATATCACATATTTTGACAATTTGCATTTACTGAGCCTAAACACAAATATAGCTGACAAAACACTCGACACCTGATGGCATCTTGCAGTATTCAAAGCCAGCTGGATGTGATCCCAAGCAATTTGTCTAGAGGCCACGTTAACTGAGCTAACCAAACTGGTCGACTGCTGCACGTGTGCTGAGTAGAAGAGACTCTTCTGGAGAGCAACTAAACTGGTCACAACAGCTCAAAGTATAGAGCATAGGGATAGGAAGAAGTATAGCAACAGACTGAGCACTGAGCCGGTTGCTCAAAACAACGACAAACAACAAACAACAAACAGCAATTTGCAACAAAACTATTGACCTCAAAGTAGATGTGGATTGTGTGGCCATTGGACTGAACTGGACCAGGCAAGGACCAGGCAAGCCAGGCAGGCAGGCAGGCGGTTGCGGCATCTCTTGAACCTTTCACGTGAGTTAACTGCTCGCTGTCTGATAATTGAATTCCAATGCCAATACAATATTTCGGGCTATTATGTTATTACCCGAAAATAATCGACGCAATGCCCTTCACTTGGCCCTGGCATTTTGGGGCGAACTTTCTTTGGGGCCAGGCCAGCCCCAGTCCCAGTCGCGCGGCATTCATGCAACCAAAACACTGATCCTGTCGTGCTGCCGCCAGTTGCCTTCCGTATCATTAAATTCACACCCGAAATATGCCAAGTAAAGAGTGCAGGGACTCAATTGGAAATTATGTTGTAATGCGTTGTGGTAATTACAATTTGTGGCCGGGTTAATGCGCATGTGCAACAACACGTCAACAGACACACACGCACACCACACTGTGCACAGTTGCAGAGTTGCAGAGCTGCAGAGGAGGCGCTGGCAACGGGTTCGGAAGGGGGGCAATCAGGAATGAAATTTGAAACTGGCTACGCTTGTAAAATGGCCCAAACATGCGCCAAAACTTGCCAACACAGTGGCAAGTAAACTGATCAAGCGACAGTTTTTTTGGATAAAGCAACAGGAGCGCAGCTAAGGGTACTAACTGGAAAATTAAATAAGGTAAAAAAGGGGCGATAAATAGGGTAAAAAAGGGGCGATAAATAAGGCAAAAAAGTGGCGATAAATAAGGTAAGAAAGGGGCTGAGAAAAATATATACAATTTCGCTATAGTATAATTATAGTATATAGAAGAGAATAAAAAACAAATTAAAGTTTTGTATACACAATTTGCTAAGCTGAGAATAATCAATGTAAATATTTGAAATATCATTTAAAAGTTCCATAAAAATCGACTTGAAATTAGATCTTTTATAGATACTTTTAGAATTAGTGCTCACCGATGTTTTTTTTATTATTATAAGTCGAATCTTGTTTTCACAAAAACCACTTGAGAATTGTAGTAAATAGGCTCGTATTTTCAGCTTTTTTGGAGCTTCTTGATTAGTATTTATGTCCAGTGTCTTGTTATTAATATTCTTTATGAAGAATATCTACAAGAAGTTGAAAAAAGTCACAAATTACCAAACAAAAACTCAATTGTAAGTTGGAATTTTTTGAGAATATTATTTTTGAAGAATTAAAACTCGCTCCATCTTTAAAATCCAATTAAAATATTAAATTTCTTTCTAAGCCATTTTCAATTTCCAAGTCCCCTCTACAGCTATCAACCCTTTATAGTTGCTGGCCCTCTTACAGCTGGCGCCCAAAACCTTTAGCGGCCCTGTTGCAACTGCAGCAGCGTTGGCAAAGCAGCTGCAGCTTCAAGTCAGCCTGCACGCAGGTGCTGAAAACTTAATTATTGTATAACGCACGACGTTGGAGAGGACAACGGTTGGCGGTTGGTAGGAGATGAAGAATGGAGGACATGGAGGACATGGAGGACAACGGAGGATGTGGCAGTTGGTGACGCAAAATTCACGGGAGCAGCCAGCCACTGCAAGCATTCGAGTTAATTAATATTTTCTGGCTGGTTTGCTCGACTTTATGTTGTTTTTGTTGTTGTTGAACAAAATGTTTTATTAATTTTGTTAATTAATTTTGTGCCATTGAACGCAGCTAAATTGTCAACGCAATCGCTCTATCCCTCTCTCGCTCTCGCCCTCTGTGCAGCTTACAAACAGTTTGTGTCTCGCTCGCACTCGCTTTCACTGTGCTGGGCAAACAGGTTTACAATGTGGCGCAGGCGCTAAAGCGCATGTTAAGGCTAATTGCAAACAACAACAACAACAGCAACAAAAACAAACAGGACACTATGCAATTAGCGCACGCGCCTAATTAATTAAACCAGCTGTTTTTTTATATTTTGTTTTTTTTTCTGCGCTCTCTACTCAAAATCGTGTCAGATAATGTTTAGGATGAGCGTGATTCAATGCCGTGTATTCACTGTAAGTACTCATATACTCATGTACTCATATAATACGCATTTGAACATAACTGTCATGGACTTTAACTATTTATGACTTAAATGACTGTCGATTGCATATTTTCACAGCCAAAGCACGATGGGTAAAATTAGAAAATTTATGTGGCAAAAATTAATTTTTTTAAAAAAAGAAAAAAAAAAGAAGAAAAAAAAGAAAAAAATAAATAAATAAAAAAAAAATATAAAAAAAAAATATAAAAAAAAAAATATAAAAAATAAAAAAAATAAATAAAAATAAAAAAAAAATAAATAAAAATAAAAAAAAAATAAATAAAAATAAAAAAAAAATAAACAATAATAAATATAATAATAGTAAAATAATATATAAAAATAGCAATAACAATAATTATATACAATAGTAGCAATAATAATAATAAATATTTAACATTGCCAACAACTGCTAACATTGCCAACAACTGTTAAAATAACAGCTGTTACGTGAAGTCACAGCAAATTTTATTGCGCTTATAATTTTAAAGGAAACAAATTTTGCTAACAAATTTATTATAGAATCTAATTTTTATTAAATGCATAATGTAATAAAAAATTTGTATTTGTCAAAATAAAAATCCTTTTTCTATATATGCTATTTTTTCGCAGACATATAATAAAATTTCTGGCAATGTTAAATGAAAACAGTTGAAAATATAATTTTATATTGAATATTAATTCAAATAATAACCAAGTTTTAGTCGAGTGACAAGATTTAGATGCCCTTTCCATACAACAGATAATAGAGCCTTGAACAGCATTTCCATTTAAATACAATTCAATATTTCTGAGGCAGTTTATGCTACTTCCCTTGACACTAAAACCCTAAAAAAATTTCGCAAAAACTGTCAATTTAACCCACGGTACTCCAACACTGCCACTTGGGGATGGTGTCGTCTCATGGAGCCGCAAGTTACCTGGAAGAATGTGGCCAATGTCGCCGTCATCGTTTGCTAAACGAGTTTCCCAGGCCACGGGACAGACTTTTGTATTAAAAAAACAAAAACAAAACAACAAAAAATTGCAATTGAATGATTGATTACTTGACTGATTGATGATTGAAGGTTGTGCTTTGGCTGCGTTGTGGGCATTTTGGTTTCGCTTTAAGTGACTGCTGACATGTTCACTGGGTGTTTTGGTGTTAATTACAGCGCCAACTCGCCGATTTGACGACTTGGCAACTTGGCGACTATCACAGCGCATGCCTGACATTAATTATGCATAAATAAATACATAAATAGATAACTAAATATATGTGCATAAAAACTGCAACTAATTTGAGTTAAACATTTCTTTGCAATTCATTTGCAACCAAGTATAAGAACTGTGAAAATCTAATTGTCACTTGAGAGTAACAGCAATAAATTGTGAATTTAATTTCTTATATTAAAGTCTTTGATATCAAAATTAGAAAAAGGTTATAGCTATCTAGAAATATGGATATAACTATTACAAGTTCGCGCTCAAAAATGAAATTGAAATATACAGAAAATATACTATATAAAATATATATAATAGACAGAAAAATTCTACTTTTCTTAGTTCAAAAATCAATGATAGGTCAGAAGACAGAAAAGAGAGATTTTACGGTATTTCAATAAAATCCATAAATTGAATCTTTTTATTTTATTTAAATACTATATTTCATATATTAAAATTACTTCTAAGTAAAGATTTTTGTTATAAATATTCTCTTCTATAAATCTTTAATAAAACATAAGTTTCAACTTAATACCATGAAGAATTCATCCCGTGTATGCGTGCTTTGACTGAGAATGTGTATTAACATATGATAAAAGAATTGTCTACTTTATAGTCAGGGTGCGTAAGAAGACCGACTGTTATATATCATCCTGATATATAAGAAAAACAATATAAATTAACGACTAATTTGCAGATATTTATAAACACAACGACTTAACTTGTTTTCATAATGAATTGAGTTCTGAAATTTATAATAAAAAATATTTAGCTATATCTCTATTAACAGATATATCTTCTATTAAAAATTCAATTCAGTCTTCCAAAAACAATTTTCCCAACATTAAAACCTTTCAATAATTCATCAATTAGATTAATAAACAACATATTTTGCTGGCAGAGTATTTAAACTTCGGTTTTGTTTGGTTAGCTGATGGGATTATTTCTTGTTTAACGATTGTCGTTGATAAAAGCATTTGCACATATCACAGCACACACACATAGAGGGACAGGGATATATATAGGTATTCCGACACCGACACGCAGCTGAATGTGAAATGCAAACAGAAATTGCATGATGATGCTCTCTGCTCCTGCAGGACTCCCACTCCTCCTTCTCCTCACTGTGTTTACACGTATGCTGTGTGTATAAATACGAGTTTTATATATGTTATTTACTCAAACGTTACAGGCAACAACAACCAGGAGCAGGAGCAGTGTCTCTGTGTGCACATATCCTGGCCGAGAGAACGAGGAAACTTTGTCATTTGCATAACCTTTTGGGTGAGCGGCAGTCAGAGACCGATAGAGTCGTTCGTTCGTGTGGGTTGAAGGGAAGCCAACGCTTTATTTTAAAGCAATTTAAAATATTTAGTTGCAATTACATGTCAACAAATATACAAAGAGGAGACAACAGCAACAGGAGCAGCAAGAGCAGCAGGAGCAGACAGCTCGACAACTCGTTTATTTATAGACAAATACAAATGCAAATATAAATACAAAGGACTTGGAAATCGCTGGTTCAATTTGTGCATTTGTGCAACGAGCTTTGAACTCGGTTCAACAACAAAAAAAATAAAGCAAGACAATAAAAGTTTGTTTGGCACAACGTTGCGTATGATTATTTTAAGTTTGCCATGGCCAAATATTGCGCATACGCAGTTCAGAGCTAGAGTCTAGACAATGGCAGCAGCAGTTTAAAGGCACATTGAAAAAGGTTGAGAGCCCAACAACAGACGGACAAAAGATTTAATGGAAAAGTTGCTGCTGCTGTTGCGGCTGTGCGAGGATATCGCAAGGATACAGTCAGGAGGCAAACTGCAGGGCAGGTAGCCAGTACAGCAAACAAACAAACAAAACCAAAAACGGGCAACAAATAAACGCCAAAGGAACACCGAACACCAAACACCTTTCAGCCTCAGTATCCTCCCGGTTGTCTGTTCTTTGCATATGCATATAGTCCTGCTCTCCCTATATATAGCACATAGGCAACCATTTACTTAATGTGCGGAGGCTCGACTCCAATTCCCAACCCCCTCGATTTCCATTACCCCCTTCTGATGCTGTTGTATACGCTGCCAAATGGCAGGTAACATTCAACGCAATTTCGCCGCCAAACAAAACATGAAACAAAAAGCTAGAGCTGCTCCTTCGAATGCTTGGTTGGAGTTGGTGTAGTTCTCAGGAGTCTGTTGCAGATTGTTGTTGTTGTTGTTGTTGTTGTTGTTGTTGTTGTTGTTGCTGTTGTTGTTGTTGCCGTGTGTTGATTGTTGTCGGCTCCCATTGTCTGCTTAAAGTTCCAGACAACTGAAAGCTGTAAAATCAGTGAAAACTTAGACGGCAGGTTGAAAGGAAACCTAAAGCCTCAGGGCGCAAAACATGAACATAACAAGATAGAGAAAACTTACTACTATTATATACTATAGTATATACTTAATAAACTTTTAAAAAAATGTAGTAAAAATTCTAGCATTGCAACATTAGATATTTATCGATTTTCAATTTAATTAAATATATTTTTAATATAGTTCTGAATGCTTTTCCTATACGTCGAATATTCAGCCTAAAATATATTTTTATATATGTACATTTAATGTCAACCTTAGAAAAGTTTCTGTTAATTAATTTAATTTAAATCACATAACTATAAATTATTTTTGCATTAATTATGGCTTTGTTGAAACAACAATTTGTTAATATTACAATCCATTTAATTTATAGTTTGACGACATAACAATTTAACAACTTGACAGCTTTAATGTAGTCGAGTCTAATAGAGTTTTACCTATGTCGATCGATCAATCATAAAATGCTATTTATTCTAAAATAAAACTGGAAATAGTACTGGCTATACAATCACATTCATATATTTATTTATTCATAAATTATTTATTTTTACATTTAAATAATATACATTTAAGACTTGTAAAAATCTAAAATTGATATTTTATGTGGAATATAATATATTTAAACAACCCTAGAAAAGCAACCAATACAGATTCTTAATCGAAAATTCGAAATCTAGAAGGAGCATGGACAACTTTCAGATTTCTAACAGCTAAAATATAAAAATAAAATAAAATAATAGGGAAAATATCATCTGGGACAATTTTTTTACATTTATATTCGAGCATTAAAATTGTAAAAATTAATTTTTAATTTTTTTTGGTACCTGTTCTCATTTTAAAAATAAATAACTTAAACATTCCCAATTTCAAAGAATATTTTAAACCTTCTATATCGTTTTTAATATCGTTTTCAACTAAATAATATCAAATAAATGTATACAAATATATATTACTCTAAATAATTAACCCAACAGCAGTTGAAATGTATTCTAAATTTTTCATTTAGCATGTTCATTTATTTAATTTATTATCAAAATAAAGCCAATCAATAAGCAAACAAACCAAATTGAGTTGCCGAGAAGAAACCAACTTTGATTACACATTTAGCGAGTGTGTTATTTTAATTTATAGCCAGTAATTTACAATAAACCAACTGCAGCAACAAACAAACAAACAACAAAAACAACAAAAACAACATTGCCTGGCAGATGTCACAGCTTTGGCTCTGTGTGGCAGCCAAAACAACAAGTACAAAACATTTACAATTTTGCCATATTTGAAACCGCAGCCAGTCAACCAATTGATAGATCTGGGAGGGGTGGTGAGGTGGGCAGGGTACAGACAGTGGTCTGACCAGGGGCTGTACATGTCATTACACTGCCCATTACCAAACCATCAGGGCCAACTCGAGACCCAACTCCAATCATCAACCATATCACGCTTTTTTGAGGGTGTTGAGGCAGGCAGGATGATATCGCTGTCAGGCTCGTTGTTGTTGTTGTTATTATTGTCGCGAATCAACTCTGATAACAACAACAACAACAACAAAGGAGCAACATCATCATCATCATCAGCCACACACAGCATCCAGAATATTCACAGAGATCCTACCGACAACACAACGCAGACTTACTTATTATGTGAATTTATACGCTTGGGCAAACCATTGCCAAATGTGGGCGGGTGTATGTGTGTGGGAGTGTGTGGGAGTATGTGTGTGTGTGGGTATATATATGGGTGTAACATCCTTTTGCCCTACCGCCTGTTTGCCCGGGCAAATGTTATGCAAATTTGCATCATACGCGTGTGTAAATTGTTGTATGCATTGTTACCTTATAAAAACAGCGTAATTTTTAAATGGGTTTTTCGCAAAAAGTGATTTTCCATACAAATTAACAAAAACAAAAAAAAAGAAGAAAAAACAAATAAAATATGGCTTAAGTCGAGCTAGCACGACTTTAAAAACACCCTATAATCAGTTTTCAATTTTTTAATTTCCAATTTTATTTTCTACTCAAAAATAAAAATTTTCATAGGCTTTGAATCAAATGTGTCTTTTGAGCTTGTATGCTACAAGTTAATACAAAATTTAAATTAATTTTAATCTCCTAATATATATAAAAGCCTATATCCCAAAACTGGAAATTTTTAGCTCTTATAGTCACTAAAAAATAGTTAAATATTACTAGTTCAACAAAGCAGTTGATTGTGATCAAAAATAATTATACTTTTTATAGTTTCCTTCCTTCCTCTGCCTTTTACATACAGTAATTCAACTCTATTAAACACTTTTACACATTGTTAATATTTACAGGGTGTAAAAACAAAAGGATCGAGGAAGAGAAAGATAAAGCAAGAGTCAGGGGGAAAGTGTGCAGCAGAGCAGACTTAAACACACACACACACACGCACACTCATTTATTTATGCAGAAAATTTTAAAAAACTACAGAGAAAATTGTTGCAATGGGAATTTATCCAGGAGCCCATGGGGAATTGTAAGCTCCAACCGAACTATATTAAATATACTAAATGTGAAGCTTAATAAACTTTTACTAAAAGATTAAAAATAAATATGAAATATTAAATAAAATAAAATTGTGCTTAACTTAACATTTAACTGCAAGAATAAACATAATATTGTTGTTATTAAATTGAGGAACTTAGGTATTGCTTGCTTGAAATATTTGTGAATTAAAGCTTAATAGAGTAAATACTTTATTCAATAAATTTAAATAAATTGGCTTTTTAAATATAAGATAAAATATACATAAAGAAGAAAGAAACAGCTTTCTACGGCAAGCTGAAGCCAGCTTTTAGATTCTAGTTTTGAGTGTCTGGCCTTACATTAAATCAGACAATATATCTATTGATGATCAACAAAATAAACTTATATATTTTATGGATTCGAAATTTAAAAATTAAAAATTTAATTCCCTTGTTTAATGACAGAAAAATTAAATTTTACAATCAACATGATTTAAAAGGGCAAAATATTAATTAAAAACTATCTGAAAAATAGAAAGAAAAAATTCCCTGTAATTACTTAAAGTGCAAGCACTCTTATTAAATATATATTTAAATATTAAATATTAAATAAAAAATATATAAATGCTTTTAAAAATCACTAACCTTTGATTTTATTTACAATTAGTGTATTGACACCACATATTTACACTCAAAAAAAATAGTAAACACTTTGCAAATATTCTTGCAGTACACTCAAAAAAAATAAAAAATAAAATTAAATAAACACTTGGCAAATGTTTTGCCGTATACTTAAAAAAAATAATATTTACTGCAAATATTGTAACAACTGTTACCACTGTAACAACTGTTACCACAATAAAAAAAATAAGAAAAATATTTAATTTACTAATTCCCGACTAATCTATACTGTGCTCTTCTTCTTTTATCCTACGCCTATTTGTAAGAAAGTGAAGCAGAGCCAAAAAAAAAAATTACCCTTTATTTGAGGAAATTATAAAATCCCCTACAAAAATTAAATTTAATTTCCCTTTAACTCTTTAGCATAAACATATTTTTCTCTTAAATGCAAAACCTACATATAACACACATACCTACACATTTACTCTTTAAAAAGAGAGTACAAGAATGGAATTGAGAGCGATAAAGCAATTACAGTTATTACATCAAATTCACACTAATACATCGCAAGCTGAACTTATCTATGTGTGGGTGCGTCTGCCTGTATGCAAGTGAATCGCAGCAAAAACTGCGCAATAGAAAACTAAAATAACTGCGCAATAGGCAACTAAATTCGCTACATTTTGATTAAATTTCAAGACTTTCTAATAATACTTCGTTAGTGCACCTTCTAGTTTAACACTTAAGCACATTTTTTAATTATTTTGAACTAATTTTCAACACTAAAATGACGAATTTAATATGCGCGTTAAATATGCGTCTGAAGCCGCGCGATGCCAAGAGCAGAGTCAAGCCTTGACAGACGGAGAGTAAAAGAGAGAGCAAGAGCAAACTCGCAATTACTGTATATCCTGCTCTCTGTCTGTTTGCTTTCGTTTATAAGCGGGGAGGTGAGTGATCAAGGCAATGAAAAATCTGAGTGCGTTATTTGTCTCTCTCTGTCTTTTGGAACAGAATGCAAAAGTACAAGATGAAGCAATAACGCAATGTAACGGGACATCTTTGTGTGTGTGTGTGTTTTTCCTGATAAAATGCAGCAGAAACTACGCAATTTGATTTATTTTGTGGATTTTCAACTAATACCTTATTAGAACACAAATTATTTTGCAGAAATATTTAACGCAGATGTATGTATGTATTTTTAAGAAGTTAGAATACTAGTCGAGTGTACTAAGCTACTGGACAGAAAGACAGGGCTAATATGTACATACATTTGTACTTTTCTAATAAGACATTGCGAGCTGAACTTATCTATGTGTGGGTGCGTCTGCCTGTATGCGTCTGCCTGAAGCGCAACTAAAACTGCGCAATAGAAAATTAATAAAACTGCGCAGTAGGCAACTAAATTCGCTGCATTTTGATTAAATTTCAAGACTTTCTAATAATACTTCGTTAGTGCACCTTCTAGTTTAACACTTAAGCACATTTTTTAATTATTTTGAACTAATTTTCAACACTAAAATGACGAATTTAATATGCGCGTTAAATATGCGTCTGAAGCCGCGCGATGCCAAGAGCAAAGTCAAGCCTTGACAGACGGAGAGTAAAAGAGAGAGCAAGAGCAAACTCGCAATTACTGTATATCCTGCTCTCTGTCTGTTTGCTTTCGTTTATAAGCGGGGAGGTGAGTGATCAAGGCAATGAAAAATCTGAGTGCGTTATTTATCTCTCTCTGTCTTTTGGAACAGAATGCAAAAGTACAAGGTGAAGCAATAACTCAATGTAACGGAACACCTTTGCGTGTGTGTGTGAGTGTTTTCTATTGATACGCAGCAGAAACTGCGCAATTTGATTTATTTTGTGGATTTTCACCTAATACTCTATTAGAACACCAATTCTTTTGCAGTTATATTTAACGTAGAAATGTGTATTTTTATCAGTTAAGAATACTAGTCGAGTGTACTTAACTGTGGGACAGAAAGGACAAGGCTGATATGTAAGTACATAAATTTGCACTTTTCTAATAAGACTTTGCGAGCTGAACTTATCTATGTGTGAGTGTGTCTGCCTGTGTGCAAATAAAGCGCAACTAAAACTGCTCAATAGAAAATAATAAAACTGCGCAATAGGCAACTAAATTCGCTGCATTCTTGATTAAATATTAGGACTTTCTATTAATACTACGTTAGTATCCCTTCTAGTTAAGCACTTGAACACTTTTATTTATTATTTTACAATAATTTTGAATACTTAAATGACGAATTAAATATGCGCGTTAACTGTGCGTCTGAAACCGCCCGATGCCAAGAGCAGAGTCAAGCCTTGACATAAAGAGAGAAAAAGAGAGCGCAAGAGCAAACTCACGATTACGGTAAATGCCGTTTTGTCTGTTTGCTTTCGCTTATAAGTAGGGAGGAGAGTGAGCATGGCAGTGACAAATCTGAGCACGATAGTTTAAATAAATACATATGAATTTGTGTATGTATAAATAAGTGAATAACATGTATGTATATAATAAATTGATCTACAGAAATGCAAAAATTGCCTTAATGCAAGGAAAAAGAGGGAAATCGCAAGCTGAACTTGTCTATGGGTGTGTGTGCGCGCCTGCCTGTGTGCAAGTGAAGCAAGTGCTCTGACAGAAAGAGAAAAAAAGAGAAAGCAAGAGCAAGCTGTCGGTTACCGTTTATCCTCTTCTCTGTCTGTTTGCTTTCACCTGTTGTTAGGGAGGAGAGTGATCATGCAATGACATGTTAGGATTTCTGCATATTATTTCAAAAAAAATAATATTATAAATTATTTTAAATATAAAACATTTAAGTATTTTTATTAAGTTATATTATTATAGTAAATTTAAATTTAAAAAGGATTTTTATGCTCTATGTCAAGAAGATTAAAGGGATTTTTTTGACACTAAATAAATAAATACTACCGTACAAATATAAAACAGAGTATGCTGCAGTCGAGTGCATTTCGTCTGTATTTTTTACTTTTTTTAATATTCATATTTCATTGTTTTTTTTTGTTAACGCGACACAGAGAAAACGCTTATTTAAGCGAAGTGTATTGTAATTATTTTGAAATTTATTATTAAATTAATTTTAATTGTAATAATGCGCATGTTAAAATTGCCACGCACACACACACACACACACAGACAGCTGCGCTTTTGTGGTTAATTCGTTTTTTTTTTTGTTGTTGTATATTATTGCTTTTAATTTATTTATTCAACACTTTTACACAGACAACATTTTACATGTGTAGCCAGCGTTAATCATTTTCAATGGCAAAATGAAATGAAATTAAAAATGCATTTTATGCAAAAAGGGAATTTACAATGTTTACGGTTAAGTCGCCGCAACAACAAACAAACACACACACACAAACACATATATATATATAGACAAGTTGACCACAGTTTATGCCTCATCTGATTGCAAGTTGAGCTGGAATCAGAATTCATTTTATTCGGACTGTATTTATGAATGCTTGCAGGTGTGTGTGTGTATGTGTGTGTGTGTGCATGCTTATATATATTTTAATTAACCCAAAAGCCAAACAAATGTCACACAGTGCACACTGGCACGGATTTGCCAAATATTTGGCATAAAATCGAAAATTTTGTGAAAACAAAACTAAATTTTAAATATAATATAATCAATCAATAAATATAAATATAATATATTCAATATATATAATCGATAAATATTTTTGCTATAAACACAACCCTGCGATTTAGATCGTGTATCAAAGTCAGGTATTTATTCAGTTTTTTATTTTAATTAAATTGGCGGGAATTCTCTTTATTTAATTTGTGGGCCTGTAAAATTCACACTTTTAAGCAATTAGTTATTGGAAATATTGGATATTAAAAGCCAGAGTATGTAGAATGGATAAATTAAAAAACATTTTGTTAATATCTTTTGCATGTTATTTTTCACTATTGTTTTATAATGTCTTAAAACAGAGAAAATTAATTCAAAGTGCTCGTTTTTTGTGAAATTTGAAAAAAAAATGTTCTATAACTTTCTACGATTTGTAATGTATGTCAAAATAAAGCAGAAAGTGTATATTTGTTTTATTAATATAAATAAAATTTAATAATGCTTTTTGCGGCTCTTTTGGGGTACTTTGAACTTGAATGTAAGCCAACTTATATGCAACTTGTGTGAGTTATTACTTAACCGCAATTTGGTCTTATATTGTGGTCAAATTTACTTAAAATTTTGGCCTAAATGTGAACTAAAAATTTCTACAATTATACAATTTATTTAAACAAGCGCAACTAAGCAAAGAAGGAAGGAAGATGTCATGAAAATAATAATAGAAAATATCTCCAAGAGAATCCTACAGCCAAAAATAGGCGTTTAAAAAGATACTTTCCTAAACAACAGCTCCGGATATATATAGAAATATCCCGCCAGGATATTTGTATATAGGAAACGTAGGCCAGATGACTTGGATTTACCAGTTATTGATGAGATTTGGAAGTGATCCAATCCCCTTAAGCCCTTCTACTGAAGATGATTAGCCTCACCGTCAATGATTATTGCAAGCAATTTGAGCGAATCGAGCTACTGTGCGACTCTTCTGGAGATGAGTTTAGGGACCAAGATTAATCTATTATAATTTTAATCATTCTTGATCACCGTTAAGCATGAATACAGGGATATATGTTCTTTTTGAATGACCTCTTATTTTATGATCAATTACAAAGGGGTTTTACTGCCTATAATTATAAATTATGCCAAATTTCAACTTGGTATCTGCAATTATTTGATTTAATGCCAAATATATATTTTATGCCAATATATTTTCCGTTCCACTGTACAGTGGGCTCACACCCCAAGAGCAGGTGGCGGTGGGTTTGGGCGTTTGTCTGTGTCAATTGTTATTACGTGTGATTTGTAAACTAATACAAGCAAGAGCCTGTGCCTGTGTGTGAGTGTCCTTTCTGTTGTGGGCTGTACAGTTATTTTTTTTCCAACAGATTTCATTGCCTACTTGCAGGCGAGTCGAGACAACAACAACAACCATAACAACAACATAACATGGAACGTGTCTCGTTAGACCAAAACGGACGTGCTTAAAATTTCACAAGCCCACACACACCACACACACGACACACACCCACACACATACATAATGAGTATGTGTTTGTGCGTATCCTTTATGGATTAAATCCGCATGCCTGCGGTTGGCCACAAGATCAACTGTTGGCAGAAGTATGTCAACACGAGAGTACGACCGTCCGGTCAATGTTGTTTGGGCTCACAGCAAGTGGTCATAATGGTCGACTCATGTGTGTGTGTGTGTGTGCACTGTTGTGCTAATAATGACGCTTTAAGTGAGCATGTGTGTGTGCTACAAGGATATGCCACAATATGCGTCAGTTACACACTCGTCCTCAGCTTGCAACATGCTTAACATTGTTACAACTTCAACCTCAACCTCATCTTCTTCTACTTCTACCTCTTCTTCATCATCATCTTCTGCTTCTTGTGGTTCTGCTTCTGCTTCTATTGTTGTTAACGTGTTTAAATTCACAATAACTTAATTAAAATGCAATGTCATTAAACAAATAAACAAATTTTGTCAATTGTCTTGCAATAAATTGTAGTATAATAAATGTATATAATAATTGAAGTAGCATCTGTTGCAATTTTCTATACATATGTTTGATTGTTATTTAGGTAAATATCTAAGAAAATATTACATTTAATAAAAATAAGAAAGAAACGGCTATTGTTCCTATGGCAGCTATATGATATAGTAGTCCGATTTTATTCAAACTTGGTCAGATTATGCAGATATTAACTATCAATCGAGTTACTGAGTTTAGTTTTGATATCTTAAAAAACAAAAAAGTTTTTCTTACAAACACTTTTTATTAAAATGAAGTGTCTCCGATTGTTCCTATGACAGCTATATGATATGGTCAATCGATCGGGCTGATTTTGACATACAAACTACATAGAATATCAAACTTTATTTGTGCCAAGTTTCATCAAGATAGCTCAAAGATGTGGTCAAAAAGTAAGCATAGAAACAGACAGACAGACGGACATGGCTATAACGAATAAGCTCTTCGTCCTGACCAAGAATATATATACTTTATGGGGTCGGAGACGTATTATTTTGGAATATGTTTTTATTTAAATGCAAGAAAACTTAAATCTATATGTAAAACTAATAAAACTGTTCAACCTGACTAACTGATAGAACCTATAAACCAGAAATTTGTGGCAATAACTTTTTATTATATCGTAGGTTGGTACTCAAGAAAAATTGTATTAAAAATATATCGAGAAGTGGGTGGAAAATTACTTTTAAAATTAGATGAAAATCTCAGCTGAAGCATATCAAGTGCCGCAGTAGGCTACAATAATAATTAGTTTTTCTTTTTTCTATTTTATTTTTTTGGGAACGGGAGCGGGAAGTAGCAACTTAGTCCAGGATGATCTAGTACTATATACATATAAACATTTATTTCCATATAACAAATAACGCTGCCAAGAAAGTCTAGAAAAAATCGAATTAAATACATTCCAATTATTTTGCAATTAACAAAATATTGTATTTTCTTAAAGCATTATTAATTAGAAAAATTGCGTTGACCTTTTAAAAAGCTTTATATATATTTATTTATGTATATTTTACATACATATTAATTAAAGATTTAATGCAAAAAGCGGCTTAAATGTCAGCGTATATGTTTTATAGGGTTGCTATAATGTTATATAATCGCATAATGTCTAATTTAAATATATATATATTAGTCTTTCCTTTAACATTTTATGCTCCTGGGTTAATTCAAATATTCCCCTTAATAGTTGTACTTATATCCAAATTTGAGATACACACACAATAATAATAATATTCTGTCTATGACATAATATTAGCTCAACTATTGGGCGATTAAATAACCAGTTTATCCAATATAATAATATAAATTCCCTGGCATAACAATTAATGTTAGTATTGGACTAAGAATTGGCAATTGATTTGATATTTCAACAAAAGGAATATTATTTTTTTACATTTGCAGTATAGTATTTACTTTACTTTTAATATAAAATCTTTCTTATAAATCGCCTTTTTAATAAATTTTAATAAGATTCTTAATAAATTGGTTAAATGACTGGATGTATAAATAAATATATATAAATTATAATATGTATAAATAAACCTATAATTCGAATTTTTACGGAAAAAGTAATAAAGTAATTTCTTGTTCCTCTTTATACTTTTTATACATATTATTATATATTATTAAATATATATGTTATATCAAATATTAAGAAAAAGGATTAAATACTTTAAAAAGTGCAATCACTAACCTTTGATTTTATTTTTTTAAAATAGAAAACACTTTGTAAATATTATTGCAGTACACTCAAAAAAAATATAAAAAAAATATTTTGCTGTACTCTTAAAAAAAATTAAATTTACTGGAAATATTGCAGCACACTGCAACCACTGCAACCACTGTAATCACTGTTACCACTGTAACAACTGTTACCACTGTAACCACAATAAAATAAAAAAAACAATTGCGCCAGAAAATCAAGAAAAATATTTAATTTACAAGTTCCCGACTAATCTATACTGTGCTCTTCGTCTTTCATCCTACGCCTATTTGTGACCAAAAATTTCCCTTTATTTAAGGCAATTATAAAATCACTACAAAAATTTAATTTAATTTCCCTTTAACTCTTTACCATAAACATATTTTTCTCTTAAATGCAAAACCTACATATAACACACATACCTACACATTTACTCTTTAAAAAGAGAGTACAAGAATGGAATTGAGAGCGATAAAGCAATTACAGTTATTACATCAAATTTACACTAATACATCGCGAGCTGAACTTATCTATGTGTGGGTGCGTCTGCCTGTATGCAAGTGAATCGCAGCAAAAACTGCGCAATAGAAAACTAAAAAAACTGCGCAATAGGCAACTAAATAAAATTGCACTCTTGATGAAATTTTATGACTTTCTATTAATACTACGTTAGTACACCTACTAGTTAAACACTTGAACACATTTTATAATTATTTTGAACTAATTTTCAACACTTAAATGACGAATTAATATGCGCGTTAAATATGCGTCTGAAGCCGCGCGATGCCAAGAGCAAAGTCAAGCCTTGACAGACGGAGAGTAAAAGAGAGAGCGAGAGCAAACTCGTGATTACTGTATATCCTGCTCTCTGTCTGTTTGCTTTTGCATAAAGTGGGAGGAGAGTGGGCATGGTAATGAGTTATTAATGACAAGCCTGAGCACGATATTTGAAATAAATACATATGTATGTATAAATGATCTACAAAAAATTGCTTTAATGCAAGAAAAAAGGCGCACAGACAAAACACTTAAACGCAATATACTCTCTCTCTTTCTCTTTTTGGGAACAGAATACAGAAGAACAATATGAAGCAATACCTCAATGTAACGGGGACATCTTTATGTGTGTGTGTGTGTTCCCTATTAAATTACAGCAAAAACTACGCAATTTTATTTAATTGATAAATTTTCACCTAATACTTTAACGCAGTAATATGTATTTTTAACAAGTAAGAATACTAGTCCAGTGTACTTATCTGCGGGACAGAAAGACAGTGCTAATATGTACATACATTTTACATTTTACACTTTTCTAATAAGACATTGCGAACTGAACTTATCTATGTATGGGTGCGTTTGCCTGTCTGCAAGTGAAGCGCAGCAAAAACTGCGCAATAGGCAACTAAATAAAACTGCATTCTTGATACTATTTTAAGACTTTCTATTGATATCACGTTAGTACACCTACTAGTTAAACACTTTTACACATTTTATAATTATTTTGAACTAATTTTCAACACTTAAACGACGAATTAATATGCGCGTTAAATATGCGTCTGAAGCCGCGCGATGCCAAGAGCAGAGTCAAGTCTGACGGACAGAGAGAAAAAGAGAGAGCAAGAGCAAATTCGCGATTACTGTATATCCTGCACTCTGTCTGTTTGCTTTCGGCTATTAGCGGGGAGAAGAGTAATCAATGTAATGACAAATCTTTGAAATAAATACATGTGTATGTATAAGTAATTAAATAGTATATAATTAATTGATCTACAAAAAATTGCCTTGATGCAAGGGAACATGCGCACAGACAAATCACATAAACACAATATACTCTCTCTCTCTCTCTTTGGGAACAGTATGCAGAGTAAAAGATGAAGCAATAACTCAATGTAACGGGAAAACTTTGCGTGTGTGTGTGTGTTTTCTATTGAAGCGCAGCAGAAACTGCGCAATTTGATTTATTTTGTGGATTTTCACCTAATACTTAATTAGAACACCAATTATGTAGCAGTTATAAGTGTAGAAATTTGTATTTTTATCAAGTAAGAATACTAGTCGAGTGTGCTCAAATACGGGACAGAAATACAGGGCTGATATTTACATACATTTGCAAATTTTTAATGAGACATTGAGACCTGAACTTATCTATGTGTGAGTGCGTCTGCCTGGGTGCAAATAAAGCGCATCTAATACTGCGCAATAAACAACTAAATTCTCTGCAATCTTGATTATATGTATAGTAGGACTTTAGTACACCTACTAGTTAAACACTTGTACACATTTTTTTAATTGTTTTGAACTAATTTTCAACATTTAAATTACGATTTAAATATGCGCGTTATATATGCGTCTTAAGCCGCGCGATGCCAAGAGCAGAGTCAAGCCTTGGCAGACAGAGAGTAAAAGAGAGAGCAAGAGCAAACTCGCGATTACTGTATATCCTGCTCTCTGTCTGTTTGCTTTTGCCTATTAGCGGGGAGGTGAGTGATCAAGGCAGTGACAAAGCTGAGTGCGTTATTTGAAATAAATACATATGAATGTGTGTATGTATAAGTAAATGAGTAATACATATATTATTTTGCTACATTTTCCCGTATAGTATTTACTTGACTTTGCCTGTTGGTCTTATTAGCCATTATCGTATGTATTCGTATTCATATAAAATATACATATATTATTATCTCATCCAACCTTTAGCATGTTAACGGACACATTGCTGAATGATAGTCATAATTGTGGGTTGTGTGTGGAAATGTGATGTGCATTTCATGAATTATACAAGGAAGTGCTGTGGCATAAATATATATATATATATATATATATATGACTGTGTGTGTATGCTACTTACTATATGCATACATGTATGTATGTTATAAGTGTGTATGTATTTATGTGGCCGTCAGAACGATAAACTTGTATTCAATATGAATACGTGTGGAAGTCCTTGAGCAGGAAGCAAATACACAAACACACACACATACCCCTCTCTCTCTCTCTCTGTGAATTGATGGTCAATGCATTGAGGCAAGTAATAAACTTATTGGGCCAACGGCTTTCCGTTGATTGTACGTATGTATGACACAATATGGCGTCAGTCAGTCAGATTGTCTGACAGTCTGATTGTCCGTTTGTCTGCTTGTCTGGCAGGCAAAATAATGCTGTATCCCATGACCAGGCAACATGAACGCAGCGTTGTTAATGTGGAACTGTTAAACAGATAATGACGGGGGCGTGAGTTAAGGACATGGACATGGACATATGCATATGTATGTGTGAGTTTGAATGTAAATGTAAATGTGAACTGGCCTTGGTGTGGTCTGCATGTGTGTATGTATAACCTCTCATAACTGTACTGTGCATAGTATCAATGGCCATTGCAGGATAATGTAAGGACGATGATGTGATTATTGCTGTTGCATTGCATATTGCGTATACGGAAACCAGACAACTGTCATGCTGAAATTCTGATGCATTGAAATATAATTATTGGGAAATGTGCGATTGTCGTTCGGTTTCCGTTTACGTGTGCGCACACACAAACACACACACACATGTGCATATATGTATATACATACACATATGTGGCTTTTGTGTGTGCTTTTATGTGCACATCGTAATACCCTACCTACATTCCCTCTATCGAGCAGCCACTGTATCGATTATGTTTCTGCTGTTTCTGCTGCTGAATGTGAATGTCTGTGGATGCCATCACCCACCCAACCAACCACACACCCAACCAACCATACACCCTCCCACACACACACACACACAAGCATCCGTTACCTTTGCCACATAGCATCATAATTTATGCAAGCAAAATGACATAACAGTTGCAAATATTATATATATACATACATACATATATACAGGATAAACCTATAAGGATACGAGTACATATATGAGCACTGTATGCTCTCATTGCTCACATAGACATTGCAATTAACATATTAACTTAATAAACAAATAAAGTTCAGTTCAACACACAAAATAGTAAAATCTTATGCGGGATTCCTTCTGTATTCCATATTCGCTTTAATTTCACACAAAATTGGAGTTTTTAATGTAAATTGTGCTTTTTTTGCAACTAACTTTAATATATATTTAATTAGATATAAACAATATTCAATTCAGCTGGACTATATTTGGTAAAAGAGATGAAAACATTCGTACTTTTCAATTAAAATATATATGCAAAAAACAGTTGTGGCGTTACGTGACAAATAGTGGACCTTTCTGTGGTAATGCCCATATATATAGGAAATAATTAGATCTCCTTACTTACGAATGTTTTGGATCGCCATTGAAAAACACCCATTTCCCAATTTCAAAAAATTAAATGTTACACTTCATATAAATTAAAATCCTTTGTGCATTTTATGACATCTATGTACTTTATTCACGTTTTTTTTATAGTGTCAACAAAAAAATGTACATAAAAACGTTTTATTTTGTTGTTGTTGTTTTGTTGTGTTGGCTCCGTATTACACCATTGAACCATAAAATTACAAAGTACATAAATACAATACATAATTTGACATTGCCTTGTTGCCCATATTTTCAGTTAGTTTCTGTTTGCTTAATTATTAATTAATCGTGTGTTTGAGAAGCATTTTCGAATACGTTATTCCATAATTGTTATTGCACTAAAATGTTGTATTATTTTTTGAAATTTCGAAAATTTGCTTACATACATTTATCATACTCTGTACAGGTAAGTTTTTTGTTTTTTTTTACAATTTTTTATTTGTTTGGGAGCTTGTCTACAAATCTGTTGTAATATATATATTGCCACATATATATAAGTACACATATATATATATATATTCATCTAGTTATATTCCTATATTCATTACCCGAATCCATCTCAATTTGCGCTCTTATTTCAATTTGTTTTTCGTTTTAAAAATTAGCTTCTTAGTTAATAAATATATATTTTTAATTATTATTATTTTATTTGCGTTTCTTTTGTTGTTGCTATTTTGTTTCTGTTTTTTAATACATTAATTTATTTCTTGAAGTTTTTTTTTATTGTATAAGCAGCCTGTAAATTTGCTCAACGACGGTTTTTAGACGCTAGAGTTGAAGTTTTGTTCTTCTTCTTTTGATTTATACAAAGTTTTTCAAAAATTTAAATCAAAAATTATTGACTTTAAACAATATAACTGTCATAATAGGTTAAACAACTTACATACACGGTGTAAAAATACAAATTAATCATATATATTTTGATTAGTCATACAATTACATACATAATAAGTATAATCTGCATTTTATTTTATTTATATATATTATATATAAATATATATCTTTAATTTTCTATAGTTTCCTTGCGGTTGCGCTACTTAAGATTATTGTACAAGCAAAAAATCAAATCAACCGAAACAATTTCAATATAAATATATCCAAACAACGAACAATTCGTAAAAAAAAAAATCAAAACTTGGAACCACTCGAAACTTGACTAACTCCAACTGCTCCTGTTTCCGCTCCTGCTCCTGCTCCCGCTCCTCTACTGATACTCATCATCGCTGCTAAGCAGCATTGTCTTCTCGTTGTAGTTTTGGCTTATTGTTGCCACACGCTGTCCACCCGGTATGAACTTGCGCTGATTGCCGAGCGTCTTGGATGCCACACAGCTGTTGTTGCCACCACCAGTTGCTACGGCATTGTAGCCACCGCTTGTGGCATTTGTGGCACCCTGTGCTGCTGTTTGATTGTTGCCACTGTTTGGATCATCCGGATCGTAGCTGGAGACACGCATGCCGCGTGAATTCTTGCCACCTGCACACGAATTAGTTATTTACTTAATAGTTGTACTAAACACACACACTAAGTATATATTTTAGAATTACAAGTAGAGTATTTATTAAAAGTTCATGCCTTGTATGAGAACATGCAAAAAATGCAGGCAATTTGTTGTTGCAAGCAAAAGGAAAGGCAACGACGTTTTGTTTTTTTAAGCTTATTGTACATTTATTTAATACAGATAATTTATAGATATTTTATACAAATTTGTTTAAACATTTACAAAAGTTAAAATGAACAAACGCACGCGAACTTAAAAAGCACGAGCTTTCGATTTAAATGTATCACAAAAACAAAACGAAAAAAAAACAAAAAGAATTAAATATTTTTCCTCTTTTTTTTGGTATTTTTGAGCTAAAGAATTTTTATAATCGAAAGATTTATACGCGTATTAATTAAAGTTTAAATGCATAATAAGCTAAGTACATCAAGTGTAAGAAAAATCTCAAGGAACTGAGCGTTCCTTCCAATTTTCTGATATATAAAAAAATACACCAAAATTGCCAAGTATATGTATATATATATAGATCTATTGAGTCTGCAAATAGTGTGTTAATCTGGGCTCATTTTTAATATTTGTAATACAAGTCAAGCTCCACTTTAAATCATCATTGTTGTATTGCCATTTATACATATAATTACATACATATAATAATAATAAAATCTTTGTTTACAAATACATAATATTATACAATATTATTTATATAGTATGTGTATATATTATAGCTAACATTTAAATAAGTCGATAAAATGCTTAAATTGTAACGTAAACATAAATTTAAAAAAAATACACACACACAAATCAGCAGAAGGAAGTTTTGGGTTAACATAAAAATCGTGAAAAATATATATCATTCAAGAGTTCAGATGCATAAAGTTCTAAGGTAACTAGGCAATTTTAGTTTTGGGTTTCGAGTGCGCGCTTTTCTTGTAAGTAACTAGGCCTAATACGTATTTAGTTAATATAATTTTCATTTTCTTTTTTAATCAATGTTTAAACGGCAACAAAAGGCAACTGTGGTGTCAATTTTGTAAGCCTATATAAGCTATAAGTACACTTGATTTGTCTTTTAATTGCTTTCTTTTTGTTTTGTTCCTCGATTTTGTTTTTTAGTTTTTTTTTCTTTATATATTTATAAATATAATTAGTGTGTATTTAGCGAGCGCATCGCTAAAAGTTCTGCTTTATTTTAGAGTTTTTAGAGTTTTTCGTAACGCTGAGTTGAGGTTACTTCTGCAAAAGATAAGAAACAGAAAGAAAAAACAAAAGTGTAAAACATAATTGATAATGTAATGTGAATAATGAAAGCAATGTATAAAATAAAAGTTTAAAAACAACAGCTACTTAGCGCAGGCAACAAACATTCATAGATTGAGAGAAAACACGCAGAAAATATAAAGTGAAAAATGTGATTCCTTCATACCTGAACTATATTGCGTATATTGTTGATATTGTGGATGGAAATTGTGTATAGCATCTGTCATAATATCCTTGGGATTCATGGTTTCCTATAAAAAAAATAATATATTAATATGTTTCATCAATTATGTTATTAGCCTATCTGTAGGTTACCTTAAGACTGCTGGAAATGGATTGCATTGTCACAGAGCGTCCATGGCCATCACCAATGCAACTGCGAGCGTAAACCTGAAATATATAAAGAATATTATATTAATATCATTCATCATTAGGTAAAGTTCCCAGTTCATATAACAAACAACTCATTTAACTGCTAATTTACATAAATATTATAAATATTAAGTCTCAAATTTGTGTTTGTATTTTAATAATAGAAAATAAGGGAAATTGATTGCAATCTATTTAGCGGCATTCCCGCTTCTGCCTAAGCCTAATTTAAATACAAATAGTAAACATTTTATAATTATTTATCATTATATGGCATCAATTGCCCACGTTAATCAAATCAATCAAAAAAACTGAAATATATACAATTATAAAAAGACGACATGAGTCACATGCCCTGGCATGACTGTAAAACGCTTTGATTGCGAGACTTTGTAGTTTTTGTTTGATTGTCATTCAAGTGTGGCATATTTTACTTTAGATAAGCATATAACTTTGCTTCACTTTGAATCGTAATCTTATCTGAGAACAACTACAAAACTGTTGCCACAGAAATACCTGTCAAATCTTGCAAGCAATTAACTTACCTGATAGGGGAATGCATAGCGTAGCGCAATGGCAGCAAATAGCATTTCAATGCATATAAAAAAGTTTTGATATCCAGCGGATACTGTACCCGCTGAGGTAACAGTGCCAGCACTGTCCACAATGGGCGAAATGACCTGAGCCTTCTCGAGTATGGCCAGGCCCACGCCCTGCCAGAAGGACAGGAAAATGACAGATTTGATGGTGCAGAATTTCAAGACAGGCTCAAAGGGTGTCAGCAGATCGCGTGTGGCAAAGTAAAATAGATAAAGGCCATATAAAGCCAACGAAACGGAAATGTTATAGATGATGGTTATGTAAATATAGCCGCCATCGGCGCTGTAAAAGAAAATAAACAAATGTTAGTTATTTCGCTTAATATGATTACTAAATGGGCCGCTAACCTCCAATCGCCATCATGATAGTGTCCAAAGGCTTGTAGAAATATAATGATAAAGGCGACCAGCGGTTTAACCAAGCAAAACTGCAATGTAGCCTGTTTGCAGAAGCGTAGAAATCCAATTGTATATGTCTTGCCCTTCAGACAGCAGGTGCCATACAAACAGGATGTCTTAATGGGCTTGCCACGTATCTCAGACATAATGTTGCCTTCGCCGCCCAAATATTCATAGCATAGCGACAGAAAGTTGTATATGACAAAGGCTGTAAAAGCAAAAGATAAGCCAGATTATATATATACAAATAGTTTAAGCAATTTATAGTTTTACCTTCATAGCAATCGCGCACCGTAAAGAAGTAAATGTATACATTATCCGAGTTAAAGAATAGCAAACTAATCCATGAATAAGTCGCATAAATGGGCACTATAAACAAAATGCGAACTATCCAACGCTGCTCCTGTGGATTGGTATACCAGCGTAAATGCTGATAGATCTGAAAAGTAATATATATATAGTTCGATTAGTATCGATTAGTGTGGCAGGTAGGTGTACTTTACCTGTTGACATGTGACAAACAGTGCCGCCCAAACAAATACGCCCGCCAGCACCTGTGCGGTTTTAGTTTGCAGGAATATACCATCGCCGACATGTAGAAGCGGATCCAATGGCTCCTGTGCAATAGATGATGGACTTTTCATTTGTACAACGTAATTTGTATTCGGTTTCAGGGTCGTCGTTGACGCAGCACTTGCGTTGCCAGTTGTTGTTGCAGCAGCAGCAGCAGCGGCAGCGACGCTGCTCACAGTTATAGCCGCCTCAATGAGACTGGCCGGCGTTGTGCTCATTCTGCCACAAATAATAAATAATCAAGAGAGTTTGAAATTGTATAAAATTACATAAAAATATTATGATTAGAGATACACAAGCAAACTGTTTAAATTGTTTACTTTATTCAGCTTTTTTTCCAACACGAAAGGCACGCTACTACAATTGTAAATGTGAGAAGAGACAAGCTAACAAATTTAGGTCAACAAAAGCTTAAATTTGGGCCAGTGTAAAGGCAGGCATTAGATCATCATCATCATCATCATCATCATTAGACACGCAACGTAACATTATTAAATGGACTTATAACAAGTTGTAGGGGTATTTTGGCGTGAAATTTTGTACCTCTCAGGGTCAATTCTAAATAACTGCTACAATATCGATTCTATATATATATTTATATGCATTTTAGCTAAATACAGTTGTGGCAAATCAATAAACAAGTGTGAAACAAGTTGCATGCACGCGAAGTTCAATTCAAAGGCGACACAAAACAGCAATTATAAATGCATTAATGCATGCATTGTTAATTATACTAAACGATGCACATATATGTACATATGTATAACAATAAATTTAAATAACAAGGCGCAAGTTCATTCAACTGAAATCAAATGGAAATTATATGACTTTTTGTGATTTATAAATATGAAATTTGGAGAGTTGCATTTTAGAGTGTGTGGGGATTTAATTTGTGTAGAATTAAATATGTGTAGAATTTAATTTGTGTGCATTTCACACTTACTTAAATTCAAAAAACTGTTTTAAAATTGCAGTGTTGTAAAACGTTGAAATGTAAATACAGGGATAATTTGCAATTAAATGCGGGCACTTTTTATAAGATGAGAAGACGAATAAAAGATTAGCAAGAAATAATAAATAACAAAATGTGTTTAGCCCACTGAATAAAAAAACTAAACAATAGGGGTACTCAATTGGAAAGATTGTGTTTCTAGCCTAATTTTTGAATAATTGAAACTATGAGATATGTAATTGCTGCAAAACAAAGGTCATAATCAAGTTTAGTGGGAAACATTACAGAAATGAGAATAAACATTAAAAATAACACACAAATGACTCACGCATGCAAACTGGAACTGAATTTCAAGTTAAACGCAGTCATTTCTCTCCAGCAGCTAAATTGAAACAATAAACGAAGAAAAAAAAACAATGACACTGAAACGCAAAAGTGTGAAGGGTAATAAAAGCGAAACAAATCTGCAGCAGCGGTTAAAATGGCCAAAATCACAAAGAGAAATAGAAGCAAAAGTAGAAGCAGAAGCAATGAAAAAAAACAGCAACAACAAGTTGCTGTCTGCTGAAGACACACAGAGTCAAATGTATATTGGCACAAAGCAAACTCTACAAAACACTAACACACACACACAGAAGTCTCCACTAAGCCAATCGAAGTAACCAGCACGGAAGCGTTTTTGACAGACAAGAAAATACCACAGTGTATACATATACATTGTATATATATACGCCTGTGTGCATGTAGATTGTGGGAGTATGGGCCGAAATCAAAACCAGCAACAATTTAAGCCACTGAGTGCTAATTACATTTTTGGTCATAAAGAGGGGCGATCGGATAGAGCAGTGCTTTGTGGGGCTTCGACAAAAGCAGTTAGACATGTGTCCAAAATATTAGACACACACTGTAAATAAATACGCAGCTTAAATGCCAACATATGCGACCTTTATACATAAGGGGGGAACTTCTTGCTCACTGTGCTGCTTATCAAAAGGCCCCATAGAAACACACACAAACACACACACATATGCATATTGCTCACTCACACCTGATTATTAAATGCGAAATGCGACAACGACGACGACGTTGAAAATAAAAACACACACTAATACACGCACACAAATCAAATTTCGTCATCGTAAATGGTTATTTTACTTGCAAGTCGTCCATCTCAGGGAAAACAACTTTTACACATACACACAGTAAACGCGAACACGTTAATGCAGCTTAATTACCTCTTTTAAGTGCAACTCTTCACGATTTGCTTTTGCTTTTATTTTTTTCGCAGCTTGAAATTTCGTTTAATTTTGCCAGCTCCAACAATTTCTGCTTCAACTTTTTTTCCACTTCGTCGCTGCGACGCGAACTGATGTTCGTGTTTCGTCTACTGTCTGCAAGTGTGGCTAAGTAAACAAGCACTCACAAAATGATAATTATAACACACAATTAACGCTCTATTTGGTTATTATTTATTTGTGTGCCAATTTTATATCTAATGCGAACGAAAATTACAGCGAAAATTCGGCTGATTCCGACCCGTGCGAAGTGGTATTGTTGATAGATTATCGATATTCATATAAACATATCGCAGTCATATTTTTAGAGATGCTATTACAAATCAGCTATCGATATTCGTGACTGACTGTTCGGTAGACGATAGTTTGCATAGGGCTATCCGATAATCGATATATTTACTGGAATATCGAGTTGTCAGTATAAATAAGGGTGACCAGCTGAAATTAGATCAACAGTGCTGCAAATCACAGCTGACTATGTTATCGATAAATATACAGATTACTGCCATGGAAAATCAAATGCTGTTGGTTTATCTACGACGGACTTTGGTCGACCGTTGCAAGTTGCTCTTAATTATAATATGATGTAAATACAACGTTAGCTTCATGCAATATGGACTTTCGCAATGCCCGTGCACGACAACCGGAAATTGTACGCTCTGTACAAAAGGATGCACGCTACACCAATGAATTGGCTGAAGATTTATCAGATATTTTACGATTAACCGGCCCTCGAAACTGGATCAAATATAATCAACTGTGTCAGTTGATAGCGCAGCTCAGTTATCACGGCTTTGCCTCGCTAAGCAATCTTCAAACCTTGGGCGAAGAGTACACGGGCATCATTCAGGTCGATGGTAATTACAAACACATTCCCAGCCGATTGGTAAGATTACCCATTCGAGACTAAAGATAAAACATGCTAAATTATAATTCTGCAGCTGCAACTGGTGGCCATAATACTGGAGTTTGGTGGCGATGCATTGTTTTTACGTGTGCTGCAAAAACTGGAGGTCAACATTGCAGAAAATGAACAGATTGTGCCCGACGCCAAGAAGCAGCTTCATAAGCTCATCCAACGCATGCGGCAATCGCCCAGCTACATAAAGGCATTGCACAAATCTCTATTTTATTTAAATGCTGGCAGCTATCAGCTATCCAAGCGCACAACAGGCATCAATTACGTGCTTATACGCCACTGGTTGCAGCCAGAGTTCTCGCTGTATGGCTACAAAATTCTAGGCGTCATTACATTCCTACAAGTCACAGTATCCTTGGCCATTGGAGGCTGGGATGCATGGAGGGAACATAAACGCCAGCAACTAGAAACACTTAAGCAAGCGAGCAAAAATTTCCTGCAGCGCCAAACGAGCACAAAGTCTGTAGCAAGCGATGCACCACAATGCATACTCTGTTTAGAGCCACGCCAGAACAGTAGTCTGACGCCCTGTGGTCATCTATTCTGTTGGAGCTGCATACTCGACTGGTTGGAGGAGCGGGACGAGTGTCCACTGTGCCGTGAATCACTGAAAAAGTCACAGGTCATACAACTACAAAATTATAACTAAGTATTGTGTTGTATTTACAAACATTTATTGTATGTAATTGGTTTTTTTATAATTATTTATTGAATCACTTATGTATTTTACGTCTTTCTTACAATATTTAACAGCTTTGGTAGCTTATGGCAATACCATTTGCATTTTGGCTTATCTAGAAACTTAACTTACAATTACAAATATGTACAATTCGATATTTAGGCATATTGCTGCCAAAAACTTAAATTATATCTAGATAAACGGTGCGACCAAAAATTTGCTTTCTTCGTCGAGACTCAAAAGCGGAGCGCGCCTCCGCCTGTGATTCAAAGGCGACGCGTGCATCGCCTGTGGGTTTGCCCTCATCATTGAAACGACGTATAATATCATCTGGACTAAGCTTATAATCGCTAAAGAAGCGCAATATATCCTTGAGGTCTGCCTTAAAGGGCACGTTACGCATGGCCACCACGCAGCCAGGACAATTGAATTTATCGGGTATGCCATCATCTTCTGGCGGACCACAATCACTGCCCCCCTTGATGATGGGTGGACTGTTGACAGCAACTGGTTCTAGATTAAGCTCTGGCCCACCACGCACCGCAAATGGATTAAAGTGCTGCTTTGAATTGTTGCTATCATCGCTATCAATCGACGATGGCGGCGGCAGCGATTGTTGCTGATTGCTGCCACGATTGCTGATATCATCAAAGCGACTTGGACCACGACGACGCGATGGTTCTTGCTGCTGCTGTTGTTGTTGCTGCTGCTGCTGCATGGGCGGCGCACCTGCATCCGTTTGCCTGGGTCCATTGCCACCGGGCAAATAGTCCATAAAAGGCTTATTCATGCGATCGGCAATCTCTTGAGGCGTTATAGGCGCCAAGCGCAGACCACGGCCACGAAAACGACGATTGTGAAACTCACGTACGGCCAACTTGGCATTATGTGCATCCACAAATTCCACAATAAATTCACCAGCACTCTGATTGCGATCATTGAACAACATCTCAATGTGCTCAATACGCAGATTCTCGGAGACAAATAATTCGCCCAGATCATTGATTCTGGTGGCATATTCACAATTGTGGACACGCACAAAGATGTCTTCCTGGCGGCGTGGATTGCCTGGATGTTGTTGTTGCCCCTGTGGGTTGTTGTTGTTGTGTGGCATCATGAATGGACCCATGTTGTTGTTATTGTTGTTGTTATTCATATGCATGCCATTGTTATTGTTGTTTTGCTGCTGCGGGAAGGCAAAAGGCATGTTACCGTTGTGCATGGCATTGTTGACAAACGGCTGCATATTGTTGTTGTTGTTACTGTTGTTGTGTGTGTGAGCATTTGGCTGTTGTTGTTGTTGTTGCTGTTGCGTGTCATTGCCGCGTCTGCGAGGATCGTTGTTAAATTTGGCCATGGCCATAAGCTCCTGTTGTTGTTGCTGCTGCTGTTGTAGGTGTTGTTGTTGCTGTTGCAGCTGTTGTTGTTGCTGCAGCTGCAGTTGTTGCTGTAGTAGCTGTTGTTGCAGCTGCTGCTGCTGCTGTTGTTGTTTGCTCACCTGTTCCCGCTCAGCATCTTCGCGCTGCTGCTGCTCCTCCTTTTGGAGCTGCTCGCTAGCGCGTCTCTGCTTATCCTTGGCACTATCCATCTCCGCCTGACTGCTGGCGCGCACGCGCAACTTACGGAAGCCAATATAATGCCGGGAGACATCCTCCAGTGCCGAGCGTGCCTCATTCTCGCGTGCAAACAGCACAAAAGCCACGAATTCGCGACGATTGTTGGGACTGGGCGCCAATAGGATATCAACAATGGTGCATGTGGCGGAGAACATTTTCATAATATCCTGTTCGGTAGTTAACTGCGGCAAATCCTCCACATAAAGCACAATTGTTGGCGGCATTGGAGCTGCAGTTGCAGTCGTTGAACGATCATCGCCACGCCCATTGTTGCTGTTGCTGTTGTTGTGATTTGAACCGCGATGAGAACGCTCATCGACCTGCTCGAACTCCTCATCGCCAATGGGCACAATTTGCACCATACGATCCCGAAACATGGTATTGTTGCGGGCGAGCGCCTTCTGGGCGCTGGAAACGCGAGAGAATTCAATATACGCAACACCCGAACGTGTGCCATTGGCCCCATTAATGATCTTGATACCATTATGTGGTATATAGAGGCCAGTAAAATATTTACGCAAATCACTGTAGGATGTGGTGGGGCACATGCCGCTAATCTTGATGTAGCAAGTCTCGGCAATAGGCAGACCGCTTGCTGCATTGCCAACAGACGTATTGACAGCACCAACAGCAACAGCACCGCCTGGTGAACTGCTTGCCACGCTGTTGTTGCCGCTAGTGTTGCTCGTTTTGGCTGCCTGTTGCTGCAGTAGCAATTGCTGTTGCTGCTGGAACAACTGTGGATACATTTGGGCATATGGATTGACATTGGCAAAGGCAATTGGCTCCTGTTTCTGCTGAACAGCTCCTGATATAGTTGGAACGGTGGGGGTTACCTGATTGTTGGGCAACTGTTGCTGTGGCGTGGCATTAAGATTATAGTTGTTGGTGGTTGTGCTGCTGTTGCTGGTGCTATAGCTTTGCAGCACTGGTGGCAGACCTGGCGGCAACACCGACATAATGCCAAATTGCTGCTGCATGGCAGACGAATTTGACAAGCCTGGTAAGTTGGTCAGACCAGGCAGATTGACAGCTGGTGACACAGTAGCTGCAACAGTTGCTGCTGGTGCCACAGCCCAGGGCAACAGATTGGTCACCTTTTGTGGCTGCATTTTAGGCTCACGCTCGCTGCTGTCGGTGCCCAGCTCAGAACGACGCTTACGACCACGATCACGACTATGATCACTGTCGTCGGAGCTGCTGGAATGACTACGACTGCGACTGTGCCGACGGCGTGAGCTAAAAATTGAATGCTCCGGCGAATGCCTTTCACCTTTAACGCCGCCAACATCCGCCAGCGAAATGCCAGCCTGCTGTTGGTATGCCAAAAATGAGGGCACGCCCAGTGTTGGTGCTGGTACCACCGGTGCGACTGCCGCTGCTGCTGCCACCACCGGAGCAGTTAACTGAGCTAGCTGCTGTTGCAACTGTTGCTTAACCTGCTCCTGTTGCTGGCTAAGCAGAAAACTATTTAGACCGCCAATGATGGGCGGCTGTGGCACCGGCGGCATGGATACCACCGTTGTGGGCTTAGTTAGATCAACTGTTGCTGTTACCGCTGGTGTTGTTGCTGTTGCTATGGGCGTACCGCCCACTTTGCGTGCTGTCTCAATAACCTTTTGCATTTCGGCGCGAGAGGAGAGCAGCAGACGCACTTGTACCTCCATCAGTTTCTCACGATCCTTGAGCATGGCGCAGCGTGCATCCTCGTCGGTGCTGTTGATTGTTTAAAGGAGAAGAGAAGCAACAAATAAGGCCATGTGCTTAAAGTTAACAATAATAGATAGATAGACAGTTAGAGAGAGATGTAGAGAGCATGAGAAATACACAGATCTTAACGTGTTCTTGGCTTTTTATATACCGATCTGTATCTAGCACTCTTGTTATATGCCTCCTTATTCATCAATAGCTATAAAAACATTTTTATTATAGAGTTCAGAGTTTTCTAACTACCTGAAAGCGATGAAAGCGTCGCCCATTTCGCCACCGATAATATGCACACCGCCCTCCGGTATCGAGAGGCCCGTGAAGAAATTTCGAATGTCTCGAGCATTTGCCGTCCACGGCAGATTTTGCAAACGAATAATGACACTCATCTTGATTCAAGATCTTTTTTTTCTATTTATTTGTATAGTTTTCTGTTTTTAGTTCTGTTATTTACTGATCAATCAGTATAAAAGACGTTTGGCAGCCTTTCCAAAATCCTTCTATAGCTTATTCGTCTAGTCCCATGTCCAAGTAAACGAGTCCCAACCAGATCCAGGCATCTGTAAAGAGAATCACAGTCTTATGGAGAATGCACCACTAATATTTGTATATTATACTTAAAATATATTAAAATTTATATATAAAAAAAAGAGCACTTAAAGCGTAAGAACATCAAGAATTCCTAAAATATATTATAATTAAAATAGATTATCCAGATCTTTCGTTATAAAGAACTATAAATTGCAATCACGATCGTTTATTATAATTATAAGTAGAAGTATATATCATCAGGGCCCTAAAAATATATAGACTTTCATAAATTCTATTCTAGTTTTACTAAAATTGATCAGACAAGAATATATATTACACTTTACGGCGGGGAAAACATCTCATTAAATATAATATCCTTTGAAAGAGTATAAAAAGGCAATCCTTATGTCATTGATAAAAACTTTATTATAATATTGAAAAATTATATGAATTAAAGCATATCAGAGACTTTATTTATAATTTTCTTCAAACTAAAGATAATCCCAGCAATTTACAGGTCAATACACTTTTGGTTTCGAATAAATAGCTTATGGTGGATAAATATTTTCTTTCTAACTTACCAAACATACTACAAATAAGCAAAAATAATTAAGAGTACTATATATATATATATAATGTACCCAGTCGAAAATCGCAAAACACATATACTCAGGGCCGTCTTAAGTTTCCGCGAGGCCCCTGGCTAATTTCACAATCGGGCCACGTTTCTCTAAAAAACTACGATTTTTTAATACGCGGGGCCATACCATTCGAGGCACCGGGGGCCCCTAGCCGATCGGAGCCACTGGATAATGCCTAGTACACAAATACTTATACATATTTAAGTCAAACAGTGGAGAATTTAAGCTAAGTTTAGTTAATATATTCAGGATCCTATGTACAAATGGACGGACGGAGCTAGATCGACTTGGCTATCGATGTAGATCGGAGAATGTAAAGTATCTTACGTGTTATATTTACCTAGACCCGTCGTTTTACTTATTTTTAGTGAATACAGAGTGTAATTATTCGATCATTTGTGGCAATAATAATTAAGGTCTGTCAAATTGTTCCTATTTTTTTATCATTTAACTTTTTAAATAATGTCCAATTTGATATTATTAGTCCTAACCCTTTACACAGATATTATAAACTCTTTTAATAAGTTTTATAAGATTCGATTCTTGATTGTCCATTTTAATTAAAGCTTTATTTCGATTCAGAGCCAAAATAGTATTTATTTATTAGGTAATTTAAATTTGTTAATTTATTTTTAAATATTTAAAATACATTTACTAAATTATATAGCAATTCAAATGCAGAGCAAGCTTTAAAAACCAGATGGATATTCTAAAAGTAATAAGTAATAAGAAAGAGTATCTTTTCAGATATTAATGGGCGATGCGATTAAGACGGCTTTAAGATCTTTGAATCTATTTTAATAAAAGATAATTAGTTTAATTCTTACATGCAATGTGGAATCGTCCGAGCAATACAATCTTTCGCAAGTTATTTGGGTTTTCTATTATACTTTATACTTATTTTATACTTTTTTTTATTAATCAGTTTATTTCTAATACAATCTACAAGCTTCAGGCACAAGTCTAATAGCATATTATAATCTCTTAAACAGCTTTCATTATTGCGGGATAGGAAAAAGCTTACCAAACTTTACAAAGTCAATATACTTTTAATGCCAATTCTTACTTGAAATACTTAGATACAAGCATTATTGTCTTCATTTATTTTATTTAATCATATACATACATATATGCTAAAAAAAAAAGTATGTTGTGTGAAATACTTTGTTGAATTCCTCCACAAAAAAAAAAAAACAACATTGCATATTCTCATAACAGTTTGTGACATTTAATATGGCAAATCGGGCAAATGTTTGGGGCGTTATATAAGAGGACCAGTTTATTTATTTTTTATCTCTTACTGATTGCGAGCGACGTGTGCAGCATTTGAAGCAGAAATTGCGACTGGTTGTTTAATGGCTTTAGAAAGATTTCCCAACCCAATCCTTATCTTTCACTTACCCAAATGCGATCAAGCGACGACCTTCCTGCTCCAAATGAAGGTCGAACAGGCCTCATAAACTATGCTACTGTGCTATGTCCCTACTATTGCTATAGACATCAATGAGCATTAACTATGGACTATCAGCTACTGAATATAATACCAGGTGACATTAAGCGTTTCAATTTCCTCATTAGACACACTCAATTACCTGTTGATGGAAATGTTAACTGTTAAGTGTTGACCAAAAAGAAATGCGCGTTAAACCAGTTGATCGTATGTGAGACGTAATTGGAAAGTCATTATGCAGCTTTAATTCAATTGGTAATGCGAACTCCTGCTACAAAGTTGACAACGACAACAACGAAAACTTATATATAAATAAGCAACCTGAACACTAAATGACAGCCTGGCGCAACACCAGCAGCAACAGCAGCAGGAGGAGGAGGAGTATGTTGTCTGCAGCCTGTTAATATATCCGTTTCGTTTGTTTAGTTTTGGTTTTTGCTTTTTGGCCTGGCTTTAGAGCTGATTAAGGCCAAAAAACACTTGATTTCAGGAAACCCAAACTCCCAACTCCTTCCGCTTGGCTATATAAAAAGGCATTGTTGGCCATCTGGGTCGCAGTTATACAAAAGATTTAACCGCGTTGTCATCGTCATCGTCTGATCGCCACAGCCAGCGGCTCGTGCGTAGATTATAGATATAGATATGAAATTCGCAATTGTGAGTGTTCCATTATAAAAACTAAATACAAAATATATAATTATGTATTCCATATAATATGTTAACGATCGCGTGAGTTGGTTTTAAATGTGCTAATGATTGTGCCAATTTAAACTCTACTTTAAAATTGAGTTAGTTTTATAATTTGGATCTTACTTGTAAAGCCGTTGAGTTGAAATTTTGCTACTTATCTTTAAAATTATTTTAATCTGAAGAAACTTTGTGATTGGTCAGGCATTAAAGCTTCAAACTGCACTACTACATATATTAAATATTTAAAACATTTAAAAAAAATACTTTAAATATATTTTTGCCTTCCTTTTAATTGTTATTAAACGATTTCCTATTAAATTATTGCATTTAATTTAAAATTCACTTTATTTGACAAGGAAATTAAAGTATATTTATTAAGCAAGCTTTAGATATTCACTTTTTTCTTATCTTAAAAGAATCATCTTTTAATAAAAAGACACTTGATTAAATTGTTTGGCAAAGAAAATATTAAAGAACCGGACGAACTTACGTACTAGAAGAGAATATGATTAATGTTGATTCCAAATATTTGTCAGTTTTTAATTTATATATCTTTAGACATAAATGATGATAAATGAATTGTTAAACTTTTAAATTATTAGTAAAGAAATTAAAGCAAATCTATTTCTACATACCGATAACGCAGATACATTGATTACTTATACTGCTAAGATCAAAAATTAATTAAATACAAAATGGAGTAATAAATATTAAGAAAATAGTTAAATACCAAGAATTTCAGTAATTTCTTAATTTTCAAACCAAATAAATCACATTTTTATAAAAGCAAATTGTTATAGAACTCTAATTTAATAACTAAAGGATTTCCTTCTGCAAGTCGATAGTTTTTTTTGGATTAATCTGTTCTATATAAATTAGACGTCTAGAATAGTCTGAAATGCCTCCGAAACTGATTAAAGCTCTATTATTATTATCAATTCATAGAATCGTTCAATGGCCTTACTAACCAAGTGTACGATTCTTATCAAATCAAGAATAATTTTAAACAAAATATTCTAAAATTCTTTCTCTTTCTGAACTTTATTTGCAGACAATGTCGATGCTTTGGCTGCTTCTAGTTGTGGGCGCTCAGAGCACGACCATAATCAGCATTAAATATCCGCCACAGAGCGGTGAAGGGCTGGACCGAGCGCAGTTGGCCAAGAGAGATCTAAGTCTGAGCTATGCTGCTACCAATATTGACTCCAAAGAGGGCACACGCGTTAAGACCATCACAGTGATCAAGAATGTGGGCGGCATTGGCGGCAATAACAACCACAATGGCGAAGCAGGCTCATCGCATTCTGCAAGCAACAAACAATTGAAGCTGGCCATCAATCCTGAGCTACATAAGAACGAGGACTGGGCCAGCGCGTTTCGTGATAACTTTGAATCCTATGGCATGCTGCCTGATGTGCCGGACATAGACGATCTTTTTGACTTTGTGAATCGAAAGTCCAGCAAAGTGCCAGAGAAGGAATTAAAAGAGCCAAAGCCCACAATTGTGGTGACCACAACAAAGGCTTCAACAACAACGACAACAGCCAAAGCAACCAGCGAGCATGCCGAGAGCGCTGACGACAGTGACGAGGCAACCGTGGAGAAGATCAAGGGCGATGCTGAGCTGCTGCCCCACATCAAAGAGGTTAATATACTGCGTCTACAGGCGCTGGGACAGCACCAGCAACAGCAGCAGCAACAACAGGAACAGCAGCAGGAGCAGGATCTGGATAATCAGCTGCGCATGCGCGAGTCTCTCATCAATGTCAACTACTCAACGCCCATGCACTCCGTAAGCCAGTTCTATGAGAACTATGTGCAAGTGCTGCCCAATGGCTATGACTACACCAAGCCACAGCAAAAGCCCTGCTCTGTCCCGGTGCCGCCGAATAGCATACAGGTGACGACGCCGTCGGGCCGCACCTACGATATACCGCAAAGCAACAGCAGCGGCTCCAATGGCGGCTCAAATCATCCCTATTTGGCACCGGCGTTGGCCAAGCGAACACAAATACAGCCAGCGGTGCCACAGCCACAGCAGCCACCAAACTACTCTTCGGTTAACTCACTGGTGCCGCCCATTGTGCCGCCATTGGGACCGCCGGCCAATGTACAACAACAATTGCCGCCCGCTCAGTCGTCGCCGCCGCCGCCGCCGTCGCCTCGGATTGCATCGGGAGGTGCGGGCGTTTCCACCAGCCAGCGTCCGTATGTGGCGCCCAGTCTGCGCAACAATGGTCTGGGCATTAATCGAGGCCCACACACGCTGCAATCGCCGCCGTCACAGCCACCCCAGACACAGCCTCAGCCTTTGCCGCCTAGTTATCGTACAAATAATGTTTATGGAATTGGTGGCGCCAATCGTCCGAATACATTTAGATCGCGTGGCTTAAAGTATTGATACGTACTTAAAAAAAAAAACTCTTACTAAGCATAGTTGTATTTAACACTATTGTATGTATGTTTATTTATGTGCAAACATATTCTAAATATACGACGCACACAACCACATGTCCGAAAGTACAGGCTGGATAAATCGATAAGCGCTGCAAAATTAGCAATCGATGGCGTCTGTATGTGGCTCTATGAAAAAAATCTCTCTTTCTATGTGGAATTTGCTTTCTTAATTAATTATACACTTTTTTGTTCGCTAATTAATATTTTAGGTGTATCCGCTGGCGCTGAAATTTCTAATTTACTTGACGACGCACTAGTACATACATACATATGTACATGTTTGCAAATGTATGTATGCATGTACTTTTATCAATGAACTTTTACTCACCAAATGGAAAACCATAAAAACGTAACGTACAAGTTATTTGAGGACCAATGCACAAAGACAGAAGAAGGGCTCGTTTATTAGGTCAAACGCTATATTTATTTTGAAAATTTCTTTTGTTTATCAATGTGAAAATATGAATTTTCTCTCAGCAACACGACCTAGTCGACTTCAATTGTAGTGTAACAAAAAATAAAATGGCTGCCATGACTATAAACGATAGTAAATGAAATCGATATATCGTTTTACTCAGGCTGGTATGCTGTTTACCAAAACACATGACACAAATGCGTGACACCATTGAGTTAGTAAAATTAAATTCTTAATATATGAAAATAAATATTATTGGGTACACAGACATAACAAGTCAAAATTTATAAATAATTTTATATGCTTCTGCACTTGCCTTTTTAATTTGCACGGTATTAAAATGACCAGCACAAGATGAATATTCAAGTTCAGTGGAAATAGAAGTACACAACTGGCTCGATAGTATCGCATGCATTGTCTTATTTCATAGACTTGATGGTATTTTCATGCTTACCACTTGCAGTTACACTGTTTTTCGTAGGTCGGCACGGATGCTGATTTTTCCAACCAAGGCTTTTTTGGTTTTTAAATCAAAATTAGTTGCTTTCAATAGATCAAATATATACCCTGGACAACTTTTGTTTATTTGAAGTCTGTGCGTGTGCATTTGACAAGTGAAATTGAAGTCCCTTATTCGATAATTTACGCATTAAAGAAACGCATTCGTCACACCTTTCGACAGCACACCAATACCAACATAAATATACATTTATTCAAAGTGAGAACGGGCAATAAGTGAACGTGAATCAAAGTCTTCTTAATAAAGACACAAGTACAAGTACTAAGTTTAGTACTTATTGACTCTTCCCAATTTTTTGATTTATACCGAAAACAACTCGCATAACCTTTTTGGAAATATTACGCAAGTATTATTTCTGGGTATAATTGTTAATAATCATGGCTCAATAAAGATGAATCCTCAACAAAATATATTCGCTCAACGCACTCCGTGTGGAGACAAACGCCAAGGCGAGACGCAATTTGCTGTCAATTTGCAACAGCAAAAAACATCTAGAGGGCGATACCCCTCTTCCACCTATTTCTCCTACCTTCTAACACCCAACGAACTCTGCGGTCTTAGCGCAGCCAAAAATACCAGCAATGGACAACAACAACAAGAAGCAACAACAACAACGTTCAAACAAATCATCTGCTGAACCTCAACGCAAATCTAGTGGTGAGCAAAATGAACTCTCCAAAAATAAAGTGTAGAGATTAGTGCAAGGTGGTTCATATACTGAACTGAACTATTACTGAAAAGAACTAATAGTGAGGTTCATGGTCTTAGTTCTTTTAGCTGCAGGCAGGTTCATATGAACAACTTAGTAAAACATATGAATATATGTAAAAATAAAAGTTAGCTAAACATAGAGATAAAAGCATTACAATATATTAATATTTGTTTATATTTTCTTGCAGACTTGTATGCTAACAACAAAACAAGTAATTCTCGACGTCGCGAACAACTCGCAACACCGCGTAATGAACAGCAACAACGTAGCATCAAGCCACAGCAACAGCAGCAACAACAACAACAACATCAGTCGGCAAAATTGCGTCCGAATGTGGACAAGCGTCCACGTGCACGGGGTGGCGGAGGTGGCAGCAGCAGCAGCTGGGCAGGCTATGGCTATGTCGACGACTTTGCATGCGCCGGTACGGATAACCCTAATGCCGGCACCGGACTAGCACCAATGCAAGGCAGCAAGAAGCAGAGTCTGAACCATCTGTTGAACTTTCATTGTGCGCCACGTGAGTCACCTGGCGAGTGGCATGCCACTGGACATGGTGGTACTGTTGGTACGCGCCGGCAGCCGCGCTACAACAAGGAACAATTTTTGCAGGCCAACTTTCAATTTGTCATACGCAGCAGCGCCAAGGCGCAGGTAAATGGCTCACCGGACACGCTGATCGATTGGAATTTAATTGAACAGATCAACATACACACCACCGAAGAGCCTCAGTGCCCCATTTGCCTCTATCCGCCGGTGGCTGCTAAATTGACACGCTGTGGCCATGCCTATTGCTGGCCCTGTCTGTTGCATTATCTATCGTTGAGCGACAAGACCTGGCGTAAGTGTCCCATTTGCTATGATGCCATTCACGCTGAGGATCTGAAGAGCTGCACCATTGAGCAGCAACATGCGATGAATGTAAGCGATTCTATTAGCTTCCAGTTAATGCGTCGTCGCAAGGGTTCCATGTACATTGAGCGGTATGCCGGAGCAGGCGCTGCATTGGAGCCACATGAGCGTTTTCCGCTATTGAATGCCGTTGATGAAACCAAACGTTTTTCCAAGTTTTTGATTGCCAAGCGTTTGGACATTGCGGCCATTATTGAACGTGAGCGTCGCGAACTTTTGGCTGAATCAGATATGTCCTGTCCTGAGGATATTTTTATACAGCAGGCGTTGCTAAAACTTAACGAACGCTGGGAGAAATTGGGCTTGGAGCCAGAGGAGCAACAGTTGCAGCTGCAACCGCTTGAAGAGGAGCCACCACAAGCCAAAACTCCTGATATTGATGAGAAGCCAGACGATGCCTCGGTGTCGTCCTTGGGCGAAGCGAGCAGCAGCAGCAGCAGCTTTAATCTTAACAACAACAAATATTATTATTTTTATCAATCAAATGATGGTCAAAACATTTATTTGCATCCATTGAACGTTAAAATGTTGCAAGCATGCTATGGCAGCTTGGATCAAGCGCCAGTTTTAATCAATGCGCAGATTTTGCAGAAAGAACATCACTCTATGGACGAGGAGCATCGTCGCAAATTCACCTGCTTGGGCCATTTGCCGCTGACATGTCAATTTGCAGTTGTCGAAGTGGAACTGCAGCCTCCAACTATATCGGAGAGCATTCTCAAGCTATTTAGAGGTAATTGCAAATATCTTCAAGATGAAAACATTTCTAAAGAATACGTATATATTCCGTAGATGATATACTGCATCGCAAGAAGGAGCGACAACGTCGCGAGCGTGAGGAACGTAAGCGCGAGCAGCACATCAACGAGATCAATGATCGCCAAATGGGCAAACTAATTGCCACTGCAGCCAACTTGAATCTAAGCTCCACTCATGAGTTTCCCACTGTAAGCTAATTAATTGAGCTTCTAATTAACAAATATTTTGCCTATGCTAATTTTATTTTAATTGGCAGTGTGGCTTTGAGGAGGATTTGCCCGCACCACGCGGCGCCTTGCCCATTGCGATTGGTCAGGGCAGCGGACCACGCTACTCTAGCGTCGCTGCCAGTCCCAAGCAGGAATTGTGGCCCAGCATTGGCAACGCCTCACCCAGCACCTCGTCGGGTTTGCGTCATAACCAACAAATAGGGTTTCAGGCTGGCGCCTGGGGACGTGCTGCTCCGCCGCCACCAACAACTGTGGCAGCAGCTCCCAGTCGTCCCCCTGTGGATGAGGAACATGAGTTGCGTGCCGTTGGCCCTTGGGCTTTAGGCGAGTTACTCGAAGGCGCTTTGGGTCAGCAAAAGCAACAGCGTGGTGGCAAATCGAATAACACTCCGGTGGATGCTAACGTTGCCAGCAAGAAGCAAAAGAAGGCTAAGGGTAAGAAAATGGTACCACTGTTTGCTGTGGGCATGAATAGAGCTCCATAAATCATCCCAGATGACGTCGTATCCTTGACAATTAATCAATAATACAAATTAAATACATTAAATATTAAAAGAAATTTTTGTTCAATGGTGCGCCTAAGTCGCAGAATTATTTCAACGTTATTACAAATAACATTTAAAAAAAAATTAAACCGTTTATAATTTAATTAATCCATAATCATATCTATTTGCATTATTATATACCAATATATAATTGAATAAAGGCAGAAAACATAGCAAAATGTTTGATTTTGGGAGCGACTGAATAATTGTGAAACTAATGATATCAATATAGAATAAAAAAACATAAAGTGGAAAGTAATCTATATACATGTCCCAATTTCAGTTGATCTTCTGGCATAAAATTAAAACTAATATTCAGAAAAAAATTTAAATATTTTATCAATTATAATAAAATATCAAGATTTTTAAATTTCGTAAAAAATAAATAAATCAATAAAGAGGAAAAATAATACCTTAGATTTGTCACCACAGAATAGGTATATCTGCAATCGTTGAATATACATATATTTAAAATGCCGTCACAATTTGCTTTCATTCAAATTTATTTTTCAAAAAAATATTCAACAAAGCATTTTGCAACTGAATTTTTGTATCGTATTTTGTTTTTCATGTTTTCTATCTGAATGTGTGTAATTTTGTATGTATAATATTTATTAAATGTATTTAATGTTGTTTTTCTTTCGAACTTATATCTAAAATGTTACGCGAAATAATTTAATATAAATATTTCTATATATTTTATTTCTCATCCAACTTCAACTTTCACGCACAATCTTAAGGCTTAATACAAAAATGAGTCTTCTGCGTTGATTTTTCTCGCATCATTATTTTCTCTTTGCGTTTACAAATTGTGAATGATTATTGCGGCTCCATATTTTGGCTAAAATTGGCTACGAGGCTATAGACAGGAGGGCGCATAGAGGGAGAGTTCAAACTAAAGCTAACAGATTACGAATACCAATTAGAGCTATAGCTATAGAAAGTGGGTGGCCAAAGAGGTCATAGGTCACAGCCTACTGGCCCTCAACATGCGTTCGCATGTGCCACATTCTTCTGTGTTTTTTTTTACGCAGCAATGGGAACAATTTTAAATAAATAAACAAAGAAACTGAAACATAAGGTCTAGCCAAAATTTAAAAACTTATTGCATGCAACAACACAACAAGAAATTAATTCAATTGCTGCGCCGCTCAACAAACTCGGCGTCGTATGCAGTCGCAGCCGCCGTCGT
The DNA here is from genome assembly GCA_035043045.1 of Hirtodrosophila alboralis. NCBI lineage: Eukaryota > Metazoa > Arthropoda > Insecta > Diptera > Drosophilidae > Hirtodrosophila > Hirtodrosophila alboralis. The sequence continues at coordinate 156,365 of JAWNNH010000241.1, forward strand.
CGCATCATCGTCGTCATCATCATCATCGTAGTCATCTGAAGAGGGACGAATCTGATATCTGCTGCCGACACTGCTGCTGTTGCGTAGCGCCGAACGCTGCTTATTGCCATTTAGTGAGCTACTGCTGCCGGCGCTGTATTCAGTCGGCAGCTCCAAGAACTCATCGTTGGAATCAGTGGCATTGCCATCCAAATCATCGCCATTAACCGAGCCCGACGGGCTGCCCGGCGGACTGAGTGCCTGGATGAGTTTGCCCTTAGATTCGTTCCACAAATGATTGAGACGTTCGCGTCCGAACAGCAATAGAAATGTATCAATGAACTCGCGGGATTTCTCTTCCCATTTGGTCATAATGTCACCTTTGACTTTGGTTAGTTCACGCTTGCCGCGTGATTTGAGTTCATCCATTTTGTTTTGCAAACGGAATTTCTTTTCAGATAGGAAGGATACGTTTAGCTCTTTGGCAGAATATCCGCGTGCTAGATTGCGACGCACATATAGATCATAATCCTTGACAATGCGAGCGACTATGTCCGATGTGGAGACACCTTCAGTGCGTTCGGTGGCCACAAACATGCCGCGTGCTTTGAGCGGACCATAAATATCCTCCATGCCATCGTGCACGTAGGGAATGTCATCGTGTGCAACAAAATCAATTTTATTATCCGCTATAAAATCATCTGACAAGGTCCAAGGTGCATTCTGGACAATCTGTAAATAGAATACGCGAATTAATATTTATTGAATCTGCTTAAAAACCACAAAAACCTCACCTCATCCACATAGCGACAATGACGTACGCCTTCGTAGCGCTCAAATCCATTCATGACAGTGCGTCCCTTCATGCGATGCGTGAGCTCGTCATTGCATACGCCAACAATTAAATAAACATTAGGAAATATATTCTTGGCCTGCATCAACTGCCTGGCATGGCCCTGATGGAACAGATCATAGATGCCATCGGCATAAACCCGCACACGTCGATTCGTTTGTCCAGAACGTGCCATTTGATAGGTAATACGGTTTGTATAATCGCAACGTTCACGCTCCAAAATTGCCTCCTCATCGCAGGAGAAGGGCGCCGGTTTACAAATTGTCTGTGGAATAAAAAAGAGCAAAGAAATGGATGAGCTCTTGGGTTTGTTAATACTCTCTTCAATCCGCTTACGAATTGCCCAAAATCCATGTGTAGTGGCAACATTTTAATCTCATAGGCCGCTTGATTAGGCGACTCTTCTACATTTTCTTCTTGTTGAACAAACATTTTTTGTTTTTTTCTTTTAATTTAATTGAAAATTTTATTCTTTTATTATTTCGTAACAAATATATATAAATATAAGTTTATATTTTTATTCTATCACAGTCGGAATATGTACTGCTTGAGTTGCTTTCAACTCTCTAACTGAGCTCTAAAGCAACAGACTTTGCACCCCGACAAAAATTCTCGGCTTACTGCGACTAAAATTATTTCTGTTTCAGTTTCTGGTGAGGATTGGAGGCATCCTCAATTGGCCTTTCAATTAATTGGCGGCAACTGTTTTTCCAAATCAATACAATTGACAATAATAAAACGAAAGCAGCCAGCGTCGAGATCTTCTCAAGCTACAAATTTCAATTGTCACAAATTGAGCGGACACAAATGAAGCTACATAGAGGTAAAGATACATATATCTATATACATATATATATATATAGCTAGACAAAGTCGCACGAGTTGGCATCAGGCGATATTAAATGATATGCACAATCAGTGTAAGCTAATGTAGATCAGTTAATGACAACTGAACAATCAAAGCATCAATCAACAATTTAAAAGGCAAAAAAATCATTTAAAATGTTTGCCAAAAAATCAAAAATCAAAATAAAATTATATAGAACCAAAAAATACCCTAACTACTTATATAGGATAGTTAAATATATATAATAATCTATATAGACTTAATAATTCTACATTTATATAAATATTTCAAATTCTTCAAATTACCCGCAACTAATTGAATTTATTAATTTATTTAATAAGCTCTCATCCTATTTATCAAGTAAAACTTATTAATTAGGGCATAATTGAATTTATCATAACATTATTATTATTACTTATGATTTACTAAAAGATTATATATTTTTATTTTACTAAGTTTAAGTTCATTAATTAAAATTTTTTTTACATTTATATTTATTTCCTTGGTACAGATATAGATTATACTTTAGATTTGCCCATTTTATTTCCAGAAAATTTCCAACCATAATGAATATATTTTAACTTCAAAAATCAAAAACTCAACACTACATGTATCTCAACTAAACCTAAAACTCAATTTTAAAAACATTTAAAAACCGCAATATTATTACAAAATTTGGCAAATAGCTATAGAAAAATGTATAAAAGTTTACAGGCTATTAAAAACCTAATAGATCACATTTTGAAACAAAGAAAAAACACATAAATTTAAAAGAAACAGACATTGTGAACATAAATATATATACTATATATAAACAGAGATATATTTGTGGCAAAAATTTTACGCTCGAATGCTCAGAACTTGAATATATATATACATATTCTCACAAAGTCACTTTTAGAGAGTATATCCAAACAATTAATAAAAATTGTGTCTATAAAAAATATACAAATTTTTTTTTTATTTATCCTAATCATATTTAAATAATTGTCTTTGAGTAGAAATGTGTCTATTTGCTCTTAATTGTCCAGATTTTGTTTATAAAAATGTTAAATTGCTTTTGATAGTTTTTTTTTACGACCTCCTACACCATAAACTATATTAATATTCGTGGTCAGTGGGGAAAAACTGAGTTATATATAAATGTATGTTTATTTGTCTCTCAGTTTTTGGAATATTCTTAATTTGGCACGATTCAGTTACAGAATGATTTTACTTCCGGAATACAAATTCTGTCTTTCCCCTAAAACTCAATAATAAGTATGTGTGTGTGTCTACTATAAATGTTTACATAAATACATACACACTTTGTTAATGGCAAAACAATATTCCAATAATATACACAATATGTGTGTATATAAATTTATATTTTTTATTCGCCTGATCTCATGCATATTTTAAGCTCAACTGCTGATGCAATTTTCTGTGCAAATCGGTTTGACCTTGTTGAAAGACATTTGAGATGGAACTTACCGCTAAATCCGCAGTGCCGCTAAATGTGCTAGGAAGCGTTGGTAGACGTGGCACCATCAAAGCAGCTGGTGGTGCTATTGGTGGCACATATTTGCGCTTGACACCAGAGTTTCTGCCATTGAGATAGTTCGACACGTCCAATAAGGCATCATCGGGCAGGGTTTCATCAGGTGAGGTCGGTTCGCCACTGTCATCGGCTTCGCTTTGTGAGATTGTGCGCGTTATGTCGCGCAATGTGATGGCTGCTTGGGGCTCACCAAGATCCACCAGAACTGAGTTGGAATTGTCCAGGTGTTGATCCTGGCTATTGCCTCCGTTAGCTGGGACTGTAACCATGCTTATGGGCGTGGCTGTTATTGTAGTTGTTGGTTTTGTTGCTGTTGTTGTTGTTGTGCGTGTTGTCGTTGTCAGTTCTTTGGCATCCATGACGACGGGCATGGCAATGGCTGTCTCGTAGGTACGCTTCCGTGTACTTAAAGTGGATGTGACTACAACGGCAGCAGCGGCAGCGGCAGCCGCATTAAGTGTGCTGTTGTTATTGGCGATTACCGAAGAAGTTGCCATCGCAGCGAATCTTATTCAATTTAAGCGGCAGTTTTACTGATTTTATTGCCCTTAGCACTTGTGAACTTTCGAAAAACTAATTATGGCGATTGTATTTCTCGTTGTTTAGTCTAAAAAGAAAAATAAGCAATAAAATAAATTAGTAATTTTAATAGGGTCTGTTTCGTTTTACATCTAATTATACGAAAAACGAATTCCAGAAAAAACGTTTAAAAATATATATAAAGCGATAGTGAAAAGCTGGTTTTACTACTCAATTTATTTTTAAAGCTTATAAACATTTTGTCAATATTATAAATTCAAAATAGTTTTTGATCAATTCCAAATTCCAGAGAAAACGTATAAGAATAATATAAAGCGACAGCGAAAAGTGGGTTTTACTTCTCAGTTTATTTTTAAGGTTTATAAACAATTTCTCGTCAGTATTATAAATTTAGTATTGTTTTTGATCGATTTCAAATTGAGCAGTTCTCAATTCCACAATATCAAATTGAACAGCATTTATCGATAACATCAGAGCTGCTGCACATTATCACAATTGTGTATATAATATATAAAATTGACTTATATAAGATTACAAAAAATATTATTTGAACCCAACAAACTCAGTTTGTGCTACGTACAAAAATAGCTTTTGAAATAAAAGCCATGACAGCGATAAATTGATTCAAATTTGATTATGAAACAAAATGGAAAGGAAACACAGTTGTTTAAATATGTATGTGTATGTGTGTGTGTGTTTGTATGTATACATATGTAATGTGCTGTAACACATTTGTGTGATTGCTTCTTCTGCTTCTTGCTGGCTAGCCGAATTGCTCTCTCTGTTAAAACGCAAATCAGAGACGGAAGCAGCGCGTGACATTTCCAATTGAATTCTTGCCGGATGCCATGGACAAATTAATTTGTTTTAATTGCCATTTCGTTGCTGCGATATGCCACGCGCTTCGATACGAGAAAATTCTTTACAAAAGTGCAGCCATAGATAAATCACAACAACAAGAACCGTGCCAAAAGCATGAAAAACACATTTTGGCACGTACGATCAACGAGAACAAAAAACAGAGAGAGAGAGAGAGAGGACCAAAGAGAGAGTGGGTGTTAAAGAGCGCAATCAGTTGGCAAGTGCAATTGGAGAGCGCGCGTTTAAAAGTAAAATTTGACACACAATTGAAGTGAGCAACGTTTAAAAATTTTATGCTCAAAGCAAACAAATCGATGACGACAATTGATATTTATTGCTAGCGTACATATACATGCGCAAACAAATACATATACACATGTACATTCATACATTTATTCATTAATTAGAGCCAAATACGCACGTGAGCACAAAAAAAAGAGACCTATAATTGGCCGTTTCACTCGCGCACACACACTGTGAGCAATCAGCTGTTCAATGCATATTTTATTTGATTTTTTTTTAAAATTTAGCCCATGTCGTTGCTCATAAAATATTTATCTAATGCCGTTTGGCATTGAGTTACGCTGTTACGTCAAAGCTTTTTTTTTGTTTGTCCAAGAGAGTGTGAATAATTCTTATCGAAAGCAGTGATAAGGTTTCTAGAAAAAAACAACCAGAACTAGCCCAGAAACCAACTGTTGTTATTTGGCGCGGGCGTTACGCCCAAGGCTGTTGTTTGCTGCCTAATGTTTTGGCTGACTCATGGTGGATGAAAAACCGGCTTGAAACTTGCAAAAATTTCTCATGTGTGCAGCGTGGTTCAAGTTCAAGTTGGTTTTACACGAAAACTGGATTTTATGGCACTGATGTAATCGTTATTTTTAAGACGCCTTAAAAGAAATTTTTGTGAAATTGAGCCAAAAAACATGCTAATTAAGTTGCTAGGCAGAAAGAAAAATGCCGCGTACGCGCTGCGTTCAAAGGCTAGTCAAGGCGCTGACGTCACGTAAAGCAACGTCGACGCGTTTCATGCGATCAGCAAAAACCCACACACACACTTGTACATGTAAGCATGCATACATAGCCCGTCAATTCATTATGCACACAATATGTATGTGAGTCAAAACGTAAACAAAGTAAGAAATGACATATGGATACGTGGAAAGTTGACATAAGCGTTGCAGAACTAGTTCAACAGAACGAATCAAAGTTAATAAACAGGTGGAATCGGAATTGGAAGAGAGTGAACTTATTGGATTAACTGAACTACAATAAACAACTCTGTACCTATATACATACATATGTATGTATATGTGAACAAATATTAAAAAGAAAGCGCATTTAGAAATTAAATAACAGATGGCACGCTCATTGATTAGATTGGCCGACTGCCTACCTGCCCTGCCGCCCATCTGTTTACTGATATCTTATCATTTGTTTGTCCATTATTATCATTTGAAACATGTTTCCGCTGCACTATGTACATAATTTAATGAGTTCCTAAATGACGATATTTACTTAGTACATTAATGAAATATAATTATTGTGCTTAGCACGAATATATTGATTTACACACGCTGCTGCTGCTGCTGATAAGCTGCAATTTAAAGCGAGCGATAACAGCCCATGCGGATTTATACAATATATAATTAAGTACACATGTACCATAAAGGGAGACCTTGCAAAAAGTCCCAAGCCAAAGTTCACTATCATCGTCATGGCAAGCAGTTTCTAAGCTGAGCTTTGATACCGGGGTTAATGTACGTAGATCGTATTTCTTTGCCAAAAAGAGAAAAAAAAAAATAATAATTTCTAAGAATCGCGTGTAAAGGCAGAAAACAAAATGTTATTTTGTTGGCTTCTGTGTTTTCTTACAAGTTTTTAATTTTTCACTTTTGACTGTCATTCGTCAAAGTACAGTTGCCACGTTAAATCTCACGTTAGCACGAGTTAGGAATGTTCTTGTTGTTTTTCAGTGATAAGCAGCCTGCTACTGTTGCTGTCTATATATAGCCGAATGATACTCTATATATACATATATTATACACATATGCATTGATAACCCCACCGTTGCTCTATGGGGCATTATCAACATTGAAATTGCCCAAAAATGTACATAATATCCGGCATAAAAAAAAAAACTGAAATTCGAACCAAAGTTCAATGATGCGCACAGCGAAAATATTTACTAAATATGTAATATATAAATTATTTATATTTTTCGCATTTAACGCGTACGTGTCAAATATACAAAGAATTCCCAGTAACTTATAACAAATTAAAAAAAAAAACGTAGTTTCTTAAAAGCTTAAAGTTAATCGTTCACGTGCCCATTGCATAAACAGAAAGATAAAGCGTTTTATGAGAGGGCTTTCATTAGTGTTAATTGAGGCTCATAAACTAGACTATATTGTCAAACTATCGATTTGGTTTTACGTCTTAATTAGGCACCTACTGGAAATGTTTGATAGGCTCTTTTAATCTTCCCGTTATTTCACCTTCCCGCTATTTCACCAAATTCTCTACATATTTGGTCACACGACATACATACATACAAGCACACATAATTCCACACATACCAACAAACATACACACGCATACAAATCACCCACACACTCGAGTGTCGATAAAACAGTTTCATTGAGCAAGCAAAACAGCTGACTAACTGTGCGTGTGCGTACGCTACGATCTACAAACTCTCTCGCTCTCTCTCTCTCTTTCTCTAGTTTACACTCCCTCTCTTTTGAATGCACATTCGTTTGTACATTTGTACATTCATAGTTTTTGAATTCCGAGTCGAAATTAGGCAACGGTAAAAAATGATTTAGCGTCGGCTTGAGAAAGTGGAGCATGAGCGCAGCTGACACAGAGGGTATGCGGCGCTAGCAAAGGCAGCGACGACGTCAGCACCGCATGACTAATATGAACATTGTTCAGGTTATTATTAAATGTGTTATTATGTTTGTTGCTTGTGTTCACAATGCCAACCAGCAGTGATGATGAATGCCAACTTTAAAATCGTACGATCGCTGCACAAAGTTCGTTAGCAAATATGCCATATTAAACAGAGCAGAGAAAGGCACACAAAAAGATAGAGAGAAGAGCGTCAAGAATCAGTGCCAACGGTGCGCGTTGCAAATTTTAGTACCACAACAAACTCATGAAAGTCATACGATGCCAAGGGATGTTTAAATGAATGACGTGGCGGTCTGTCTATATGGGTTAGGTGGAGGGCACAGACAGCAAGTGCTGGGGCGGGTAGTGGCGTCGTAACGCCGGCAAAGTGTAGAACAAATCAATAGCAAACAGTGCAGCTGTTGTGCGAATGCAATTAAAATCTAGGCAAGGCGGCGGCGACATTATGTAAACATTAGAGCCTTGGCAGAGAAAACAGCCACGAAACGATAAATGCAGTTAAAAAAAAAAGATAATCAACACAAATTCAAATCCAGCGGACGCTGCGCAACTGCATGTAGAGAGCAGAGAGAAAGAAAGACATAAAGAGAGAGGGAAATTGCTCACGTCACGGGCATCGAGCGCCAACGTCATAACCAATTGGTAGGGGAGCACAGCAGACAGAGCGTAATTTGTAAATACGTATTTAAGCATACATACACCTATGTATATTTTATTTATTTACTGGGAAAAATCAAACACAAACACCAACTATCAAATGAAAATGTAGGTTAACTTACTTTCAAACTTTTTCTTTAAATATTGCTTCAATTTAATCAGCTAAAAATCGATTAGTGTTCGTGGAGACCACTGTTGTGGTATATATTTTTCACGCGAATTGAAATGACGCACCACAAATTAAAAACGTTTTGGTTTGCACAATGCCTGAGTGGCAATTGCCAGCGTTCGTTGCTGCTTCACTTGGTTATATTGTTTTTTGCTGCTGCTTAAATTGCAGCAATTGGATTTAAACAAATTGTGTCCGCGTCTGTCCGTCGCAACGAAACGAGTGGAAATCGCGCTCACACCGACTGATTTTAGCGTTGCCATGTTGTTTAATTAACTCAACCAGTTGTCAAATATTTATCGATAGGCCAATGCATACGTTCTCACTTGCCGTATTTAGTAATCGGAAATGTAATGCGTGTTTACATTCAAAAATTTTTCAAAATTTATTTATGTACTTCCCCGCTCAAAAGATAATTAATAAAAAGTTTCCCAAATTAATTATAAAATTTGTATTACTTATTTTGACAATTAAAACAAATTATTTTTGGCTGCCTTTTGTATATATTTATTGACACTCAATAACTTTTGTAAAATTAAATGAAAAATATAAATAAAAAATAAAGCTTGATTTTAACATAAAAACACCATTTGCTTAATCTCACCTAATTTGAATAATATCATCAAATTTACAATGTTCAATGTAAATAAAAGAAATTCTTTGGTATACATAATCAACTAAACGAAAATCTAACGATAGAACTAAATTCACTAACTTAGGAAAAATTGACCGAGATATAGTGAGTTAGATGATACATATTTGGAATATCTTAAAATACTAATAGCTACGCAGATTTCTTCTTTTTTTATATTGAACAACATTTTAGAATTCTTTAGAGTAAATTTCAATAATTGCACAGAATTTTATGTTCAACTTTGGCTTCACTTTGACTTGGAACAACACTTGGCAAGCGTGTGTGGATGGCAAGTGATTGGATTAGGATAAATATAAGGAATACGTAAACGTCTTACATAAAACTAACAACGATTTCGAGATATTTTTTCTTTTTAGAGATTCTCCAATGAGTTTTTAAGGGCATATGTATATGAGTATTCTATAGGTCACTGGTTGCAAATGTCTGTGGGGTGTTGATTGAATTTTGGATGAGTTCGGATCTCTCAGCACTGTGATGGAATGCGTATGCCCTGGGTAATGGAGTTTTCTAGCACAATGTGGCAATCATCGAGCGGCTCCAGAATTTGTATAAGAAATGTCAAAAGATTGCGACGACGCAAAAAGCTTTCCTCCTCATATAGCTCTTGGGTGACTTTTGTCAGTGCCATGGGTTTTATCAGGCGTGTCAATAGATGTTCCCTATAAAAAAGCAGAATCATATATATGTAAAAAGATTGCTTAACATATTCAATCCAAGACAATTACCTCAAACTGAGACAAATGAGCAGCTGAAATTTGCCATCTTTGCCCAATGTGCTGGCTGTGCCATTAATCTCATCCATAAGCTGCACATAAAGACGCCAAATGCTGGTCACCTCACGGCGCTGCAAACTATTATTGCTGCCATTACTAAAGGAGGAATCCATGCTGGATGCTGAATCCTCTAGCTCCAGTTGCAGATTCTGTTCAAACAGTTCTTTGATTTTGGCTATAAGCACACACAAAACAATTAAAACATATATGATTAGAGTAGTTAAATTACATACTAAAATAATCCCAGATGTACAAGTTACGTCCAAAGAAACGCGACGAACGAAAGCCACAGAGGAAGACCTGCTCCAGACACTTGACCAGTCCATCATCGCCGCAGAGTAGATTTGTTAGTGTGCCCACATCACGATCTCGACTTGGCTTATAGTGCCATTTCACAATCACATTGACGCAGTTGCCCAACTGATGTTGTATCTCTGATGGTGCCAAAGATTCCTGACGCTGTACGCTAGGACTGCGTGTACGTGGTGGAGTACGTGTTGGCGGCATTAGTTCGGCATTCTTAACGCTGGTGGAGACGCGCTGTCCGACTAGCAAACGTTCCGTGGAATCATCATCGACGCCCTTGCCCAGCCAGCGACCACAGGGAAATCTATAAGGAATGCGGTATTAGATTAATCAGTTGATTAACTAGTAACTTTAGTAATTTACTTACTTATAGGTATGTCCAGTGACCTCATTACGCATCACAACCTGTTCCACCAGCCACTTGTGACTCTGTCCCGAATTGTCATGTCCAATGCGCATGGTGGTCAGCAAACCGAGATTTTTATACTATAAAAGGGCAATATATAGAAAATTTAAAGTAACAATTTGAATGTTACTTACATGGAAGATAAACTCCAGTGAGCCTTTTGGGACGGGCACACGTTGTGTTTCATTCATGGTGCCCGATACCATAATCCATACATTGCTAGAGGTGTGATAGGAGCCATATTTGCGTGAGGGAAAGATGACAACGCGATAGGGTAACTCTAAGCAAGGACAAGCAAGATAATTTGAATGTTAATTGTGCTCTAGAGGTAAGATATGGCTAGCGTAACCTACTTGTTGTGGGATATATGTTGGTAAAGCTAAAGTAATCCACAGTATTGAGTGTCAAGAGATGATAGAGAAACTGTTCCTTTTCCTCTTCGCAACGCAAAAATGCCGAGCGCTTGTACAGGGAGCGCAGCAAACTCTCATCTGAGAGCAGCGTGCGAAAATGACGCGATAATAGCTTCTTCTCCAGCGATAAGCGCACCCAGGCGCGTGTATAACCAATATGCGTCTTGATGTCCGCCATGGCCAGCACGTTTCTAAGAAGAAAACGGGAGACAATTAGAATGTACACTATTTGATGGCTCATAAAACCCACTTGACATCAAACTCCAGCGACTCGGGCAACGGGCACAGCTGTTCCAGGCCCACAAACTTGTTGCGATCGCGTGAACGACTGCGATTTGGACTTGGCGGACTGTCAAAATCCGTTTGGAATGTGGACAAATCTGTTAAGAACAAGCGAAACTAATGTTCAGCAAAATTGCCAGCTGAAAAGTTAAATTTTCTACTTACAATCCATGCGTTTGCGCATGGCATTCCAGGCCAATGCTGGCGATGCACTGGCAATGTTCATCTTATTGCTGCTGGGACTGCTCGAAACTGGCGTTGTTGGCTCCACGCTGCAAGTAGTGTTGCCTCCACCGCCAGCGCTGCGTGCCTCCTGCAGCTCTAGATAGGCCTGCAAATGTGCCCAAAGCGCTGATTTGCCTTGCTTATTTTGCAGTCCATGGGACCAAATCTTCTCTAGCAAATCACACATGCTAGCTATAAGTGTGTTCTCCTCAATGCCATCGCCTTTAAGGCCCAGCGCCACCGCCTCCGTGCCCATTTTCTCAAGAAGCATGCGCTTTGTCTTTGATTTAATGTCCTGGAAAAGCAAATGAATTGTATTGGTGGCCAACAGTTTGATTTTTTTTGGTTTTTTTGGTTACCTTCAGCAAACGCTCCACAAATGTCCAATTGGCCTGTGCTATCAAGGCAGGACTCACATCCGCTGTTGTCAGATTTGCTGAGAGCCGATTAATGGCCACATTGGAGTTGGAATTCCCTCCGCTGCTGCTGTTCGTTGGCTTCTGATCCAGCGAGATTTCCCTGGCACGCCACTTGTTGCCATTCTTGACACGCCTTAAACTGTTGCCTCTGTTTTGGGATTTGGTTTTTTTTTGGATTTGTTTTTTTTTTGTTTATTGTATGAAAGTTAGCGGCATGAATTTGAAGTTTTTAGTGCAAATTTTGAGGAGGGAAAACAAAGAATTTGTTTAGATTTTGATTAGTTGTAGGAGCTATAAAAGTTGAACCAAAAATGCATTGGAGTTTTGGGGGAATAATAGGTGGGGATGTGTGTGCATGCGGTGCAAAAACGAAAAAAATGCCATTTAAAGAAAAAGAAACATAAATTTAACAAACAGTTATTGTTTTTTTTTTCTTTTTTTGTTTTTGCTGAGATATGCAAATTTATTTAGTTAAACAATAAACTATGGAATGTACAAAAGAACAAAACGAGCTAAATGCTAAATGGAAGACAACGCGACGCTAAATATAATATGTTTATATAAAGAGCTGCACTAATAACAATAACTAGTTAATATGTACTATATATAATGCTAACAATTGAATATCTCCAAAATTTTAGCTACAAATTAAACTACTGAGTGGAGGGATAAAATGATTGATTAGGCTAACAATTTGTTGTGTTGGAAAAAAAGGTCTCGTGCTGTGGATTTTGTGGTTTTTTGTGGGGTTTTGTAGGTAAGCAAATGTTTATAAGTGCACAAAAGACTACCTCGAGGCACACTCCTGATTCAGCACGCCCTTCTCCAACAGCGGAAAGCTGCGAAAATAGGCAGCACGATTTGATAAAATCTCACTTGGTGGCGTCACCTCAATGTCAATGCAATTGAGTCGCTTCTCAAAGCACTGCTGCGAATCCTGGCTGAGCACACATGGCTCATAGCTGGTAGCACATATCATGTTCTCGCCATGGCGACGTCTGCAAGAAAACCAAGTTAAACAATAAGTTAAGGACTCTTCCTTTACAAATTCCAGCTTACCTTAGCAGCTTAATGCGCTGATCGAACAATTGAAGCTGCTCATCGGGCAGTGGTTCCCACATGGCCAGAATTTTATTATCAATCAACGTGGCAAACATTTGAGATTCAAGAAAACGCGACAAAAATGCGCGATGATGTTCCGGCTGATCGGATAGAAATGAGGATTTATCAAAATTCTGCAATGTTTCGCGATTCGAAAGCCATTCGTCCTTGGCCTGATTGGGATAAATGACAAAGTATTCGTAGGCATGGAACATGTGCACAAAACGATTAAGAAAAATCTCGCGTAATGAGCTATTTATGCGCAAGTCCTGATAATATTGCTCTACAGTGGATAGCGCAGGTTTTTCCGTGCGTCGTGACAGTGAACCCATGCGCGAGGGTGGCAGTGTGGCGTCCACTGCATCCACATCTTGATAAATGCCCACAGGTGAGGAGGATAGCGACAATGTTGGACTGCCCACTGGTGAGCCAGCTGCCTGGGCAGCACGCATGCCGCCCTTGCGACGCAAAAAGTCTGCAATGCGTGGCACATGATCTATTTTCGAGGGATGCGCCACCAGTGGTTGATAATCGACACCTGGGAGCTGTGCGGGCGAGCCACCAGCACTGGACAGCGTGTAAACAGTCTCCTGCAGCTGCTGAAAGCGCTCTTTATTGCGCCTTGCCGCCTGCAGACCATTGGGCAGCGTGCAGCTTGAGATCATCGCATCGGCACCACCGCGCAAGCCATAACCATTCTTTAGATTAGGCTCTTGAGCGCGATCACGCTCTATTTCAAACTTATCCAACACAGAGATAATCTCGGCCATAAAGTCCATCTTGTGCGGAAATGTGGGCAACTCCTCGGGCAGCTGTATGTGCTTTTTGTCAATGTCCACAAAGCACAACGCTGCTTCGCTGCCAATTTTGTGCGCTGCCTCACATCCAGCATGCAGACCCATAACAAACGGCACAGGCGCATCCAGAAAATGATGCAGTGCAGCAGGTAAAATGGGCGCATAGACATGCGGCCAAATAAATGGAAATAGTAGCGATGTAATGCACTCGCCCACAATCATGAGTCTTTGGTAGTCTGCAAGTAAATATGAATTTAACTTTTATAGAAAATAATAAAATATTTGAAATATTTACCTGTGGAGCGCAGCAGCACCTGGCTCTCTAGCAGCACACAGGTCAACAATTGAATGACACACTCCACTCCCAAATAACTAAAGAGCAGACGCAGCGGAAAATCCAGCAGCGGCAGCTCGGTGGCCAACAATGGACGCTGCAGGATTAATGCAATTGCCGACAAATGCGGCTCTGTGGGCGGTAAATAAACCCGTATGGATTTGCCCGGTTGAGGTAGCATCACTTCATACAGAATGTTATACACATAGGACTCGAGACTAATGCCAGCGCCAGGCTGTCGAGGAAGACAACTGCAACAATGAGGTATAAATATATATAAACAATCATTTTTAATAGCTGCTATTTTAATTTTCAATTTGAGTATGACTTTTTATTCTATCTAAATTAATATATAAAAATTATCAACATTTATTTTTATTTAGGCAAATTAATCTTCATTCAAAAGGTCTAACAGACACTATCGATTGTTATTTAGTTATAAATAAACCAAAGACTAGATTAGATAGTTAATGTTATCAGAGTGTCTTGTTTAGATCGGCGCATTATAATTTATGTGCTTGATAAACATTGAACCTATTAGAAAAACCCCAAAATGAGACAGATTTGTATAAATAATATTATCGTGGAGATTAATAAATTATTGAACAGGACCCTGTACTCGGTCCGAGATCCGCAAACACAAATACAATTGACAAAAACATAAATGAATTTTAAGAAAAATATATTTTAAAAAACTCTACGTAAGCTGAAATTAGTTTAAAAACTGTTTGGTATAAAATAACTTAATATTAAATATTAATTTGAGAAACTTTCCTTAATGAATTCTTTCAGATATTCTTATTACAAATAAAAATAAATAAATAAATTTAAAAAAATTGCATACTTTTAGGCGTGTGGTTTACACACCTGTACACATATAATTCTCAGCGGGTTATAGCTGACAGTATATAAGGCATCACGATTTCTCCACATTTTTATTTTTATTTTTTTTTTTTTTTTTTTTTTTTTGTGATAGAATAAAGTGTGAAAGTGCAAAAAAAAAATTTCTTTATAACTGAATGGTGGTCTTAATTGCATAAATGGAATTTATAATCTTTAGGTAAATATATCTTCTGCTATTAATTTATATTAATTGTATAATATATTCCTCTTCCACTTACCGATACAAGTTCTTGAGAAATAGCTGAGCGGCAAATGCGTATGGCGCCTGGCATATTAACGATATACTTTTGGCCACAAACAACTTATCCTTGCTTATATCGTAGTAGCTTTGTGCAGACTGCGGCGCCTGACCCGCAACCTTAAAGTGACGCGGCAACGAACGACTGACCGGACCATCCTGTTTAATCCTGCTTAGCGAATGCGTTTGCTGGCCGTTCGATAGCTCTGTTATGAACATGGATTGCAGCGTGTGTATGGCGCCGCATATGTTGCGATTGCGTATCTCCTCGTAAAAGACCAAACTGAAGCCATAACAACGTTTGCCATCCTCCCGCGTTGTGGCAAACGAATGAAACTTGGGCTCAATGTTGTGCTTTTGTGTGCGAAAGCGCAGACCCTGTGGCAGCGAGAGCTAAAAGGGAAGGAGAAATAATAATGAGCACATTAGAAGCTAAACAAACAATTCTATTTATAAGAAATTGTAGATATAATTCTGAGATACAATTTAAGCTGGAAATTTTTATAATTAACTATCTCATAATTGAATCTTTTCAAGTTTTAGAATACAAAGATGACAAGAATAAGAAGACATGCTTGAAGCTACAAACAAATTTGATGGCTCTATAGAAAGTCAAAAAGATAGACTGTAAATCTTAATAGAATATATATCAAACAAGATTATTTATAGAGATCTTAAGGGCCTTTAATAGATGCCGCCATACGCCAAGAGACGCCAAGTGCTCGCTGGGCATAAACTCGAATCATTTATAATACTCAAAAATAGACACACATGTCTAGATTTATATGATAAGCTGAACGTGGAATGTTTGGCTTATCATCTGCGACGTTGCCATCGTCGACGTTGTTGTCGATGACTGCCAATGTGGCATCAATTAAAAGCAGCTCATAAGCGTATACTCATATCAGTTGAGCGTCAGTGAAGCATGAATTTCATATTTTTTATAAGCTGTAGGAGCGGATGGGGCAGGGCAAATTGGTCGCGTCATGCAGCCAATTGAACTTAATTGAAGCAAAAGTTGGCGGCGAGCTCATCAAGCATAGAAAAGGGCAACGTGGCTGCACCTACCATGCAAATGCCGTGAGCATCAAATGGATTCCATGATACATTCTCGGGATAATGAGCCAATGGCTTGCTCTTATAGGCGCGATCAAGCGGCGAGCAGTGGAGATTATCACCTGCAAAGGAAAGTTATGGTTATTATAATATAATGGATATATATATACAAGATCTACCTGCAAAACGATCTGGCTCCAAGCCCGTATCCAGATCCAAGCCACATATCACAAAATAGTCGGCAAAGCGCGAAAATTGTGGATCCGCATCGCGTTTTAATTGATTCAGCTCCGATTGTTCACCAGGCGATGTTGGGGATTGCACCATGGACTTTGTTGCCGTCGTGGCTGTTGTCGTGTTGTTGCAACTGTTGCTGTTGCTGCTACTGCTGCTGGTGGCATTGTTAAGCATCAATTTGGACAAACGGCTGGCAACATTTTCACGCGTCGTCATAATTTGTTTGTCTGCCTTTTGTTCGTTGCTCGGTTGCTCCAAATTGTACATCAAACAAACGGCTCCATGTGTGCGTGCGTGTGTTTGTACATATGTATGTGAGTGTGTGTGTGTGTAGTTATTGCTATTACCGTTGTGCGCTAGCTTGCGTTTTTTTTTCTTTATTTTTTTTGCCACTTTCCAATTTACACGACAACGATGGCGACCCCAACGTCAACGTCCCTGGCCCTGTATCAATTATATCTGCAATTATGTATATTATTATTAATAGACCGAATGAATATTTGCTCCTTATTCTTTTTTGTATCTTTTGCTTTGTATGTATGTGTGTATATGCAAAATTTTCAATGGCACAGTTGTCGTTGTCTACTTTTCACCCCCGCACACTCTTCTCAAAGACGCGTTCGTTTTTGTTGTTGTTGCTGCTGCTGGTGCTGCTATTGCCTTGAGCTCAGCTGCTGCTTTTTTAAGGCTTATTTAAAAACATTTGCAATTTTGGTTAAATCAGATAGTAACAACTTTCAATTTTGTCCCTAATACACATATAATACACACAACAAATTCAGTAAATTAACAAACTTTTCTTTACCGTTGCTCGCAATTTGCACTTTCCAAAATAATTTTTGCTATGCGATTGTATCAATATCGATAGCATAGTATCGAACTCTATTTCTCGATAATTCTGTTCGTTCCGTTTTAAGTTTGGGTCCGATAACTGGTTCAGTTGCACTTTGGTCACTTTTGCATGTAAATATCTCCCAGCTGTTTTTTGTTTACTTTTCTTGTTTGTAAACAAACTAGAAATTTAATCTCATATACAAGGCTTGCAATTGTGCTTGTGTTTAAATCTCATTTGAAGTGTACAATTAAGTTAACGAATTCGATTAATTCGCTGATTTATAACGTGCAACAAGATTAATAAAAAACGTATATGCAATTTGTTACTGACGGCCTTTATTTGGATAGCATAATAATTATCACATTTCTTAAAAGAATACATTAAATATAAACAATTGAATTTCATATATTCTGTTAAAATACATTCAAAGGTAGACTTCGCGCGCTTGATACTTGCACAATAACTATCGATATCTCATAGAAAAATTAAAACTATCACCCGAGCACTATCGTATGATTTATATCGATAATCTGAATATCAACAATCAGTTATTGTGGGCACACTGGCTTCGTGAAACGTGAAAAAAGTTCTAAACTGTTTTTATGTGTGGCGACATTGTCGCATTTTTAATAAAAAGCTGGAGAACGGCGAACGAAAAAACACATTCACAGCTAATTTAAGCTTAACCGATCAGGAATTTGTTTATAATGTTGGAATCGATATTGAATTGTTTTTAAAAAAGCGTCTGAGCAGTGGGTAAGAGCTCTTAGAACTTCTTTGCCACGAATATGTGTGGGTGTGTATTATGTATACATATGAGTATGTGTATGTGCGTGTGTTTGTGTCCGTGGTGTGAAAAGGGCCTGTCCCTCCAACCCTTCCGCGTACGGCAGCAGCAGCTGGTGGCGCACAAGCAACAATAACAACAACATTACAACACTCAGCCTCCCGATATCCCTACCTTCGTTCCCTGATTGTGTCTATAACAACGCGGAAATATGTAACAATAATAAAAACAACAACATCATGATATATATGTCTGGTACAAGGTTTGTGGAGTCTTGTTGCAATATTACCGGTTTGCAAATGCCACAAAATTCGAGTTTTCCCAGCTGCCCCACAACTGCAATAATAGCAACAACAACAACAATGAAGCATGCAACTTTGCTTTCCGCGTTGCGTCGTGTTGCCGTTTGGAGCTGGTAACACGGTTTTCTGTGCCTGTTTGCAATTTACCGTTTACCATGCAAGACGCGTTTAATAAACAATTAATCGTCATGCAATAAACAACATCGACGCGCACCAATAGCAATTTGTTATTAACAATACTCGCGCACCCACGTTCCAAATAATTTTTGTTTTGTTTTTGGTGTATATTTATTAGATGTATGTTAATTATTACATTGCGTTGTTGTTATTGTTGTTACTGTTTCTGCCTGCCTCTGCCACATTGCATAATAAGTAAATTTACAAGTCGCGCTTTGCGTGCTTCTTATTGCGCCTCTTCTACAACTCGAAACAACCTGTTAGTGTGAAAGAGACAGTGAAAGGGAAACACGCACACACAAATATACATACATATGTAGCTGAGTGTATGTTGTAATTATATGAGGTGCTGTAATGTGACTAGCCAGTTACCAATTGTTAAGAACGTGTTTGTGTGAAAGATAGCAAGATTATAAAAATGTGGTGCATTGAATTTGTGATTTACTTTGAGTTTTGTAGCGCCAAAAAATATAAGAATATTGTGTGTTTTACATTCCAAATCATACATTGGTAATTTATAAATGACGACTTGATCTCGCAAGGCAGCACCTTATATGTTCACACCATGGCCTAACGCTCACATTCCATTTTGGCATCTTTTTGTTTTTCTTTTACAGTGTGCTGCTCTTTCCACCTGTAAACAATTATCGCCGGTTTCTCATACATCAAACATGTGAGAACTATCAACAGCAGTACGATCTTTTGACGTTTTCCGTGGGCCAAGGTCCGTATCGACGCACAGTTGTCTGTTTTCGCAATCAGCTTATCGATCCGCACGGTTTTGAAACGTGAGTATTTTATACATTTTTTTTTTATTTTGTGAGTAGGCTTAGTCAACACAATTTATAACTGACAATTCTAACTGTAACTGACAGCCGTAAACAGCAGCAGCAGCAGCAACAACATCAGCAGCCAGTTAAGAGCTGGCGTAGTAACGGGAGAAGCAGCAGCGCAAGCAGAAAACGCGTAACGGAACTGTATAAAATGGGCATCAAGAAGCATATCAGCGAAACACCCTGTAAGTATAATAATTGAGGTATTCGTTAATTTAAATTCATTTAATTTGTATATTTTTAAATTGGTTGAGGTATTGGAGAATATTGAATTTACGTAGTGTGATCGTTAATGTGAATTGCAAATGTATTTTTTTCAAAATAATACAGCTGGTGTGTTGTAATAATATATTGAAAATCAAAAATTTATTGTTGGAAAACCACAATCAGCATTTGGCATACTTGTATCACTTGCTATGTATATATTGTATGTAGGCATGCCTGTAATTAAAGCTGGCACATTTGGCAAGCTTAAATTGTTTGCAAATAGTCAAAATAAGAAAACAAAGAAAATTGAAAACAAAAACCAATTAATTATATGTGCAAACTGACTAAAAATAAAGCTAAACACGCCGGGCGAACGCCCGTACGCTCGTTTGTTCGGGTCACGCAGCTTATTCAAGGTCGCCCTCTTTCGCGAGCTGCTTTTTGGTTGCATCATACACACTTACACACTTGCACACTCACACTCTTGGCTCTTTCTCTCTTATCTCTCTTATGCTCGTTCGTTCGTTCGCTCACTTGTTGCGCCCTGTCTCAGCTTCAGCCTCAGCCAGCCATGTTGGTGTGTTGACATTAACGAAGCAGCACTCAAAGCATAACAAACGTAAAATTGGGTCAACATTAGTAATTTTTGTTTCTTTTTAAACGTATATATGTTTGAATTATTGTTTCTTATTTAATGAAGTATGTATACACTTAATTTTATTTTGCCAAATGCTGCATTGCTTCACCTGCTGCTTTGTTTGGTTGTGCGTTTGCTAAAATGCAATTTTTATGCCTTTCGCTTATTTTTTTCATTATTTTGCAGTAAGCAAATCGAACTCTGTGGATCTATACAGACCGCCCGCACTTAGAAACAATAGCAGCGAAGAAACAACAACAACAGCTACAACGAACGAAATTCTTGCAGAATCTGTTGCAGCAGCAGAAGCATCAACAGCAACAATAATAACATCATCGACAACTACCTCAGTCGCTGACAAAAGGTCGCCACACAGGTAAGTCATTAAATACAGTGAAGCTTCTATTGAAAAATTAATGATCAGTGACACAAATTCAGAAAACTGTACGAGCTCAAGAAATAATTTTTTGATAAACTGTTTATAAACAATATTGATTTAAAAAAGTTTATTTATAACTATTTAAATTGTTTATTGTTATAATATTTACAGCTTGTTATAAGTTGATTGCCCTGTACAAAAATGATATTTACGAAATTCTGCATATGTTTGTTAATCACTTTACCTTTCGTTTTTGTTTTTCCCTCTTCTGTTTTGATCAACTGTTTCGTGCAGAGAGCAACAGCAAGCCAGCGCCGCAGCCGCTGCAGCAGCAACACGACGTGAACGACGTCCCGACCGCGCTGTTTATGTGCCAAGGGCACGTCGCAGTCAAACAACGCCGCCAACAACAACAACAACAATGCCAACAATAACGCCAGCGCCAATTGCTACTGCGACGGCTACAAGCAATCAGCTGCCACAGCCACAACCACAGCCATTGGAAGTGCCAGTTGTAGATACAAACTCGTCGAGGACAGACGACGTTAACGGTCAGCAAGCAAAAGTCAAGAAAACAAGATCGCGCAGAGAGCGTGGCAAGAAAACAGTCGTGGCTAAACCCATTGAGGCATCTACTCTGCTTGTGATTGCGCCCAGCGAAACCCAATCGAACCAAGATATAACAACATCGCCACCACCGTCGGACAGCAACTGTGATAAGGAGGTGCTATATACACATATATATATCAAGACTGTTGCCATTGCCTAATACTAAAACAATTGCATTAACAAAGTGTTTGCAATAGGTGTTCTCATTTTTGAAGACAATAGCAATCGTTTGTATAGGAAGGGTTATTAGAATTTTATTACGAAATATTTATAGTATATATATTCTTGAGCTGTGTCATAGTCTCTTAGTTTTTGAGTTATATTAATGCAACTTAACATAGATGTTTATTTTGATATACTTAGAACATATGTCGGAACCATTCGGAATAGACAACTGTGTCAGTTAAATGTATTGTATGAACAACCTTCTTATTTATTCATATTTTTACTTCAAGCAATATCAATTGTAAATTTCATTGTTCTGATCAATAATCTGACGATTATTACACATAGCTTCGATAGGAACCCTCGTTCTCGTTCGTTTTTTTGCGTAACTTCTCATTCTGATAACACTTTTATTTTGATTTAGTACTTGTATTAAAAAACTACTTTTGTATAAATCGTAGACAGCAAACTATGATATATACACACATATTAATTCGACATCGGCAAACGGAAGCTAAAGTGCAATAATATCTGTTTTTATATTAAACTAATCTATTTTTTTTATTTAGATAATGGGCGGTGCCCAGCGTTCAAAGTCAGTCCATGGTAGCAAAACCCACAGCAATAGCAACTGCAAACAGCAGACACAGTCGCTGCGCATTGAAGATGTGGCACAGCCAAAAGCCAACAATGCGACAACGACTGAGGATGCCAACAAATGTGATAATGAAGTGCGCGAACTGCAACGAGCCTCCAAGGTAAGCGCACATTTAAAAATGAATCAACTGATGAAGTAGAGAAATTTAAAAACTTTGTTTTGTCCGTAGGAAATCAATCGCAGTAATCGTCGCATCATGAAACAAACCTTTGTGTCGGATGTGTTGGAGATACCCGAAAAGATTGATGCTGCAGCAGCTGCAGCGCCAGCAGCCGCAACAGCTCTTACACCACCTGCCGATAGCACCACCGAGGATGATGATGAAGAAAATGAAGATGATTGGGAGAATATGTACGATGAGAGCGGCGACTGTTTGGATCCAAAGATTCTGCAAGAGCTCACAGAATCTGTGGGCAAGTGCAAAATCGAATTACCCAAAATGGATTATAGCGTGAGTTAGCAGCAGAAAAAAATATAATTATATCTGTTATGATTTCCGAACAATAATGGAAATTGGGCTGATTATTTATTCTTTATACTTTTAACAGCTTTATCACATAAAACAATCACTGCTCAATGAGGAGGAGTTTCCGCATGTGTTGGAGATTTCCAATTTTCCAGCAGAATTCAAGACTCCCGATTTGTTTATGCTCTTCTCACAGTACAAAGGCACTGGCTTCGATATCAAGTGGGTGGATGATACACATGCACTGGCTGTGTTTAGCAGTTCCCGCATTGGTGAGTAGGATCACACACACCCTTATCTGCTAAATTATATGTTAAAATTTATCATTTGACAGCTGCTGAAGTACTCACCATGGGTCATCCATTTGTCAAGTTGAAGCCACTGGCCGAGGCCACACTTGAATCCCGTCTGAAGGCCAAGAAAGCGGGCGCCACCTCACTGCAGCCTTATCGCCAGCGGCCAGAGACTTGCACGGCGCTGGCACGTCGCCTGGTATCTGGTGCTTTGGGTGTTAAGCTACCCACAGCGCCAGAGGAACGCGAGAATGAAAGGCGTGTGCTACGCGAAGCCAAAGGTGTGTGTTTCAAACTCCAATTAATATAAAATTAAATTTGTACTTATATTCACTCTTTTTTATATTGCAGAACGCAAACTTTTAGCTGCCAAACAGCGTGACGAGGTCTGGGAGAGCTAGGCCTTGGCGCCAGTTGCAAAATGCATTTTTTGCGGCATGTTTCATTGCATGCCTCATACAACTCTCTCACAATAGTTTCTCAATCAAAGCTAGTACATAACTAAATGATAATTTGCATAAAAAACTGTGTACTTTAAATGTCTTCGCTTTTCGTGCAATTTGCATACAAATTTTTGCTCAATTTGTTGTAGTTTTTAGAATGCTCGTGTAAGCGATAAAAAATCAGAAATATGTATCTACATAATATATATATATATATAAATATATGCATATATTTATTTGTCGTAGCGTATAAGCATAAAAAATACCTATATGTTGTTTGAACTTCAAGCGTAAAATTTTATTTATAAGCGCAAGCAATTTATATAAATATATTTTAATAAAGTTTATAGCGCGTAAGTTATAAAAGAAAAAAAACCTAACTAACTAAAACACTATTTAGAGTCAGTCGACCGAAGCATTGTTCAATACCTTACAAACTTTTGTGGCAAGATTTGAAAGTCTCCAAAAGGGCATAGAACGCCATCAATCGATAAAATTTTGTTGTGCGCAGAACTGCCGATACATATGTTATCGATTTTGTGTGTGCGATATTTAAAAGGAGCACCTATTCTTCAAAATACTCTTTTATATCGTACCAATATTTAATTTTGGTAACTTTAAATACATGAAGATGAAGAAGGTTGGTTGCTGTGTCGTTACAAAAGTTTAAAAGTTTAAACCCCAACAAACAACCAAAGAAAATATTGCATTATTTTTCGTGTCACACTCAATAGTTTTGTCGACAACAAACCATGCGATTAATTTCATCAGCACATCCCTAGCCGGCAAGGTATACATTAGCTTGTGTTTTATTAAAAAAAAAAAATAAAATAAACAATACAATTTAAAATAGCTACAAATTTCATACATATAAAATTGGTAACACTTGTGTAAATAAACACGTCATAAATGTATTAAATACGGAAGACAAAATTTAATTGATATCGTTTTGAATCGCGTAGGCGTTTTTATTGTAGGGAGTTGCAATTCAATTTCGATTTATAAAAAAAAATTCTTTACTTGTACATTAAATTGATAAGGTTCTCAGTTGCGCTTATCAATATACATAGTTGTTGTCGCCGCCCCCCTTTCGATACAGTTAAGACAATCGAAATTATAGTTGGTTCTTGAAACTCGCGGATGTGAAGTAAGAAATTTGACTGCGTGGCTAAAAGTTTGTGGACTAAAAGAAAGTGTGTGCGGGTATGTAAACACATTTGTTTGAATGTGTGTGAATGTAGCTGGATTTGAAGGCATTTCGTTACAAATTGAATTAACGGTAGCTAATCGCATATATTTACATACTATTACTTATTTGTGAGACCTTGAATTTAACACGAGCAGTGTTAATGTAATCTGTGAGAGCTCCTTAAATTCGTGGTTGCAAGATTAATGCTAATATATTGAAATACACTTGAACTTTATTTGCAGATTACAGAAAACCATAATTACAGGCAAGATGAATATACACTGCTGTTTAGCGCTCATATTGCTTATTGTAGCAGCCAGCCAGGCGGATGATAGCGAATCCTGTTATTCATTTGCTGGCGGATCTGTTTATCCCGCTGGTGAGCCCAAGGGAGATCATCAATTGCAGTACACAAAAGCAGTCAGTAAGTTCAAATCAAGTTTTATTATTTTTTTAATTTAAAATCATTTTATTTTTAATAGTTTCAAAGCCAGCCCCACAATTCGAAGGCACCGCTGTGGTCAACAAAGAGATTGTCCAGCTTTCGCTCTCGCAATATCTTGGCAAATATGTTGTGTTGCTCTTTTATCCTCTTGACTTGTAAGTTACACATCAATTCTAACATAAGTTTAATAATAAATTTTCAATTTGCAGCACATTCGTTTGTCCGACCGAAATTATTGCCTTCTCGGATCGCATTGCTGAGTTTCGTAAGATAAATACTGAGGTTATAGCTGCCAGCGTAGACTCACATTTCACACACTTGGCTTGGATCAATACGCCGCGTAAGGAAGGCGGCCTGGGCAATGTTAAGATACCCCTGCTTTCTGATTTGACGCACAAAATTAGCAAAGACTATGGTGTTTATCTGGAGGCTAGTGGCCATGCGTTGCGCGGTCTCTTTATCATCGATCAGCGTGGCGTGCTGCGTCAAATAACAATGAACGATCTGCCTGTGGGTCGCTCTGTGGATGAGACAATACGCTTAGTTCAGGCATTCCAATACACAGATACCCACGGCGAGGTGTGTCCAGCTGGCTGGAAACCAGGCGCAGATACAGTAAGTTATTTAATAAACTTGTATAATTTTAATTACTAAAATTAATATTTTCTGTAGATTGTGCCCAATCCGGCGGAGAAAACAAAATACTTTGCCAAGAACAATTAGATTAAAAACATTCGCAAATCATCCCGTGTGGCGTTACGGGTTACATTTCCATTTCGACATGTTCCATGGACTGATATCGAACAATAGTATCATGATATGATTCCAATGTTGCTTGTAAATATCAAGAAAGAAAATCAGTCACGCTTGTGTTTTATATAAAATATATTTCTGTTTATGATACAATAATGAAAAGAAGATATAACATTACTAATTGTGTTGATTGTTTATTCAAGATATTTAAAATAGGCAATGTTCCAAAAACGTTTCCAATCAATGTCGCTTTTAATGTGTACACCTTTAAAAAAAAAGGAGTCATAGAACAGTACAAATGTATGTATAACAGACATAAGGAGGCATTTCCAAGAGTATAAAGTTTATTTAAAATATACTATTCTTGCCACCCCTAGTTGTTCATGCATAAAGCCAGCTGCAATGAAAGCATGGATCTGCTTCATGTTAGAATTCTGATTTGCACTGCTTAATTTTGATGTGTACTTTATATGAGAGTGTTTTGGTTTGCGGATCTCGGACTGAATACAGGATGTCCAGTAGTCGGGTATACTCGATTATAGTTTTCTTGTTTAAATTTAATAAACATCACCGTCAAGTGCCATAACAGGAATTTATGTACTTTTTAAAAAATGACCTCTTATTTTATGTTTAATTACAAAATAAATAAAAATATTTAACAACAATCAGACTTATTTAAAAAAAAATTTAAAATACATAATGAAAAACAATATTGAGTAAAGTGCCTTTACCTCAACATCATCAATATTTATTCTAGTTGTCAAATGTTTATTTGATTATTTCATTTAATTTTTACTTTAAAATTAAATTCATTTAAAAACATTTAGTTTTATTTAAATATGAGCGCCAATATATTTTTTAAACTTAACTAAAGTTTGGCAGTTCCAAACCTTTCGCGAAATCAACGCTATCGATAGCTCAAAACAAAGTAAATAGAGTAATTTTAACACATAACTGATTAAAATAAATTTATTGAATTTAATAACAATTAAAATAAATTCAGAAACTTGAACTGTTTTTAAATTTTGTTAAGTGTGCTTTATTTGATAAATTCATATTTATCGGTTTTCAATTGACTTGCCAATCTCAACCTATTTTTAGCTCACTTGGGCAATTAAGTAAACTTTTAACATGCAGAACAATATTGTGAAAAATGTGAAATAGATTTTAATAATTTTACCTTTTATATCAAACGAATATAATTCATTATTCATTTATATTTTAATAAAACAAAATCATCGATATATTTTGAAGTCAATTGCAAGTGCAAGCAAGTTAGCATCGCTGATGGTTATTTGGTTTGGGCTGCTGAGTGCGTTTTTATATTATTTTACTAAATATTGTGTAAAATGCATAAATGATTGGATTAAAATTGCTCACATTGCTTTTATATAGATAAAATCTCTAGAAAAGTTATATAGTGACACCTAAGAACTGGTTTCCGGTTGAAATTCGGTTGACAGAGTTTTCGCAACTACTCTGGTTATTTTTTTTTTTTACCACAGTGACCATACATACCGCCAAATAAAATGAGTACAGTGTATAGTGCCCGATGCATAGTTGGTTCCTGCCGTAGAAGTTATAGAAATAGTAAAAAAGGTGATCCTGTTAGGTTATTTCCATTTCCATCTAACGCATTGTATTTTAAGAACTGGGTTCTATTGTGTAAATTGGAGGGCGATGTAAACCACAAAACCGCTCGTGTATGTAATCGTCATTTCGAAAGTAAATATTTTGAAAATGGCGAATTAAAGGCAATTGCACTCCCGACATTACACTTGTTTGAAAATGCCCAACCAAGTCCGCCCACCTCCGTCCTTGATGATGAGTTAGAGTTCGTAGAAAATGGAGATAGCGACTCCCATTATTCCTTTGATGACGAAACTGTTTACATCGACAATGAGCCCAAGGCCGATCATCATTTATCAGTTCCCGTTGATGTTCAGAACGGTCTTATAGAAAATAAAGATACCGAAGTCCGTCATTCTATTGTTGAAGAATCTCTTTATCCCGCTGGCAAGACCAAAGACGATCATAAATTGCATTACACAAAAGCAATCAGTAAGTTTTAATCGAGTTTGCTTAACTGTTTTATTTACAAATTATATACATATTCTCAATAGTTACAAAGCCAGCGCCACAATTCAAATGCAGCGCTGTGGTCAACAAGGAGATTGTGCAGATATCTCTCTCGAAATATCTGGGCAAATACGTTGTGTTGCTCTTTTATCCACTGGATTTGTAAGTTACAAAATTATATATTAATGCGATCATTTCTTTAATAATCAATTTTAAATTTACAGTTCATTCGTTTGTCCCACGGAAGTTATTGCCTTCTCGGACCGTATTGCTGAGTTCCACAAGATTGAGACTGAGGTTATTGCTGTTAGCGTAGACTCACATTTTACACACTTGGCTTGGATCAATACTCCACGTAATGAAGGCGGCCTGGGGAATATAAATATACCACTGCTTTCCGATTTGACGCACAAAATTAGCCAAGACTATGGTGTTTATCTGGAAGGTAGGGGCCATGCGTTGCGCGGTCTCTTTATCATCGATCAGCGTGGAGTTTTGCGGCAGATAACGATAAACGATCTGCCTGTGGGCCGCTCAGTAGATGAGGTCTTACGATTGATTCAAGCATTCCAGCACACAGATACCCACGGCGAGGTGTGTCCAGCGAACTGGAAACCAGGCGCAGATACTGTAAGTTTTTCAAATAAACTCAATAAGCATGTCTATTATTATAATTAGAACATTTTCCGCAGATTGTGCCCAACACGAAGAAGAAAACTAAGTACTTTGCTAAGAACAACTAGCTTTATTATATAAGGATAATTAGCAATTCACCTCGTTTGATACACGTCACACATTTTCATTTCAAAATACTAGTGGTCGTTTAATATTTATAAAATATTTAATAAAAAATAACTGCAAGTACGTCAAAAGAACGTTATTAATCAATTTCACGTCTAGGATATCTTACGGCACTTTATCTCGTTAATTTTATAAGCTTGTAAAAGGATATTATAATTATGTTCTATAAACATATTGGAGTATAGTTTTTTAATATTAATAAATTTACTGAATTAAGTAAGAAACAAACTCAACAGAACTGTACTTAAATTTTGCTCAGTGTGGCTTTATTCGATACATTTATATTTATCGGTCTTACACTGAGCTGCCAACCACTTAAGCTATTTTTAAATCACTTCGACAATTCAGTAAACTATTAACATACAATAAAATGATGTGATAAATGTTAAAAGGATTTTAATATTCTTATCTATAATATGAAACGAAAATAATCATTATTTATTTGCATTTCGATAAAAAAAAAAAAAAAAACATCGATAATTTTTAAAGTAAACAAGTTAGCATCGCTGTTGATCATCTGGTTTCATTATTTTAATAGAAATTGTATAAAATGTATAGCTGATTATATTAAAATTGTTTAGATTGCTTTTATTTGAAAATATTATTTATTTGTATATTTCTTAAAAAGTAATGACACCTTAAAATTCGGTTTATAGTCATTTTCGTGACGACACCTGTGAATATTTACTATTTAAGTACAGTGACTACACAATGCCGCCAAGTAAACTGAGTAAAGTGAATAGTAGCAGATGCGTAGTTGCTTCCTGCCTTAGAAGTTATAGAAATTGTTCAAAAAATGATCCTGTAAGATTATTTAAATTTCCATCTAACCAATTGCAATTTAAGAAGTGGGCTCAACTTTGTAAATTGACCGATGTAAACCAGAAGAACCCTCGAATATGCGAGCGTCATTTCTTAAGTAAATATATAGGGAAACTTAGATTAACGCGAAAGGCATTCCCGACATTAAATTTGTCTGAAAATACACAATCAAGTTCGCCCACTTCCGTCCTTGATGAGTTAGAGTTCGTAGAAAATGGAGATAGCGAATCCCTTTATTCCTTTGATGACGAAACTGTTTACCTCGATGATCAGCCCAATGGCGATCATGCGACAGATCCCGTTGATGTTCAGTATGACGTTGTAGAAAATAAAGATATCGAATCCAGTCATTCCATTATTAACGAATCTCTTTATCCCGCTGGTAAGACCAAAGGTGATCATCAATTGCAGTACACAAAAGCAGTCGGTAAGTGCTCATCTGATTTGATTAACTGTTTCATTTATATATATATTATATATTTATTCATATATATTCAATAGTTACAAAGCCAGCGCCACAATTCGAATGCAGCGCTGTGGTCAACAAGGAGATTGAGCAGCTATCTCTATCGAAATATCTGGGCAAATACGTTGTGTTGCTCTTTTATCCACTGGATTTGTAAGTTACACAATTATGCATAAATGCGATTATTTGTTTATTAATCAATTTTAAATTTGAAGCTCATTCGTTTGTCCCACTGAAATTATTGCCTTCTCGGACCGTATTGCTGAGTTCCACAAGATTGAGACTGAGGTTATTGCTATCAGCGTAGACTCACATTTTACACACTTGGCTTGGATCAATACTCCACGTAATGAAGGCGGCCTGGGCAATATTAATATACCCCTGCTCTCCGATTTAACGCACAAAATTAGCAAAGACTATGGTGTTTATCTGGAGGCTAGAGGCCATGCGTTGCGCGGTCTCTTTATCATCGATCAGCGTGGAGTGCTGCGTCAAATAACAATGAACGATCTGCCTGTGGGTCGCTCTGTGGGTGAGACAATACGCTTAGTTCAGGCATTTCAACACACAGATATTCACGGCGATGTTTGTCCAGCTAACTGGAAACCAGGCGCAGATACGGTAAGGTTTTTAATAAAATCCTTGAAGAATGTGCATTATTATATTCAAATCATATTTCGCAGATTGTGCCCAATACGAAGAAGAAAACAATTTAATTTGCTAAGAACAACTAGCTTAATTATCTTAGGATAAAATAAATCATACGCAAAACATCGCGTATGGCAAACGTGACACATTTTCATTTCAAAAAAGGGGTATTTGTTTAATATTCAATGAAAACATAATGCACGTAAGTCTCAAAAACTTTACCAATTAGTTTTTTATTTTATTGTCAAATATATATAAAATTAGCTGCAAATCATCAAACTGGTGCCACTTGAAGTATATATTTATAACATGCACATAAACTAGATAATTTTTTCTCTCGTTATTTTATATACTTTTGTCACGACGTTTGTAATGCATAGAATGAGGCATCTCCGACCCCATAAAGTATATATATTCTTGATCAGGACGACGGGCTGATTCATGTCTGTCATGTCCGTCTGACTGTTACTACGTGTGCAATCTTGATAAAAAGCGTATTTTACTGAAGGCCACTATATTCACTTATTTTCAAAAAAATGTTGTTTTCAAGGTCTAAATCAAACTTCGCAAATCAATGTACTATTATGATATAAATATTTTAAAGTAGAATAATTTATAAATTTAATTTAATTTTTGCTTAAAATTTAATTCGTTTACAAACATTTAATCTTATTTAAATATGAGCGCCAATCTATATTGTAAACATAACTAAAAGTTGGCAGTTCCAAACATCTTGCAAAATCAACGCTACTTTGGTATCGCCAGCATAAATCCTTAACTCAAAATAACGTAAATAGAAGAATAAGTCGTCAATCCAAAATATCGTAAATAGGAGAATTTTAACAGAAAATTGAGTAGGGTTATTTTAAATAATGAATTTATTGAATTATTCGAAAAATTTATAATTATCGGTTTCATAATGATTTATCAATTTCTTAAACTATTCTATAGCTCACTTGAGTAATTTAATAAACTATTAACATGTAGTAAAATTATGTGATATATGTTATAAGGGTTTTAATATATTTTAACCTATTATTTATATTGTAATAAAAAATTAAAAAAAAACATCGATAATTTTCGAAGTCAATTATTATTTTTTAAGCAAGTTAGCAGCGCTGTACATCATATGGTTTTGGCTGCTGTCTATCGTATTTATTATTTTATTTGAGATTGTATAAAATGCATAGACGATTGGATTAAAATTGCTCAGATTGTTTTTATATAAACAAATTCTTTATTTGTATATTTTCCCAACTCTAGTAAAACAGTAATAACACCTTAAAATTCGGTTAATATTCATTTCCGTGACGACCTCTGATTATTTACTATTTAAGTACATTGCCAATACAATGCGAACACAACCAAATTGGAAAGCGAATAATGGCAAATGTGTAGTTGGTTCCTGCCAGAGAAGTTATAGAAATAGTTCCAAAGATGATCCTGTTAGATTATTTAGATTTCCATCTAACCAATTGCAATTTAAGAAGTGGGCTCAACTTTGTAAATTGACCGATGTAAACCAGAAGAACCCTCGAATATGCGAGCGTCATTTCTTAAGTAAATATATAGGGAAAGTTAAATTAACGGGAAAGGCATTCCCGACATTAAATTTGTCTGAAAATACACAATCAAGTTCGCCCACTTCCGTCCTTGAAGAATTAGAGTTCGTAGCAAATGAAGATAGCGAATCCCTTTATTCCTTTGATGACGAAACTGTTAACCTCGATGATCAGCCCAATGGCGATCATGCGACAGATCCCGTTGATGTTCAGTATGCCGTTGTAGAAAATAAAGATATCGAATCTTGTCCTTCCATTATTGACGAATCTCTTTATCCCGCTGGTAAGACCGAAGGCGATCAATTGCAGTACACAAAAGCAGTCGGTAAGTGCTAATCGAGTTCGATTATCTGTTTCCTTTTTAATTCATATATTTTTAATAGTAAGTAAGACCGAAGGCGATCATCAGTTGCAGTACACAAAAGCAGTCGGTAAGTGCTAATCGAGTTCGATTAACTGTTTCATTTTTAATTCATATATTTTTAATAGTAAGTAAGACCGAAGGCGATCAATTGCAGTACACAAAAGCAGTCGGTAAGTGCTCATCGGGCTTGATTAACTGTTTCATTTATAATTCATATATATTCAATAGTTACAAAGCCAGCGCCACAATTCGAATGCAGCGCTGTGGTCAACAAGGAGATTGTGCAGCTATCTCTATCGAAATATCTGGGCAAATACGTTGTGTTGCTCTTTTATCCACTGGATTTGTAAGTTACACAATTATGCATAAATGCGATTATTTGTTTATTAATCAATTTTAAATTTGAAGCTCATTCGTTTGTCCCACTGAAATTATTGCCTTCTCGGACCGTATTGCTGAGTTCCACAAGATTGAGACTGAGGTTATTGCTATCAGCGTAGACTCACATTTTACACACTTGGCTTGGATCAACACGCCGCGTAAGGAAGGCGGCCTGGGCAATATTAATATACCCCTGCTCTCCGATTTAACGCACAAAATTAGCAAAGACTATGGTGTTTATATGGAGGCTAGAGGGCATGCGTTGCGCGGTCTCTTTATCATCGATCAGCGTGGAGTGTTGCGTCAGATAACGATGAACGATCTGTCAGTGGGCCGCTCAGTAGATGAGATCATACGATTGGTTCAGGCATTTCAACACACAGATACCCACGGCGATGTGTGTCCAGCGAACTGGAAACCAGGCGCCGATACGGTAAGTTATTTACTCAAACTTTTGAAAAATATTATAAAACATATTTCACAGATTGTGCCCAATACGAAGAAGAAAACAAAGTACTTTGCTAAGAACAATTAGATTAATTATATTAGGATAAAAGAAACCATTAACAAATCATTTTTGATTTGACACGCATTTTACATATTTTACATACATTTGATCCATATATCCAAAGTTACCTGTAAATATACATATGCAAGAAAGAATGGCCGGCTTGTGTTTTATATAAAATATATTTCTGTTTAATATACAATTATGTAAAGAAGATACAGCATAACTAATTGTGTTGATTGGTTGTTTAATATTTATGAAATATTCAATGAAAAATTAATGCAAGTAACATTTTTTAGTCCCAAGAACGTTAACAATCGATATCGCAATATGTTTATTTTTGTTTTTAAGTACATACAAAAATAGCATATAATCAGAACTAGAGCCAGTTGAGGTTTATACTTATAAAGTGGCGGGACAGGTGGTGGACTTAACGTGTACAATAACTAGGACATCTTAAGGCACTCTTTCTCGTTTTTTTTTTTATATATCAGTGGGTGTGCGTAGGTCAGTATGCGTTTAAATGCCAACCGAACATCGGTGTAAGATAACATACAGATAAATATATATATATTTGTAAATAAGTACAAGCTAATAAGTATTGACAACACTATATAAAAAAAACAAAATTTGTGCGCATTTTGCGAAACGGCATTAGTGTCAGATAACATTTAAATATGTGTAGGGGGGAGATTTTTAATTCGAGATACTCATCATAAAAGTTTTCTTTTTGTTTGCACATAGGGGAGATTCCAATAACCAGTGAACATTGCACTTTAGGGTACAAATAATTCGAGTTTCTTAATAAAACATAAAAAATAACGACGAGGCCTAAACAACTAAGCAGTCGATTATTATGATGAATGCTGTTTGTTGTGATGTCTAATGCATTGTGGTTGGTCTTCTGGGTGTCTATTGCTCGTAGAAAACAATGTCCTGCAAAGTAGAACACGTACAGAGATTAATAGAAATAATAAATATATGCTAGAGCTGTAAATTGTATAACAGAATATGAAGTCGAACGAAACGATTCTAATTTTTTGGAATGTTCGTTTTTGCTAATGTGAATTTTTTTTTGTTTATTTGCATTGCTAACTTAGTTTTAATAATTTGAATCGTTCGTTCAAACTTAGTCTTATCAATTGTATATAAAACTATTAATACTTTAATACTTACAATTAAGAAGACGGCGGCAAAAAGTAGAGATTTCATGCGTACATCCAAATTAAGCGGAAACGTGACGCTAAAGTAATCGGCGTCGGTAAACAACTCTCTGCCGATGCCGGACCATTGTTTGGATATCTTGCCAATCTGTTCGTTATTCACATTGAAAACCTAAAAAAAAAACGCAGACGATAAATAAAACAAACATCGTCGCATTGAACGCACACCCACACAAACACACACAAAGGCACACAGATACACATAAATAATAAAAAGAATTCAGTATACATATAAGCAGGCAATATCAATTAATTCGCATTTTACATATAGAAGATGGCAGTCGAGCATACCGACACATAGTATGACGTCATCTGTTGCTTTGATATTAAGCTAAATGTGTGCATGTATCTGTAAACGTATATCATATATCCATATTATACGTATATACTGACCTTCATGTTGATATCACTGCAACATTTGATGGGACAGAGTGGTACCTCAATGTTGAACACAACATCTCCGAATGAGTTCTTGACGCGAAACTTGGGCTTAAAGCAAGAGCGAACCTGTTCGACAGTTCCAATAACCTGGCCGGGCGGTGCCGATACCTCAAGCACATTCATGCAGCTGGGGAAACAGCAGAACAGATCACAGCGAAATGGACGACTCAGATGTAAGACTTCATTTTGAAAGTTATCCAAGATTTTCATCTCAAAGGGACGAGATCTGCCCAACATGTTGCGGCTGCAGCAATCGCTCTCCTCATACGCAAAGTATACATTCTGTCCTAGTGAGTTCTTCACCTTAAAACGATTCTTCGACTCAAAGCCGGTAAGCAACTCCATTGTCTCCACTTTTTGCGAAACCAGCAATTGATCGAGCACGGTCAGATATTCGAGGCCCTGGGGACAATTGCTGCCAACTGGAATGCTCATCCATGGCTCTACGAAATATTATAATAAAATTTAGATTTTAATTCAGGTTAATAAAATTCTAAAATATGTTAATACATATTCATAAACATTTTGGCAAACGCCCACACAAACACGCAATATAAAAATACATATAACGATAATAATAACTGTATATGTATGCTCATATATTTATTAATTTGCAAGTGTATGCTCTCACCAGGGCTAGCCGCATTTCCGCCTGACGCTGCCGGTGGCACATCCTGTGGCACTTCCTTATATTCCTTCATTTGCATCATTTTTGTAATATAATTTAAGCAAAAAAATATTTATGGAATTCGTTTAACGAGAAGCAAAGCAGCTAGGCTAGAGTTGCAGAATAATCGATGGTGGAATTTCGATAGCAATTGTATAAAATGGTTGCGGTTATCGGCTGTATTTAAGCATAATCGATATTTTGGCATCGACTGTAAATTGTTTATTAATGATATTCCCTGTTTTTCAATTAAAATCTAATAGTTCGTTGAATACACTCATATTTCAATAAAATCAAAATAAAAATATTCTCTATGCAGCTTATAAACAAAACTTAAAATGTAATATTTGCAAATGTGTGAGTTTTCGGAATAAGTGTTCGGCGAACAATTATTCCGCTTGTAGCCCTCGTCAAATGAACTGACTTAGTTGATTGCCAGCCCTGCTCTGGCGCAAATGCAGAGCTAAACATAAAAAAGTATTCCGTCTGGCATTACAATTATAGCATTTTGTTTTGAATTATTAAAAGGACTTACACATATAGGTAAATGTCCAATTGGCTCAATTGTGCTACATAAAGTGAAACAAAGTTAAGATACATGTTTAATAAACAAAGAAAATGTATAAATTTGCAATTTATCTCTGCCATTGCGCTGTTGCTGATAAAAGCTTATAGACAATAAAAAGTAAATAATACAATGTGTGTGTGGCAGTGGGAACAGTAAATGCGCAGTTCTTTAATGATAACTGATTTCCGCTGGGGACATTTGGTGTTAAACAAATTGTTGTGCCTCTCTTGTGTGAAAAATTGACGGCAAATACATACATATGTACATACATGTAATTTTACATACACACTGTGACGCACTTAGCTTTCGACAATCACAATAATAAATCTTCAATTTGTGTGCAATTAATTGCTACAAACTGTTACCTGGACTTAAATAATTAATCGCAGTTTAAACATTTTTGCATTGCCAGGCAATTTGTCAGTCACTATAAACATCTATGTATCTGTGTGTGAATGTATGTATGTATATGCAAATACTGTAGTTTGTTTTGGTGGTGGGCGTAGGCGTCGCCGCCATTCTGCCTCCTCCCTTCGTACACTGCGCGTTGCGTGCAAGTGCTTGCTTAGCTTGGCCTCGGCTCAACTTTAACTTTACCAATTGCCGTGTCGATAAAACTAAGAATAACCTATTGCCATATACGATAAATCAAACGTAGTTTCGCGCATTTGCTGGGTCATATTCGCAATGTTATAGAATATGAATCAGCAGCACTCAATAACATTAGCAGCAGCAACAATATCGCGCGATAAGAGCAAAAAGCAAGCTTATTAGGTATTGAGAGTATATTAGAGCTGTGACAAATCGTTCAAATTTCTGATTGTCGTTCAACTAGTTCAGTTTTTCGTTCATTTTTTTAACTGTGTGAACAAAAAAGTTCATCTGATGATCAATTCGTTAGCTCTGCAAAATTTAAAGACGACATTTATTCGTTCATGTGAACTACAATACACAGCTCTATTAGCTATCTTGTTAAAGTTAAACAGACGTGACGTCATCAATGAAGCTTTCTTACAACAAATATATTAGCTAATGTAAATTGTATATATATGCCATGTATTTATTTACAGCTGTTGTCGTTATTATTTCCAATCAACCAGTTTGAGCAACAAGCGTTCCGTCTCTAGGGCAATGGATGCCAATTCACGTTTTCCAGCGCGATTACCAGGTAAGATCCGTCATTTAACAGTTAGGCCGCCATTTTTATCTGTAACTGCATAAATAAATAAATATGTTTAAATTTGTTTTGCTGCCAAAAAAAATATAATGAATGCTTTTGCGCTCGCTTAAGATTTGAACGTAACTGTAATAATAACAGTAACTAACTAACTTCTTGCCTTGTTTTAGACTAACATTTAACTGCCTCTTTGCCCCTTTGCCCTGTTCTTTTTTTTCGTATCAAGTTGTGCTACTAACCCAATTGGAATATCATGCATTTGATTTTTAGGTGGTTTCCCACTGTATATATAGTACATACCTACTAGAGTTGGGTGCGCTCGAATCAAAATGGCTTATTTATATTTAAAAATCCAAAATTCAATACGCGCGTCCATCTCTAGTGCATTTAGTATATACCATACATTCAAATAAATATAAATTGTAAATTTACTTAATGTTCTTGTGTATATTTTCACGGTTGCTGCCATATTCCTATTTTGTTTGTTGTTAAAATTTTTGTGTGTGTTGTGTGGCTTGAAAAATATAAAAAAAAAAACACTCTTTGTCTCTATTTCTCTTTATAATTAAATCTCTTTGTAAATAATTGAATTCGAAAATGAAAAACGTTTAAGCCCGATAACTCATAAAATTTTTTCTGATTCATGTTTATTCACTTACTCAATACACAAATCCGAACTAACTTGTTGCCTAAGGCCGTCAAAATACTTAAGTGAAAAGCATTACTTGTAAGATTACATTTTTGAAATTAACACCAATCCGAAAGAAATCCTAAGAGATTAATAAATTATTTTCATTTATTTTACCCATGCACAATGATGATGGCATAATCTTAAGGGCCCGCCATTAGCTCAATTGTGGGTAACTCTGAGGAGCCGCTGCCCAGTCTATCCGATTTGCATGACTGCGAACCGAAGCTGGAATTTGATGATACAGAGCTATTGACCCCAGCGCCGCTCGAGAGTAAGAAAAAAATTAAAGATTTGCATATAATGAATATACTTAAATGTCTAAATGACTAAACACTTGATTTATTCATAGAAGATGTTATGGTCGGCGATTTTGTTCTAGCCGATGGTGAGTAGAGAGAGCTGGCTAATGGGGTGGTTGATAGAGCGTAGTAAACAACAATTAATCGTTTCCAGATCCCGAACTTGAAAGCGACGATATTGTGAATCCCTTAGAGGACGATTTCGAAGATCAGTTGCGTGAGCAGTCGGAGAATTTTCAGGCAGTCAAAAACAAATGTGACTTTCTGGGCACAGATAAGCAAGGACGTCACATATTTGGCATTTACGCCTCACGCTTTCCCGAAAAGAGTCAGCTGGACGGCTTTGTGCGGTAAGTGTTGTAGTATAGCTTCTTGGATTTACCAACTAAAAGTTTCATTTTGTAGCCAAATTATTAAAGAGATTGAACCGTTTGTGGAGAACGACTATATACTCGTATACTTTCATCAGGGTCTCAAGGAGGATAATAAGCCCTCTGCACAGTTTTTGTGGAACTCGTACAAGGAGCTAGATCGTAATTTTCGCAAGAATCTAAAGACGCTGTATGTGGTGCATCCCACTTGGTTTATAAAGGTCATCTGGAATTTCTTTAGTCCATTTATTAGCGATAAGTTTCGCAAAAAGCTAGTCTACATCTCCAGCCTAGATGAGCTGCGTCAGGCGCTGGGCCTGAACAAGCTCAAGCTGCCCGACAACATTTGTGACTTTGACGATAAACAGAATACAAGTCGCAGCCGTGCACCGCAGCCGGCAACCCCCAATGGGCGGCCAACGATGCAGTTTGGCGTGACCTTGAAGTTCATCGTTATGCACAGTCCATGTCTAAATTCCATACCGCCAATTGTGCGTAAATGCGTGGACTCGCTCTCGATCACAGGCGTAATTGATACAGAGGGTATCTTCAGGCGTTCAGGCAATCATGCTGAGATTATGGCACTAAAGGAGCGTGTTAATCGTGGCGAGGATGTTGACCTCAGTAAAGTCAATGTGCATGTCATTGCGGGTCTGCTAAAGAGTTTCTTGCGGGATCTCACTGAACCGCTGTTAACCTTTGAGCTATACGATGACGTGACCAAGTTCCTAGATTGGCCCAAGGAGGAGCGTTCCAGGAATGTCACCCAACTGATACGTGAAAAACTGCCTGAAGAGAACTATGAGTTGTTCAAGTACATTGTCGACTTTTTGGTGCGCGTTGTCGACTGTGCAGACCTGAACAAAATGACCTCCTCCAACCTGGCGATTGTATTCGGTCCGAACTTCTTATGGTCGGGCCGTAATAACACCTCGCTGGAGGAGATCGCACCCATAAATGCATTTGTTGACTTTGTGCTGCAAAATCACAAAGCCATTTATCTAATCGACGTTAACCAGCGCACTGTGAGCGTCGATTAGCGGCCGCGTTGATCTGATCCCCACACACACACACAAAGTAAGTCCGTAAATTGTAAATTGTTTCATTAAGTGTTAGCCTTAAGCCCGCCCGTTAAGGGAGCACAGTGAAATGCGCAAGCGTTATTTCGTGTATAAAGTGTATTTAATTTAAACTAAAAAAAAATTTCAATTATATTTTTTACTTTGTAAACGTCTGCAAAATGTATAAGTTGCTTGTAAAAGGAATTCTCTGCGCCTAATTTTTTACTAACTTGTTGCCAGCTCTTTACCTTCTTTTGTCTCTCTCTCTCTTTACCCTTTTAATATTAATTATTTAACTCATTAAAATCAAATGTTAATTTACCAAAGAAATTTGCACTGTGTACTTTATATAAAGCAGCAAAACTGAGAAACGAAATACGATAAAAAATATGATAACAAAGAGATGTTATTTTATACAAATACGCACATTCCAAAACTAAAACTAAAAATAAAAATCTAAACTGCTGAATTTGCAAAAATGCGAGCACCTGGCAGACCATTTATTGGAATTGTAGAAAATTCACAAGCATACTAATTGTAGATTACTGAATTTCCTTATTAGTAATACAAATTTTATATAACAAAACGGTATTGTTAAAAAAAAAAAAAATAAAGTAAATGTTAATATATTCCTTTTAATATGTATCGATTAAAAGCTAACACTATTAAAACTGATCCACAGTTAAAGCCCTTGTGGTAAACAGACATATGAGCCCTCCTCCGTGATTCTCAAAATTTAGTGGGAGTGCTTTGTTAATGGAGGATTTTTTAAAAGATGGTGATGTGCGCCCTCCTCCGCGATTCTCAAAGTTTAATGGGAGTGCATTTATGGGATCACTATGCAAGCCATTGGCGACTGTCATAATTCAGTGGTACTGTATAAATATAGGGGCCCAAATCTCATTATTTAGTGAAGACACTAAAAGCGAATAGGGGTGCACAAAGATATAGAATACTACATAAACTTTTTAGAGTGAATCCGCCTGCCTGCAGAAACCATTCTTCAAAGAACTACGCAGTCCGAATGAAAGGTATGTTAAATTTGAGAGCTCTAAAATTGCACAGCTTGCAACACAAGTTTTAAATTAAGTATTATACTTCACTTTTAAATAATACACATTTATTTCGACCTTTTGCTGCGCTCTCTTGCGCATACTTTTTTTTATTTTATTGATATCAATACAAAAGAGTCCAAACTGGAATTTTAAATAGTTCATGAACGTTTACAAATTAGTTGGCTTAGGTGCTTAAATGTTGATGTTCTTCAGTTTGCGATTGAGCTCGTTGAATTTCATTATTTTTCGTACAAAGAAATCGCCATAGCGATGTGAGACTTTTGTGTCGGCAATATGAATCATGTCATCGTCAATGTAAAAATCGAGCTGTAATTGAAATATAAATAATATTAATTGATGAATATTATATTTGTCTATTGTGCTGCTTAACTTACCTCAGAGCCTGATTTAAAGGTTCCCTCGAGACCACTGGGGCCCTTGCTCCAAACCAAATTGCGCATCTTGTGCTTAAAGCAGAGCAAACGTATAAGCAGCTTCGAAACGTCATCATCACTTGCATTAGGATCAATGAATGAGGCCAGTTTAGTTAACGGCAATGTGGTGTAAAGCTTAAGATACGAGCGGGTGGTTGGCAAATCCTTTTGCTGGCGCACTTCATCCATAAAAACAAGCAACTGATGCTCCATGGGATCCTTGACATAATCCTCCAAAGGCGCATCGGCGGCAGGCGGGCAGGGGCTAACAAATCGTGGGCATGCAAACGCAAAGAATGATTTGAAGACATCAAGATCACCGCACTGCATCTTAAACATGGCATCGTGATAGTTCTTCTCGCGCAAAACCTGCTGGATCGACTCATCAATGCACTGCGGATGCAGCACCAGGCAAATGGCCAACAAGTGATACATCTGTTCGGCCTGTTTATTAATTTGATCGTTCTGATAGGAGCGTGTGCTGTACAGCTGCTTGGTGCGCTGTATGTACAACAGGATGTCCGAGAAGGTGCGTATGGCATCGGCATAACGGCGCATCATCATATAAGCAAAGCCCACATAATACGATGTGGAAATCTGGCAGGCGGGTATATGCGAATAGGCCGATTTCTTGTGTATCTCAATGGGTTCCAACACCTTGATTGCCTGATAATAGTCACCCAGCAGGGAGTGAACACGCAGCAGACCAACTAGGGAGAAATAGCCCAGCATCTTGTAGAAGCCAAGCTTGCCAAAATCACCGGCCACCGTTTGCGGATCAACGCTTTGGGAGATGGCCTCCAACTGCTTCTTAATGTTGGAGATATCGACCAACGAATGCAGCACATTCAGAATACACAGAATGCTCCAGACATTGCTGTGGTTAACGCACAGCTGCTGAATCTCGTCCTGCGACTTATCCGTCAAACGAGCACTGCGGCAAAGCATAAAAATTAAGCACCACTCAATATATTCAACTAATTATTTGGCACTCACCGGTATTGGGCAAAGTTCTGAAACTGATAGACAAATTCATCGACAAGCTCCCATAGCCAAATGTCGGGCAATTCAAGCATGACGGGATTCTGGGCCGATATAATCAGATTAAAGAAATCGCAGTAGTTGAAGAACGAGTTAATGCGTTGCTCCAACTTGGGACCGCCAGGTATGCGTGCATGGATGTGACGATAGTACAGCTCCTTGTAAAGTATTAGAAACACTTTGTCATTGTCTACAATGGCGCCCACTTCCTGCTCCTCCGGCCAGGCAGACTTATCAAAATGGTGATCGCTAATTTGTGGGAATGTGTTCTCATACATATTCTGTATATCATAGAGATTCCCCTCCTTGATCGCCTGGCAGAAGTTCATAAGAAAGTATTTGACATTTTCCGGCATGCGGTTGGCGTAGTAATTACGCTCGTATTCCATATCCAATTGTGGATCACCGGTGTGCGCATAATCATCGTAATACTCCTGTACATTTAACAAAATACGGATATTAATAATTTGTTGACTGTTTCGGGGGCTATAAAAGTTGGGTTATGTTTTTATGTGCTACCGTCAACATGCAATTAGTGAAGATGCAGCGCGTAGTATTCTATTTAAACAGTAAACACTTACCGTGTTACCAAATTCATCACCGCCGTACATTTTTGCAATTTTATTATCTGTTAGTTGACACAAAAACTGATTTATTTTGCAACGTCTGACAAACACGCCAACAAATTTTTCTGGCGTAGCAGAAAGGGAGCGTAACGTAACGCAAAATAGAGAAACGTAAGCGCAAAACAATTATCTTATAGTGTTGGAAAACGCAACAATAAATTCTAAATATATCGATAGCAAACAAAAACATCAAGGAATCGGTGAATTGACAAATTTTTATACTTGTCTATCGATACTCTATAATAATTGTGAACGTAGCGAGACGTGTGTGTCATACCCGCAGTGTTAATTATTATTTTTTAATAAACGAATTCGAAGTTGGGCAGGGCGCACATTGCAGTGGCTTAGAAAGTTAACAAATAAGAAAAATAGTGAAATAAGTTTTAAAAAACAAGCATTCTTTTGTGTTATTAACTCACGTTGACGACGCCAGCAACGCGGGGTTGGCAAAACAAGTTGTTCCCGCAGGCCACTGGACCTGGCTGCACCAATAAGAAGTGCATTTGACTGTGAATAGCTCTGTGAAACAGCACATTTTCATTAGTTATAAATGTGTCTTTAAGTCAATATCGTGTGATTAATTAGCACAAAAGCTAAAATGAGGCAACAAAGCTCAGCAAAAACGACGGCAACCATTTTTATAAGCTGCTGCTTTTTGCTGCTGTGCAGCAACAGCGTGGGAATTGCCAAAGCAGGTAATATGCGTTTAACAAATCTATAAAGATATATTTATGAGATATGCAGTATTGTTTTCTGGTTGCATATTAATATTATGAACTCTTCTAAGCCAAGTTTAGGGCGTGTTCCCCAACGCAGAAGACTCGTCATTTTTCATATTCTTTTTGTGTTTGTGCTTCGCTTTAAACTCG
This sequence comes from Hirtodrosophila alboralis, assembly GCA_035043045.1. Classification (NCBI taxonomy): domain Eukaryota; kingdom Metazoa; phylum Arthropoda; class Insecta; order Diptera; family Drosophilidae; genus Hirtodrosophila; species Hirtodrosophila alboralis. Next base: position 200,204 of record JAWNNH010000241.1, read on the forward strand.
CTCTTTTTCTATGCGACGATCGCGCGATCGCTGCTCCAATGCTCTCCAACTCTCTCTCTCGCGCTTCAAAAAACGCTGCTTACGAATAGCGTTGACAAAACAAAACCAACAAACAACGCCTTTTTATTTCTCGTTATATTTTTTTTCTTCTGTTTATTAAAGCATTTTAAAGTTGAATTGATTATTGTTGAGATTATTGCCGGCATTTTTCTATGCGGCCATTGTTGCAGCTGCACTGCGCATGCGATAAAATATAATATGTAAAGAAAAAAAACATATGCAATTTGGAATTTACACGTGTCAGCTCCATATGTCAACTAGGAAATGTTTTTGTAATGTTGTTGCCTTTGGTTGGTTGCCTTTCAATTATTATACGCTGGCAACAATAAACATTTAAAGTTCATATGCAAACATTTTATGACTAAAAATAAACAATTTTCTCGCATTTTCAACACTTTTCAAACGGACAGCCAAAAAAACTCTGCTAATTTATTTCCCCCAATTTTCCCCCCAAATGCTTATAATTGTTTAGCGGCCAAGACGCCCATCATCCACACTTCACAATTTTAGTTGTGGGGCTAGCGGAAATTACTTTTCAAAAATCGGTCACGTCATATTTATTTCATTGAGAACATTAGCCAGATTTCTTCTTATACATGTTTTGATTACGCCGAATAATAATAACAATAATAAAATATAAGAAACTTTTGTTATATATTTACTTGAGTTTTGCGTGTAATTGAACAATTATGTATTAAGTAAATTGTTTTTATTCGTCTTAGTCAAGTTATCAAAAGTAGTTCAAATTTTATGCTTTTCCTTCTATTGATTATTTTCGAAAAATGTCGTGCGTGTTTTAGTTGTTTACTTAGTTTTAACCCCCTCCCTGCAACCTCCAACCCCCTACCCTTTGCCAACGCACTGCCTGACACAGGCTGGGTTGGGCATTACATACAAAGTATCTATGTTTTGTATGTTTGTATATAGGCACAGGTATATTTACTTATATCAAGATTGACTTTTGCTAATCTGCTGCATGATTTTTGAAGGCGCTGAATTTCGCCCCCCTGTTGCACAGTGGGCGAAGCAGGCAAATTGTTAGCTTATTTTAATTATGTGATAATTGTGATTATTGTTCTTATTTTTTGCATACCTATATATATACCTATATATACATATATTTAAATTTATTATTGAAAGCTGATACAGGCATCAGCTGCACAAAAATGTGTTATTGTTTTTTGTTTCAAAATATACATGCCTTCAGTATAAAGAAAGCCAATTCATTCATGAAAATATTCAATTATTTTTGAATGCACACAGCTGTACAAATATATAGAAATTTTAACAAAACAAAAATGTCTTTACAAACAATAATTGAAAAATATTAAACATTGGCGCAATTTATACATTTTAATTTTGAATTAATTCAATTTCTTTAAATTAATTCATTTGTAATATTTACACGAAGTGTGATTAAACTTAAAGAGTTTTCTATGCTATATAACCATAATTATTGGTAATTTAAAAATGATATTGCTTAGCGACCGTTATACTGTGTAAATAAAGATTTAGGCGGCTCCAGGTGTAGCAGAAATTGAAAACAATAATTCTATTAGCGTTTTTTCATATTTTATTTGATTTATTTCGTCTACCGCCTTCAGAGAAGCTACAATTAAATACATCATTTACAAACCTATTCTTATATAAATTGCATTTAATTTAATTTAACATAAGCTTTGATTTAGTCCACTGTGCGCTGTGTTGGTTGCCTCAAGTTTCAAGTCAAACTCAAAGTGCATATGAACTCTGTTAGCCTGATGACTTCTTAAGGGTTGTTTTGCTGTTTAAACACACACACAGGAACTGCACCCACAAGGGCGACGCCATCTCTGGGGGGTTGATTGTCTATGCCAGACAATTGTCGAGGCTAGGATATCCGTGCCCTGTTATCACGCCTGCTCACCGTCGTCTAAGTGGGCACTTTTTTTTTTTGTTTTTATTGCAATTCGAGGAGTGCGCACAATGTCATGGCAACCAAATATTTACACAAAAATAAAAGAGATAAGAATGTACAACAAATTGCACTGCAATAAATATAAATGCAGTCTCTTTTATGTACTTTTTGTTCAACATTCTGTGGCTTTATTTATGGCACATAAAAATGAACACTAAGAAAAGCCACACACACGCAGTCAAGGACTCAAATGATTGCCACTCAAAAATTATAATTGAAATTATGTATAAAAGTCAAATGTAGTAGTATTGGCTGTCTTCCAAATTATTACTTGTATTATTATTATTATTTTGTACGTTCGCCTTTTGGCATATTTCAATTTTATTGATGCCTTTGACAGTTTATATATATATTGTAGTATGATTGAGTATTATTCGAAACAATGTGGTAAATATCTGGGTCAGACATGCGATTTTTATGCTTAAACAGATTTATGTACTCTCGTGTAGGGTAATTTAAGTTTATCAAGAATATAAATAATATATAAATATATTTTAAGAGCCAGAAGAATTGAATATCAGCATAAAGCTGTTATTTATGATATATTTAAAAAAATTTGAATTTTCTTTTTTTCTATAATGCTACTGTTTAAATTTATTCTGCAAGGGTATTAAATCTTTGGCACCCCGTAAAATACTTTTTTATTCCGCGTCTTTTTTCCTTGTTTAAATAAACATATATTGTGTCGGTTCTGATTTCCTGATTTTCTTTTGTTTGTAGATTCTTTCACCGATTACTTCTCCGACTATGAATGCAATCAGGCGCTGTTACGGGGTGCCGTTTTAACGGCCACATCATCGTTACCGGAACGTCTGCCGGAAAATGCACGCTTAAACGGTAAGTACAATTAGATATACCTAGATAAATTTAGTTTGTTGCAATTGTTTCAGTCTTCTTGAGTTCTTAATTAGTTTTCTATTATTTTTGTTTTTTTTAAAGCTGTTATTTCTGTTATAAATTGATTAGTTTACGCTTTAGTAATGTTTGTTTTTTGAAGCGCTTGATAGACGGATGCAACATGAAAATCATATTTCTTGCGACGCTTTCAAGCAACTTGCATATTAATCAAATAATTTCAAAATCATGTCAAAAGCCAAGACACATTTGGTATGAGTGTTGTAGGATAATGTCAAAAGTTCTTGCACGCTCCACGTCTAAATAAAAATACCTGTCAACTACGATTTTTTGACATGCACGCAATGATAGTAACGTCTAACAAGCTTTAGTTATTTAGCCGCCATATTTTCAAATTAAAGTCCCCCACCTACGCCCCAAATTACAACGAATGGGCAGCTTTACTCGCTGCTTCGGCCTTGCTAACTCGTTCAATTATTGTGTCGTCGCATACGCGGAATGTCAACGAGAAGAAGCAGAAGAATTAGCAAATTAGTTGATTAAGCGAAAAACGCGATACAGACAGCAACAATGTTTTGCAATTTAAGTATATAGATAAGAAACGTGCAAATATCTTTTGCAAGAACGGCAACTCAATGAACAAACACATCTGCACGCGTTGGGCATTCGATTTGAGCGCATGGACGCCAACGTTGCCACAGCTGACGCATGCAGTGGCTGCCATACAGCCCGAGGAGCGCACACGTCTGATGAAATTTCATTTTATTGATGACTTTCTATCCTCACTAATTGGCCGCCTATTAATGCGTAAATTTGTGAGCACATGCAGCGGCGAGCCATATCATCAAGTGCAATTTGCTCGAGATGTGCGCGGCAAGCCCTATTGGGTGCCTGGTCAGGGTCAGGGTCAGGGTCAGTCAAAGGCAACCACTGCACTTAGCTTCAATGTATCGCATCAGGGCAAAATGGTGCTGCTGGCCGGCATTAAGGGTGGCAAAGATGACGCCGAGTTTGGCATTGGTGCTGATGTCATGAAGATCGAATATAACGGCGGCAAATCTCTAGCTGAATTCTTTCGCCTCATGCAGAGCAAATTCTCGCCACAAGAATGGAGTTACATTGGCAGACCGCAGCATAATGAACGTGCACAGCTAAAAGCATTTATGCGCCACTGGTGCCTTAAGGAGGCATATGTCAAGGAACTGGGCGTTGGCATAACCGTTGATCTGCAAAAAATCAGCTTTGCCGTGGACACCACCCATCCGTTGGAAGAGGCCGCCTCACCCCTCTGCGCCAGCACATTGCGCTGCAATGGCACACCCATGACTCAATGGCACTTTGAGGAGCATTTATTAACGCCAAAATATTGTGCTGCCATTGCATTTCGCAATTGTCTACCCCAGGAGAATGCCAAGTTTGAATATCTACAATTTGAGGATCTAATTGTGCGTAGCACTGCCGCCGAGCAGCCAGATGTGATGGCCTATTGCCAGGAGGCGCTGCTCAAGCCAAACAAACGCCATCAATAAAATTTAACACAGCTTTTTTTTCGCTTGCTTGTTTCTGAAATAAATTTTAATATATATTTTTGATATCATAATTCTGTCATATCATGCAGCCGCAGCTGTTGCCCTCATTGGCAGCCTAAAATAACAGAGAGAGAGAAAAAAACCAAAGCAAAATAACGTCGTAAGCCGGAAATATGCTTAAAAGGCAATAAAACCAAATGTAGGCGCTCGTGGTGCCCTTTTAATGGGCTGCAGACATGGGCCCAGACACAACTTTGTTTGTTAAATTTATGCACGGAGCAGAGTACGACATCCTGGCAAGGGTAGCAACTTGGTAGTTTGTTTTATTTTTATTTTATTTTACTTTTTTTTGTTTTTTGGTATTTCCGAATTGTTTACCCAAAGTTTTATCGATGAATGGCTTGGCGTGTAAAACTTTTTATGCGGAATTTGAACCCAACTTGAGCGCAATGCACTTCACTTTGTGTATAATCCCTGTCTCGATCGATGCTTCATATATATATATATATTATATTCACACAGTCTTTGGTCACACCGGGCCCATTAAAACAACAAACAAAATCCTTCGACTGCTGCATCAATTGTTTATGCTCAGTCCGCCTGCCATGTCCATTTAGTGTTAACACCAGTTCACCCCTTGTGCTGATCCTATTCTGCAACTGCATTTGCGAATATTATTTACTGAAGCAGGGAAGTCCCGGGGTTGCTCTTACCCCTGCTGGTTTTTGGTTCTCAACCACTTGCAGCTGTCAAAATCGCCTTAAATTATTGCCTCTTAATTGGCAGGCTGAAACGAAACAATGCACAATATATTTATTGTATATCTGTCTGTAGCTAATCGACCTATAGCACTTTAATTTTATTTTGGTTTTTATTTTATTTTTCATTTTTAAATTATCATTAATTTTTATTGCCACATATATAAGCTGGCACCTCTTGGTCAGCAAAGAGCTCGGACTTTGATCAGCGCCTGATTATTGATTTGGGTCGGGTGACGAATGTCACGCACATTGCGCTGCAAGGACGCCCGCACAGCAATGAATATGTTACAGAGTATACCATTAGCTATGGCATCAGTGATCTCGAGTTTGCCGACTATAAAGAACCGGGCGGCAACATTAAGGTAAGCTCGAAACCACCCGCCTCGCAACTCACAGCTCACAACTCACAACTCGCATCTCGCAACTCTCTAATCCAATTTCAATGTGTGTGGTTCCGGTGGTTGGTGTCTGGCACAATTAAGCCCGGCTATGAGGCTGACTAAACAGCTGCATCACAAATCTACAGATTTTCATTAACATTTATCGTTTTTATTTGCTTTATTGCTTATTTGAATTGTATTTTTTATTGTATATTATGCTTGCACTTCCTATTTTGTTCCTTTGGTGTATGTTTTGTAGTTTAATATGCACATTGCTCTCTCATCTAATCACTTAATCTTAAACTAACCAAAAAAAATTGCACCTGGTGCAGGTAATGCTGCTTGGACACCCGTCGAGAATACCTATAACCATTTTCTAACATTCGAATTGGGCGATACGCGCACGGTACGCAAAATTGCGACAATGGGACGCATGCACACTGATGAGTTCGTTACGGAGTACATTGTCCAGTATTCGGATGATGGCGAATATTGGCGCTCATATGTTAATCCCACAAGCGAACCGCAGGTACTGTGACTAACACTAGCCTAAGTGAAAGACTAATGAAGCTTAAAAACTAAATTAAATTTAAAGTGAACTGGTGCAAGATATATTGTAGATTTTACATATTTATATAATGTACTAATATGCAATTTTCTAAATAGATGTTCAAGGGCAACTCCGATGGAAATTCTATACACTACAATGTCTTCGAGGTGCCCATTATTGCACAGTGGGTGCGTATTAATCCCACGCGTTGGCATGATCGCATCTCTATGCGAGTGGAGCTTTACGGCTGTGAATATAGTAAGTAAAGAACTGTTATAGCTTAATACTATTATGCTTATCATATCCTCCTCTCACTTCTTTCAGTTTCGGACAATCTCTACTTTAATGGCACTGGCCTGGTCCGCTATGATCTGCGTCGTGAGCCCATTGCCTCCTCACGCGAATCTATACGTTTCCGCTTTAAGACCGCCTTCGCCAATGGCGTTATGATGTACTCACGCGGCACTCAGGGCGATTACTATGCCCTGCAGTTGAAGGATAACAAAATGGTGCTAAATCTTGATCTGGGCTCGGGCATTATGACCTCACTTTCAGTAGGAAGTTTGCTGGACGATAATGTCTGGCATGATGTGGTTATTTCACGTAATCGACGGGACATTATTTTCTCCGTGGATCGTGTCATTGTGCGTGGACGCATTCAGGGTGAATTTAGTCGATTGAATTTGAATCGAGAGCTGTACATGGGCGGTGTGCCGAACGTTCAGGAAGGTCTCATAGTGCAGCAGAATTTCTCGGGCTGTTTGGAGAACATTTATCTGAATTCAACGAACTTTATTAAAAACATGAAGGAGAGTAATGAGCTGGGTGAGGCGTATCTATATACGAAAGTGAATGCCATATATGCGTGTCCCTCGCCGCCAATTTATCCGGTCACCTTCACGACGCGCAGTTCGTTTGTGCGTCTAAAGGGTTATGAGAACTCGCAACGTTTGAATGTATCCTTCTACTTCCGCACGTACGAAGAAAGCGGCGTGATGGTGCATCACGACTTCTATTCGGGTGGCTACGTTAAGGTGTTTCTGGAGTATGGCAAGGTCAAGATTGATCTAAAGGCCAAGGATAAGCCTCGCATCATTCTGGACAACTATGAAGAGACTTTCAACGATGGTAAATGGCATTCGTTTGTGCTCTCCATCGAGCGCAATCGCCTTATTTTAAACATTGATCAGCGACCAATGACAACGACCAAGAATCTGCAAATATCCACTGGACTTTTGTATTACATTGCTGGTGGCAAGACAAAGAACGGCTTTGTGGGCTGCATGCGACTTATCTCTGTGGATGGCAACTACAAGCTGCCACAGGATTGGGTACAGGGCGAGGAGGTTTGCTGTGGCGATGAGGTTGTTGTCGATGCCTGCCAAATGATTGATCGCTGTAATCCGAATCCCTGTCAACATAAGGGCGTTTGTCATCAGAACAGCATGGAGTTCTTCTGCGAATGTGCACACACTGGATATGCGGGCGCTGTATGCCACACCTGTAAGCAGCACAGAAATTTTTTTAATGTTACAAATAACTTATTTTTTGTATGCTTAACACAGCCAACAATCCACTTTCGTGCCAGGCTCTTAAGAATGTGCAACATGTGCAGCAGCGTGTCAATCTGAATATCGATGTAGATGGCAGCGGTCCTCTGGAGCCTTTCCCAGTTACCTGCGAGTTTTATTGTAAGTTTGATTGATTTATTTATTTATTAATTTTAAATTATAAACAAACATTTATTTTATAGCCGATGGTCGAGTTATAACCACACTGAGTCACAGTCAAGAGCACACTACTACGGTTGATGGCTTCCAGGAGCCTGGCTCCTTTGAGCAGTCCATCATGTATGATGCCAATCAGCTGCAGATCGAGGCACTGCTCAATCGTTCACACAGCTGCTGGCAGCGGCTGAGTTATTCCTGCCGTTCCTCACGTCTTTTTAATTCGCCATGTAAATATTTGTATATAATTCTGGATTTGCTTCGCATTATTAACAATTTATTGTTTCAATAGCTGAAGTTGGTAATTTCCGGCCCTTCTCCTGGTGGATATCACGCAACAATCAGCCCATGGACTACTGGGCAGGCGCTTTGCCTGGTTCGCGTAAGTGCGAATGCGGCATTCTGGGTAAATGCCATGATCCGACCAAGTGGTGCAACTGTGACTCCAACACCTTGGAGTGGACCGAAGATGGTGGTGATATACGTGAAAAGGAACATCTGCCGGTGCGTGCAGTCAAATTTGGTGACACTGGAACGCCGCTGGATGAGAAACAGGGTCGCTATACTCTAGGACCCATGCGCTGTGAGGGCGATGATCTGTTTAGCAATGTTGTTACATTCCGCATAGCCGATTCATCAATTAATTTGCCACCCTTTGACATGGGACACTCGGGCGACATTTATCTAGAGTTCCGCACCACACAGGAGAACGCTGTACTGTTCCATGCCACTGGCCCCACCGACTATATCAAACTGAGCATAAATGGCGGCAATAAGTTGCAGTTCCAGTACCAGGCCGGCAGTGGACCTCTAGGTGTTAATGTGGGCACAAGTTATCATCTAAACGACAACAACTGGCACACGGTGAGCGTGGAGCGTAATAGAAAGGAAGCCCGTCTGGTTGTTGATGGCTCTATAAAGGCTGAAGTGCGCGAACCACCAGGTCCAGTGCGTGCTCTCCATCTGACATCAGATTTGGTCATTGGTGCCACAACTGAATATCGCGATGGCTACGTGGGTTGCATTCGTGCGCTGTTATTAAATGGCAAGATGGTGGATCTGAAGCAATATTCAATGCGTGGCTTATATGGCATCAGCACAGGCTGCGTGGGACGCTGTGAGTCAAGTCCTTGTCTAAACAACGGTACCTGTATTGAACGTTACGACGGCTACAGTTGTGATTGTCGTTGGAGTGCTTTCAAGGGACCCATTTGTGCAGATGGTATGTAGATGCTGAGTGAAGCTGCTGTTAATCGTGATTAATCGCTTGTTTTATTTATTCCTTGCAGAGATTGGCGTTAATTTGCGTTCTAGTTCCATTATACGCTATGAGTTTGAGGGTTCATTCCGTTCCACGATTGCAGAGAACATACGCGTGGGCTTCACAACCACCATACCCAAAGGCTTTCTGCTTGGCTTCTCTTCGAATCTGACTGGCGAATATCTGACCATACAAATTTCCAATTCGGGTAAGGTTTTTTTCTGGGTTTTCCGTAGCACAGTAATATATTATTCTATTTCGCTTTGCAGGTCATTTGCGCTGCGTGTTTGACTTTGGCTTTGAGCGTCAAGAAATTATATTCCCCAAGAAACATTTCGGTTTGGGCCAGTATCATGATATGCGCTTTACGCGTAAGAACAGCGGCTCCACGGTGGTGCTACATGTGGACAACTACGAGCCCGTTGAGTACCACTTTGATATCAAAGCTTCGGCTGACGCGCAGTTTAACAATATTCAGTATATGTACATTGGCAAGAATGTCTCGATGACAGATGGTTTTGTTGGTTGTGTTTCGCGTGTGCAGTTCGATGATATTTATCCGCTCAAACTGATGTTCCAGCAGAATCCGCCCAATAACGTCAAGTCGCTGGGAAGTAAGTATTGTTTAGCTAACACAATTGGAATTTGCGACTATATAATTTGATTCATTTAGGTCAATTGACTGAGGACTTTTGCGGTGTTGAGCCGGTAACGCATCCACCTATTGAAATTGAAACCAGACCACCACCATTGGTGGATGAGGATAAGCTGCGCAAGGCCTACAATGAAGTAAACTCTGTGCTGCTCGCCTGTAAGTAACACGTTTGTGCCCAAAACATAGCTTCATTTAAATTTCTTTAATATTTTTTCTTTGCAGGCCTGCTCGTCATTCTCTTCTTGTTGTTGGTGCTGATGTTCTTCCTAATTGGTCGCTATCTGCATCGACACAAAGGTGATTATCTGACGCACGAGGATCATGGCGCCGATGGTGCCGATGATCCTGACGATGCTGTTCTGCACTCAACCACAGGACACCAAGTAAGAAAGCGCACCGAGATTTTCATTTAAATAGTCGGGGTGCAGCAGGCACAAAAAGAACTACAAAATAATTGAAAATCAATCGCCTTAAACAATTACCAGCAACTCACAAAGTAACGTCGAGTCATCCAAAAAAACAAAAGAAAACAAATAATATGAAATATATACAAACAATCAAACGAATTAGGAAACGAATATGATAAAATTGTCATTAATGTTTGTCATTGATGAACTAAAAAGCTTTTTCCACACACTGCCAATTAATTTCGGCATAATTTGTTGATTAGAATTTGAGTTTTTAATTTGTTGCTGATTACACTTACATTGTCGTATTGTACAATTTATAACTTTTATTTTGTTTAATGGCATTTTCTATTTAATTTGATTTTGTACTTTGATGAACACTCAATAGTCATTCAAAACCGTCCATTTTTATTTAGTTGACTTTTATACACAATTTTGTTTACCAAATTAAGTTACAATTGTACTTTTAAGTTGCTGCGCACTCAGTGCAGCCAAATGAAACATCTAATAATTATTTGAACGTATTGTATACACCAAGGACATTCCATTATATTTAAAATATGTTTTCTCTCTCTATACAATGTATATCATTTAAAATGTCTTCTAATTTACACACAAAAAAAAACAAGAGTATAATTCTTTAGTAAAACAAAATGCTAAGTTTTAAACGTTTAGTAACGATATGAAAATAGATTGTATTTTTGGAAAATGCAATTGCATATTTGAAATATACTTTAACATATGTATATACATAGATATATATGAATCGATTTATATACACTGTGTGTTTACACTGACAGAATAAACAACTTTTTCCAATTTCAATAAAATTAATTATAAATACAAATGGATTCGTTTATGAACTTACCGCTTTCAGTGAAACTATTTAAATGGAAAACTACTTTTTTTTCAGTCTCTTAATGTTTATTTAATATAATAATGTTGTATACTAAAAATATATGTATTTATGTATATGTTTTGTGTGGTTTGGGGTGTATACATATTTATATAGGCTATTCCATATACATATCATATCATATCTCATGTAATTTATGTATAACAATATCATTTAACGCTAATTTTGATTACTACGGTTTTGTTTATACTACGGTACTGGAATATTACGTTTTGTTTACGTCTGTGTTTTTGTGTGTGTGTGTGTGTGTGTGTGTATGTGTATATAATCTATGCTATATTATCCAACAACAGTCTAAATCGGATCTAACGTTTAAGATAGAATAACACTGGGTGGTGGGTATATGCAATACTTGGCAATATGTTGTTGTTGAGGTCGTCGTTATAACTATTATTATTTTTCCATTTCGATAACAGATGATCGATCGATGGTGCCTTGCCAAAGCTTATACTACTAATTATTCATTCGTTGTATCTAAAAAAAATCGATATCATTTTGGGCTTTAGCTGTTTGTTAGCTAAAAACCCAGCCAGTGTTTGGTTAGGTATTTTTTTTTGTTTCTAGTGGTGCCTAGTGCTATTTTGGATATGGGGGAGTATATATTGGATATGTCTCAACAGAGCATCGGTCAACATTTCTAAATGGAAGCCAACAATTTGTTGTTGTGATTATGTGTACTTTGATTAGTTTAATTCGATACTCGTATGTATATGCTTCGATATTCTATGCGCTCAACTATTTGCCTTAATCGAACGCATTACAAAAACTATCACAAATCGTTAAATTGCGAAAAGAAAAATCAAAAATCAAAAATCAAAAAGAAAACTTTACTACAAGCAATAGGGCGTATTTATACGCCCCACACACTTACTGTCAAGTGCAGCATATTGTCCACAGTTCGTGCCGGCAACCCGCCAAGACTTCAATTTGTCAAGCTGTCAATCTGTCAATCTCTAGTTATGCACATTGCTGTTGGCCAACATTCGATAACGATTCAACAGCACCAAGGCAGCATCCTCAGCGGGCTTGATTTTGCCATGCGCCTCCTCGTAGGCGCCCAACAGGATTCGTTCTCACAAAATCGTGCAAAGCACAAACAACAGCGACACCAGGCACAACATGGCCACAATGTCCCTATGCAGCTTCCGGTCTCGATAGAATGGACGCGTTGCAAAGTTCTCACCACGCGCCTTACGCAGCAACCATATCGGTATAAGCAAGTGCAGCAAATCGGGCAGCATAAATCCAATGTCACGCACCACCTGATGTGCTGCACCCTCGCCACGCACCACATTCATAAAAAATTGATCGAAACTGCCGGCCAGGATATGCAGCAGCGCAATGCCCACAATGCAAAACACTTTTTTGGGCTTGACCACATTCGTAGTGTCCGCCAAGTGCATGACCAGCACCGTGGAGAAGAGCTCTGTTATCTGGAATAAAAGTAAGTTTTTAAGAAACATATAAAATATGTTCTAGAGCTCTACTTATGTGATTTGTGGTGTTTTAAGTATTTATTATATTTTTATACCCTTGCAAAAGGGTATTAAAATTATTATATTATATTAAGTCGATATAGCCGTGATCGTCTTTCCGTCTGTTTCTATGCTTCCTTTTTTGCTTTATCTTTGAGCTATATTGATGAAACTTGGCACAGATGTAGTTTAATATTGTATGTAGTTTGTATGTTAAAATCCGATCGGATCACTATATCATATAGCTGCCATAGGAACAATCGGAGATACTTTATTTTCTTGAAAAGTGTTTCTATGAAAAACATTTTTGTTTTTTAAGATATCAAAACCAAACTCAGAAATTCGATGGTTCGTTATTATTTGTGTAATCTGACAGAGTTTTATTAAAATTGGACCACTATATCTTACAGCTTCCGTAGGAACAATTGGGTCAAAAATTAGTTTCTGTATGTAAAACTTTTTTTTAGTTTAAAGATATTAGAACAAAGTTTATTATATCGATTTCTAAATGCGTTCTCAAATATCTGATAAAGTTTGACTAAAATCGGACCACTATATCATATGCCATCGCAACAATCTGTCGAGTATTTAAAATTCTCTTAGAAAACCATTTCAATCATAGCCTTTTCTTTCTTGTTTTTGATTGATTTATCGTCCTATCACTACAAGCTAAGGCTTATTAATTATGGCAATAATCAATATAATATAAATTATATATTTATCAATATTGAAAAGCTATTGTCATCGACAATGTACTCGAATATAAGGCCACAATTAAATCAGCTAAATAATTTTCGATTTTAATCTGTTAAAATGTTTAAGTTTAATAAGTATGATACCCAGCTCAGATATCATATTGCCACATCCATTAATGGCTTGCATTATAGCAGTGCCTGCATCGCAATGAAATAAATATTAATTTAGTTATTAAATAATTTTCAGCTTTGTTGCGCTTTCAGCAGCAATTGGAATTGGCTTTAAGTGTGCACTTGTTTCGATTGCCGATTGCCATAAGCTCATTAAGGTTTTAAGGACTTTGGAGTTGGGCGTTTTTCGACCAACTCTTGGGCACTTAAATAAGTTTTTTTTTGTTTTTGTTTTTTACCTGGCCATTTAACAAATTTTACACGGCCAAGTGGCAATGTGCATGACTTATCCTTAAATCTATCTAGAGTACTCGTCGTTATTCAGCGATTTGAGCCAGAATGGGCGTTCCACAAGTTTAGAAGTGGCACACGCGATGCCAGGAACGTTGGAAAGTTGAGGAAAACACGAACACGGGGCTGGGCTGCATATTATGCAAGTTTTGAGCATTGGCATCCTGAATAGAACTTTGCTAATAAATTATGAATAGCCGTTGGCCGGAGCCCACTTGTCTCTCCAAGCCCACATGAATGACCCAAGTTGGTAAAGTATTCTTACCGTGAAGAACAGTTGGTGATTCCATTGATTGTAGTAGTCATCGTTGTAATAGTTGATGTACGCCCACCAGGCATAATAATGCGAAAATATGGATAACAGGAAGAGTAGCAGCATTGAGTATCGGACGCGCTGCTGCAGGATCAGGGCAATCAGCCGCTTGATGCACTCATATAGCGCAATAACTGCAAATACCGTAAGTATCCACATCTTGAAGCTATTTGGTGTGGCATTGAAGTACATGTGCTTATAGGCGGCCACTCCGGACTCGTAAGGACCCTTGAAGACAGTGTCCCAACAGGAGCAAGTACAAAAGTGACGGTCCACATAGCGTGCATAGTTCTCCCAAAAGTACCACAGGATAACTATGTGAGCCGGCGGTATCAGTGCGGGCGCCAATGAGCCGCAGGCGGTGGGCAGCCAGGTGACATCAAACATTGTGGCTCCTAATGCCAAATGAAGCCTTGCTAAGCCTTTGAGTATATATTTGGTTCTGTGGCTTGTGGTCTGCTTGCCTGAGCCTGAGCCTGATAGCCTGGCCTTTATTGCAATTCCTGCGGTTCTGGTTAGTCCATTGTCCGGAACTTAAGCTGCAGGTGAGTAATGTGAAAATGTTCTATAAAATAACACAAGCTTACAAGTTTATAGGAAATATTGCTATATCGAATAATAATATAATTTTAAGTGCTAAATTCTTTTGAAATGCACACAAACTTTTAGGTATTCTAAAGTATAGTTTTAAGGTTATAGCTGATTGATAAGTTGAATTTATGCTTAATTCTTAGACACTTTACAATCTATATAGATATTTTAAATACTCTAAAAATTGAAACATTTTTCATGCCCTTGCAAAAGGGTATTAAAATTTTGTCTCGAAATGTGTAATACATAGAAGCAGACGTCTCCGACCACATAAAGTATATATTTATTCTTGAAGAGGTCGACGAGCTGAGTCGATATAGCCATGTCCGTCTGTTATTCTGTCTTTCTGTCCTTTTTTTAATATCCTTCCAAAAGGCTATTATAATTATTATTTTATATTAAGTCGATATAGCCATGTCCGTCTGTCCGTCTGTTTCCATGCAAAGTTTTTGGCTTTATCTTTGAGCTATCTTGATGAAACTCGGCACAAATGAAGCTTGATATTGTATGTAGTTTGTATGTCAAAATCAGCCCGATCGAACCACTATATCATATAGCTGCCATAGTAACAATCGGAGACACTTTATTTTCATGAAAAGTGTTTGTATGAAAACATTTTTTGTTTTTTAAGATATGAAAACCAAACTCAGTAACTCGATAAATTGTTATTATTTGTGTAATCTGATAAAGTTTTATTCAAATCGAACCACTATATCTTATAGCTTCCATAGCAACAAATATATAGCAAATGAGTTATTCTATACAAAAGTATTTAAAATTATCTTAGCAAGGGTAAATAACTTCGGCGTGGAGAAGATAGCCGTTTCTTTCTTATTTTTTTTTAAACCCTTGTTTTTTGTTTAAAATATTATTTAGTCATACTAAAAATAACAAATTCCGCGTACCGCAAACATTGTCAACTAGTGTAATTGTTCTCCACTCAAATAGCCATAAATTTCCATTTAGATTGAGTTTAGTTCATGTCACTAAGATTCAGTTGAATTTGATTGCAAAAAGGACCCTAGACATTCCTATAAATCCATTTTGAAAACCTATGAATACGCACAAAACCGTCAAAACCAATTCGCATCAATATTTGGCGAAGAAAATGGTTGTGAATTGTGCGCACATAACGAAAAGAAGGAAAGGATATTTCCATTTTCTCGAAAATAACTGAGATTCCTAAATAATTTATTTTGTTGATTATTCAAGTTACACAATGAGCCTTTCAAATCATCACATTTATTTATTGTGTACATTTAAAACGTGTTGAAATATATTCATAAATTTTGTTTCTGTTGCTTATTTGGCAAACATTTGCTCTACTTTTAAAAATAAACACAAGAGCCCAAACATTAACAATCCGCACATTTCAATTGTCGAAAGATGGGAATACATATATAGTACGATGTGCATATAAATAAATTCCCACACACCTTTTGAAAGCCCATTTGGCAAATGGCACATTATAAATTCTGAATACCTATAGGAGGTATCTCAGAGATCCTCAAAGTGTCATATGTACACTGAGTACAGGGCCTGTTCCAAGAATACAGCAATTATAAATTCATGCGCTTGTCAGAGTCGGGTGCAGTGCAATCCTCTAGGTGGAGGCAACCAATTCATTGCTGACCAGACGATGTCGTGCAACCTTCTCTGGCACGGCTGCCAAAAAAGCAAAAACCTGTGGTCATTAGTGCATCACAATGTGGAATTGTAAATGATGATGCCAAGTGTGAGTTGCAATGGGGGGGGGTTGGCAACAATTTGCGATTGGTGTTGCCGCTTCAAGTGCGGCACGGTTGTGCGTCGGGTTTAATTAATGCCGATGCTGATGCCGATGCCGCCTGAATCTGCAGCTGCCACTGAGAATATGTATATTTCAATGTATATTTGCTGTTGTTTCTCGCTGTTGCGCCACAGCATAATAAAAACAAAAAGCAAAAAAAAACACAACAAAACAAAAACAAAATACAACTACAACAGAGAGCAAAAAAAAAAAAAAAAAATAAACGCAGCGTGCACATTGACGTCATTGTTCTTCAATGAAATATTTTTTTTTTTTTTTTATTTATAAGTTATGGAATGCGAGCAGCAAAAAAAAAAACATACAAACAAAAATTTACATTGGCATTTTGAGAACGGAAAATTAGTTGAGCATGAAACTGAAAATGATTGCAAACGATAAAAAAAAGAGCAGCAAAATCAGAATTTCAATCAGCGCTATCAAATTGTGTGTCTACTATTAAAAATGGAATTTAAATTAAAAGAAGACGCATTTTTTGTCCTTAACAAGGAATTGTTACATTGTTTTTAATAGTTATATTCTTGAGAATTAATTTTTAAAGCCTGCATTAAGATTTGATTTATTGCTTACGCAGAAATATTTAAATCTATAAATCCTTTTTCTATTTTATTGGTGGCACTTCAGCCAGTATGGGAAGTTGATGATATTTTGAAGGTAGCGTGTTGCAAGTTTGATTTATATAAAATAAAACAAATATATTTTACTATGGCAACTTTCTATCTATATAGAAAACGCTATATCTAAACGACGGCAAACTATGCCCAAGGAAACGCGAATTGACAGGCTTTTCTAGCTTCATTCATTTATTATGTAGAATTTTTCATTAGTTCTAACCACAGACCTTCTAATATTATATCTATACAAAACGTAGACTATTAACTACATTTATTTATAGAGGCATAGCTTGAAGCTATATTTTTCTATAGCCTGTCAGAGCTCGTATCATTTTCGAGTGGATATTCACGCGTATGTTTGCCAAGTCATCAAATTAAACTTTATGCTACTTATAAAATGCATATAAAATCAAATGTCTGTCGCAGTTTACACAGTTCGCTGCTTAAGCAGACACAGGAAAGACCTCAATTCGCTTGAATATAGCATGTAGAATGTCAGAAATTGTCTAAAGGCTTCATGTAAACAACACCTCCTGCGGCAATAGCAACAACAACAACAACAGCAACAATTATAGCAGTGACAGTAAAACCGTCAACAGTCATCGCGCCAAACACTTGACTTGTTTTTGTAGAGTAGACAACAACAACAATAACAACAACAATGGCAACAACATTCATTGGCAACAACGGCAACGCGTCGTATGTGTAATATGAGGGTGACACTTGCACGCTGGCAACAACAACCGTGTGTGTGGCTGTGTGTGTGTGTGTTGGTGTGTGTGTGTGCATGTGTCTAGGCAGTCAGTCTATGCCATTGAGTTGTGTTCTTTGCATGCTCATTTGTGTCTACTTCAATTGTTGTTGCCAGATGTTTGTTGTTCTTGCTGCTCTGTTGGAGTGTCAAGGCGCCAGAGGGGGGCGGGGCTAGTGTTGTTGTTGTAGCTTTAGGTAGCCATAAAAGTGTTGTTTGATATATACATATATGCAACATTTAAGGGCGGCATTTAAGTTGTTTCAATATGCAAAGCGATATGCAATAAAATTACGCATACGCCGCGTGCGCTTGGCCATAATATTAAAAATGCATTGAATGATGAGCACGGGGCACGTCATGTGTGTGTGTGTGGGTGTATTGCCTAAGCAACCCTTGTGCACATTGCATTTAATGAGCTTATATGTATGTATATACATATATGTATGCGGGTGACGTTTACATTGAGATAAATCGCTGGCAGTAACATATTGCCTATACATGACGTTTGTTTGGTCAATATTTATTTTGGCTTCATGCACACACACATATACATATATGTACACCCACACAATCAGCAACTATTACAATCACATAAAATATCAAATACAAATTCCACAATTTGTGGCCCTGTCATGTCTCTGTTGTTGATTGCAAATTGCCTGCAGCTGCTTGGCTTGGAGTGAGCGCTGCTGCATCCACATTTAGTTTGCGCACAAGTACATTGAACCAGCCGAGGGAGACACACATTGACGTAGCCGGTTAAATGTCTGAGTTTATATATTGTAAATACACACTAGAAACTGGCAACAAAAATGCGGGTACATACAAAAAGAAGTGAAAAATCGAAATAAAATTAACTGACTAAAATACAAAAAAAAAATTACTTTATTGGCCAACAACACACACACACACACACACTGCACACGCGGGAGTTGGTTATCAGCTTATTTCTTGAATGGGAAGCTGGACACACACACACACACACGCACAGAGAGAGAGAGCGCTTACATTGTAATCCTTGTATGCCGCCGGCTCACGTTTGCCGCTTTGCCTTACAGTTGCAAAATAATTTCCATGTTTTTATTTTCACAATATATATTTAAATTTTACAATTTTATTAGCACTTGAATTGTTTGTAAAAAAATATTGTGTAAATGAAATGTATTGAAACAACAACCGCGGGCGCGTCGTGAAAAAGCCGACTACAATTTTTGTTATGCTGTCTGCGTGTGTGGTGTGTGGACGCTGTGTGCTTCGGCAGCGTTTTGCCAGCGCCGGCGCCGTCGTCGTCGACGTCGTTGTCTGGCCACCAAATGGATTCTAGCAACAAAATACTGGGAGACAGCTCTCAGCTGTTGGCACCCTCACTTTGCTCTCTGCCATAAAATAGTGGGCGAAGAAGTACCATATATGTAAATAAAGGGAAATGCTAAACAAAAGCGGTGTCTTTAGGTTTGAATATTAAGTATACGCACTGTTGCTGCCGGTCAGTTATCAGACATTGCATTGACAGCGATTACTGACACACACACACCACACACACATACACACTGGTCTGTACATTCAAATAACTATACATAAAAACTTATTTACATATATTTTAGTCCTTTTGGTCAATTTTTTTTGCCAATTATTTGCTTGCGTGTGTGTGCACCTGTTGAACTTTGTGTTTCCGTTCGCCATTGGCAACACTTTGTTCTTGTCCAGTTTTAAATAATTAAAATATTTCATAAATGCTTTGTCGTTATTTAAAGGGCTTTAATTTAATTTGTAAATGCTGAGTTTAGCTGGGGTTAAAACATAATTATATTTATGTTATATATTAAAATTATATTGTGTTCACAAAGCGCAAAAGTGTATATCGGTTTGCTGTTATAATAAACAAATTTTTTACATATATTGATATACACAATAGTCAGATAAAGGTTCAAAATTTGTATGCCACTCTAATAACAAAAATTGATAACTCCCATAATTCGTAGTTGTTCTTTATTTTAAGAGATTTAATTACCAACACCAAAGCGGGTACAGAGTATAACTTAATCAGGAAATTGTGAATTTATCGCCCTTCCCAGCTTTATTTATAATTAGCTGCGTATAAAAATGCATTCCCCAACATATACATACCAGAGTAAAAGCAAATTGTCCACAATCCATAAAATAAACCCTAATTAGATGATGAAAATTAAAATTCTCTTTGTAGATGCTTTAATGTTATAAATTTATAATATCTACATATATATATATATATTTTATACATTTTTTTTTTTTTGGTTTTTTTGGTCGTTTATAAACACTTTAAACATTTTGGAAAACAGAAAGAAGTACACAGTTAGCAAGTAGTTAGTATAAATGTAAAATTAAGTAGCACAAAGTTAAACAGAAAAACTAGCCTAACTTAAAATCGCAAACTCGGCAAAACTAGTCACAATGCATTTTAAATATATGCTAATTAAATTGTTCTTTTTGTGTTAGTTCGAGTTACTTTAGCTTTAGGTAGACACTGTGGATAGTTAGAACAAATATTCGATGTGGCTCTCGTATTCCATTGTTCTGCCCAGCAAATTGACACACAGAAAATAACAATAGTTTTTTGTGTGTCGTTTATCCTTTGCCGTGGTACATGCACTTTTTGATTAATTTTAAAAAATATGCAAAATTAAAAACATTATTTCATTTTAATAAGTTTAAGCAGAATTTGTTTTTTTTAAGTTTTTTAATTTTGTCACGAATATTTTACAACCAAAGACATTTCAATGCAATATGAAATATTTAAATGTCTTTGCTGCAAGTATTTAATATAGAATATTTAAAATTCGTATAGGATACCCCTTTTGTTTTTGAAGAGTATTTAGACATCTACTTACATTTAGGCTTATTTTACTCTTGTAATTAAAATTTTTTTTCAGGTCTCTCTTAGCATATTTTACGATTCTTTTGTTTTTTGCGACTGTTCCATATAGCTTTGTTATTTTTTATATATTTTTTATATATATATATACATACTTACAGGTTGACATTTATACACAGGTTTATATAAGCACAGAACACTTAAAGATTATAAATTCGTATGATATTGCCGCTTAGAAATGTATTTCTATTAAAATTCATGACTTATGTTTTATTGTTTTGCTAATGTTTTTTTTTAGGTACAATTACTCATTGGGGCTTGTCATGGCCCTTCGATTAGACATCAATATAATTACAAAATACAATATGATTTAATTACTTAATTGAAAAGCGACAATTTCTATGCAAACATCAATATTTAGAAATGCATTAAATTTAATTGCGATTGACAAATTTATATTGATAGAAGTACATTCTACTTATAAATTTGTATATAAATATTTATAACACTTTAATAAAATATTGCCTCTTTATTTAAGTTGATAATAGTTATTGTGTTTAATATTTGCAAATGTTGATTTAGTTTGAATCTATACAATTGTTAATAACCTTAAATTTGACAATCATTTACCAATAATTAAATTAATTGTACAGAAATGAGCTTATATCTGGGATGAATTAATTGTGACAGAATTTAATTAAATTGTATATGCAGTTAGTTATATATTTGCGCTACTCAAGTGTTTACATGTTTAAGCGATTAGTTTGCACCTTCCCTGATATATTATGTATCATACTTAACAAGTATCTACAAGATACATTTCAGTTCTACGTTCATGTTGCTGCTGCTGCTACTGTCTGTTGGTTATGCGACATAATTGCTAAATAGATACACGTACTTAGGCCTAGACTTACAAATAAGTACTATACATAATACCTACAAGTATATTATACCTATTATGTAGTATTCTACTTGACTATCCACAAACATTTCGTAAGCTCATTTCAAATGTTTTCTATCATATCACTTCACGTTACCATGCCCATGACAATTTTTGTTTATTGTTGTATTATGCTTGCAAGCGGGTAAAATATATATATATTTATACATGTGTACGCTATATATATAATTACTCAGCGAGTAATAAAACTGTGCTATATGCCACAGAGAGCAATAACAACAGCAACAAACTGTTGTAGGCAGAATCAATTGCAAATAATACAATGGGCAAAAGATTTTTCATTACGGGTTTCTTTATAATTGGTAAGCTCAACGGGTTGCAAAGTTTGTCGCAATGCCACAAGAATTATAGATGAACTACACACAAGTTGTGCTATAAACAATATTTAATTGGAACATCCTTATTAGAAGTCAACATAATATAGTTATCAGGCAGACAAAAAGGGAATTCTATGAATTCAATATTATTTATTTGCATGTAATTTCTTAGAATTTGATTCAATTGAAAACGTGAAAAAACAAATTAATTGAAGCCGGAACTTTTCACGTGAAAATGAACTCTTGCCAAATAAAATAAAAAATTGCAATTTTATATTGATATTACAGCTTAAAATTTAAAAAAATATATGCATATTTAAATTGCTGTAAATTTGTAAGCTGTCCTTTAAATGAAATTGAATTTGATATTTTTAAAAAATATAAAAAAAATGATATGGCGGTTTTTCTGATTTAAATTAAAATTCTCTTTAATTAATTGTCACACTATTTAGAATTTATAGTTTAGAAATTGGGTAAAGCTTTATTTATCTATTTTTAAGCTCTGTTGTAATAAATTCTTTGACTTAAATTAGTTGAAGCCGGAACTTTTCACGTGAAAATTAACTCTTGCCAAATAAAGTAAAAATAGAAATACAAATATATAGACATTTCTATATTGAAATTACAGCATAAAAATAAAAAAAATTTAATTCAATAAATTAAATTGCTGCAAATTTGTAAATTGTGCTCTGATTGAAATGAAATTGAATGTGAAGCTTTTAAACAATATAAAATAAATTATGAGGCGGGGTTTATAATTTAAATTAAAATTCTCTTTAATTAATTGTCACACTATTTAGAATTTATAGTTTAGAAATTGGGTAAAGCTTTCTTTATCTATTTTTAAGCTCTGTTGTAATAAATTCTTTCTATTCTAAATATTATCACGCTTTTTTCTACTTTCACCCATCACTTTCTATCTTTTCATATATTTCCTAATAATCTGAGTTGTAGAAAATTATAAAATTGTGTTGTAACAACCAATTGATATGCAGACTGGGAAGCATATCTAAAACTTACTCTGTTCCATGACCGTGCAGGAAGAATTATTTATTTCGGCCACTACAATAATTTCCTCATTCTCCTCCGTTTCCTCCGGCACCATCATCAGGTTGTTATTCAGCATATAGACCTCACCACGATTCTCACATTCACCGGATGAACGCAATCGATGTGTAAAGGAGGATCTGGAGCGCGTCATATACGAAGAGCGTGTGGTAGAGACACGCCGGAGCACCCCACGGCCATAGAAGATCATTCGCACCTCGACACGAAATCTAGGATGTGTAGCTGCATACAGATAAGGATCCACACAGGCAGCCGTCTTGCAGAATAGTGCCGGAATCATTGAGCCCAGCGGTGTGATATGTTGCTCCAGTCCAAAGACGCCCATCATGGCAACAATGGCATAGGGCGACCAGGCTATGAACCACAATCCAATGATGGCAGCCACTATATATGTGAGTTTCTTCTCGGTCTTGGCCTTATCCTTGTTGGACTGTATGCGACTGGCCGTAAAGACCACCTTGAGTATATAGAAATAGGAGTAGACAATCGAAATTAACGGTATGCAATAGGCAGCCACAAAAAACAATGCCATAAAGATTCGTGCCGGTGTCTCCTTGTTGAGGTAATCAAAGCTGCAAGTTGTCAAATAACCCTCGGGCACATATACAGACAATCCGACATCCAGAGCTGGCATTACGGCAAACAGAAAACTGTAGCACCAGATAAGAAAGATGATCGAATAGGATCGCAATCGGGAATAACGCCGCAAAGGTTGCAACGGATGCACCACCACATTATAGCGATCCAAGGCTATGGCCGTAAGTGTTCCAATGGCACAGGTGCCGCTCAAACCGCCCACAAATCCATAGATGCGACAGGCTGCATATGATTAGTCCACCATTTAGTATAAATAGTCCTGCTAGAAAATCCTTCATTGCACTTACCTACATCGCCCAGAGCGGGTCCCTCTTTGATATTGTTATAAACGGCAATCGGGCATTTGATCAGCATTAGGAAATCGCATATAGCCAGATTCATGACCAATATATTAGCAGGCGTACGCAACGATTTGCGGCTGCCAAACATGAATATGACAAAGGCATTCCCAAAACAGCCCACCACCGAGATGAGGCAGTAGAGTCCCGCCATAATGTAGAAGGTACTCGTGTTAGGTGGCTCAAATTGCAGCCAAAATGGATTTACCTTAGCTATGTAGCTTAAATCGTACTTATCGCGATAGTGTATATAGCCAGGATATGAACTGTAAAGAAATAATTGATTTTATAACGCGTTTATGGAGGTTGATTAGCCAATTTAGGTTTTTTTCGAATTTGCAAGTTTTAAGTGTTTTTTAGACTATTTCCTTAATTTTAATATATTTTGTCAATACTATGGAACTTTTTTGCCTTTTCGATTTACTAAATACTCTTCTTTTTTGTAGAGTACACGAGGATGCCGGCTGGACAATGAAAACAACAAGTCAGCAAAATTTCTGGAGCAATGCAGTGCGGATGGGTTAGGAGTAGAGAAATTGGATCAATTATAAGATGTCATTGGCGGATAGTCATTAAATGCTAATAGGTGGATATGTAATCTACCTTCGAACTACCAGAAAGTAAGTTAAAATTAAATTAGTTTAAATCATGTAATCATCGCCAGTTTTCCTTCTAGCACGGGAAGAAGAGTCCGCTGACAACGGCTTAGTTTAGAAGACAAAGATCTCGTTGGGAAAAATGGTATCTGACCAAATAGCGTTCACCAACAGTGTGATAAGTAAAATCAGAGCTACCAGGAAGGCGATCATATGCATTAAGAAACAGCATTAAAGAACTTATTTTAGGAAGACGATCATATGCCAATCAACAGCATTAAAGAACTTACTTTCATTATGCTAAAAGCAAAAAGTCGCAGACTAAACCCGGACCACGCTCGGTACCTAGGAAGCTGGTGTCAAGTGCCACTTATAAGAAGCTTATTATTGACGGAGCAAATATGACAATGAAAAAGGTAAGTGTTCCGTTTAAAAAATGTTAGCTTACAACCAACAAATGCTAAAGTAATCTGTTATACAAGTATGATAATTAGTACTTAAAACGACTTAGAGTAAACTCGCAGTTCAGACCACAACTGAAGAGTTCCTAGTACCTCTATATATATATAAGTACTAACCTTAAATCCGTCTCAGTGTCATTCACTGGATGCGGATGCTTGTTATGAACTTTGTCCACGCTCGCCGTGGCCGCTGTTGAAGCTGTTGCAGCTGCCGCAGCTGCTGCTGCCGCTGCGGCTGCAGCAACTGTTGTTGTGGCAGCAGCAACAACAAGGGTAGCATTTTGTGCAGCGCCATGGCTACTGTTGGCCAGAACTTCGGAGAGGGCGCTGGTTATCCAGAGGCTGCTGTCGTCCGTTGCCAAAGTGGGCAATGTTGACATGATGGTCTCCATGATGATGATGGTTGTTGGTCAATGTTGCTGATGCTAGCCCGTTTTAACTGACGCCAAATTTACGAGTGTTTAAACGTAGGTTCAAAGGTTCCTGCTGTTAAATTGTTCATGCACCACGCTGCGTATGGATGATGTCGTCTGTAGCAGAGCTTATCGTTTATTTAGTTGTCATTAGCTCAATTACCGCAATTGGTAACGTTGCCTTGTCACCAGACATTGTTGCTGTCCTTTTTGGCGCACAATGTTCAATTAATTCCGTGGTATTGTCCTGCAAGTAGAATGATAAAAGTGTTGCTACGTTTAAGTGACCTTCATTTGATTTTATTACAAGTTCCGTGTTCGTTTCATTTTATTAAAAACAGCTATAAACGAGCTAAAACCAAAGTACTTTAGATTAAAGTGCGCTTTGAACTTGACTTTTCAATGAAGAGGGTTTAAAAACTTCCTTCAACACTATCTACCTGCCTTTGGGCCCCCCATTAAGAGCACTCATTAAATTCTAACATTTATAATAGAAAGCACAGCTTGAGTGTTTTAATATTTACTTATATATATAATGAAATATACAGTAAATATGTACGGCTTAAGCATAGACTTAGCACTGAATCAAAGTTTGTCCGTTGGCTTGCGTAAACGGAATTCCAACTTTTTTTTTTTGTTTTGGCCAACAACAGCAGTTGGGCAATAAATAGAAAAAGTTATTAAAAGCAGCGTGAAAATAATAACATTGTTGGCACAGTTTTGCCTCAGAATTGAGGCTAAGACAAAGTGCAAATTTCCTGATTTCATTGAAAACGTTCCTTAAGCATAATATTGTTTAATGCACAATTATAATAGATTTTCATTCAAGTATTTACTAAAAGCTAGCGCTGTGTATTATAAATTGAGTCATAAATATTTTTCATTCAACAAGAAGTTATATTATAGTTTCTGTATCAACAAATTGTGACTTTAAAGAATGATTTTTGTTGCCTTGACTTTAATAGGAACACTTACCTAATTGCTATGCAGTTGATTGTAAAGCAATTAAAGTAATTTTTAATGCAAATTTGTCTCATTTGTTAACGAATTTTGTTGCTTGAAAAACAATTAAAGTTGTGCTTTATTTTCAAAAAATTTAAAGATACTCATCAATTGAGAACGGGTAGCCCGAGTTAGCCTGAATTAGCTCAATTTTGAGTTTTTCGTAATTCCCGAAAAAAAATCGGGTTATATTATTTCAATAAATAATTTATATGACGGATCAACTTGAATATAACACTAGTTTACAGTAAAAAAGGAGCTGGGCTCTCATAGACTATTCTTGATGTATTTTCGAAATGCAAACCATTTTTTTTGTCAAAGAATGGTTTTCGAGAAAACCGCAAATAGCTAGTTTTTTGGCAGTCTTTTGACTTACTTGCTCATATCTACATCAGATCTTATTTAATCTTAAATAAGATTACACAATCCAACAGATAATTGTATCCGCTTTCTAATGGTATGTGGATTGAATAAGAATTAAAAAAACTACATACTCTCAAAGTTTAAAAATGTGAACTTTTTTTGCATTTTTGAAAAATTGCTGAATTTCAATTGGTATTTTAAAAATTTAAAAAATTCGCTTAAATACTTTTCAAAATTTAATATGTTAGATAATTCTTTTACAAATATTTTAAGTATAATATTTGTTCAAATCGGACAGTAAGTGTGGTAGTTATTCAGCAATTAGTAAACTAGCGTAATTAGTTTGATTTTGTTTTTAATTTTTTGGACGCACGCTGGCTACTCTAGTTAAATATATAATAGAAAAAATTAAAATTTATTAAAGAAAATCATAATAAGGAAATCCTCTGACAAATTAATACATCATTAAGGCATAATCCCACAATATTTAAATTTGTCTATCTAATGCAACTTTTCACCTAACCAAATTCCAACAAAAAGCTGTTCTTTATTTAATGCGTAATATTCTGTATAAAATCCATATTATTCTCAGTGAGATTTACCACATCATGTATTGCAGATGTTAAGTGGTCAGATTAAGATTTTGTAAACTAGTAAATTGTATTCTCTTCGACTGTTGCTGGCTAACATTGATCCAGTTAAGAGCAGGTGTTTATGAAAATCAATTATCGTCCTTATACGGCTCTGCGGTTAGCTTGATTGAAATGGCAGCCAAAGCAAATGGAATTTGATAGGCAGCTAATGTATATATAAACAGGACCCTTTGCGGGTCTCAGGATTATGTAAATTATTAGCAAGCGAGCATTAAATTAAAGCAACTTAATTGCTTATGAAATAAATTGTAGCTGACTAAGAATCGAAATACGTATCTGGATCAGAATTCTGGTCAACACAAATACAAATGCAAACACAAACACAAATACAAACAGCAACTCAAACATAAGCAGCACTTGAAGTTGTTGACAGTGCAGAATAA
This sequence comes from Hirtodrosophila alboralis, assembly GCA_035043045.1. Taxonomy (NCBI): domain Eukaryota; kingdom Metazoa; phylum Arthropoda; class Insecta; order Diptera; family Drosophilidae; genus Hirtodrosophila; species Hirtodrosophila alboralis. The sequence continues at coordinate 227,976 of JAWNNH010000241.1, forward strand.
CTTCTAGCCTCTGGCTGGAAAAGTTTCTTGAACAACAGCGCAACAACTGTACTTAGTTGTAGTTGTAGTTGTAGTTGTGGCAACAACAACTGCATCATCCATCACAACAGCAACAACAACAACAACAACAACTACTAAAAGGCCAAGTAGCCCAAAGTGGCGCCATCCTATTTCCTTGTATTTAACAACTCTTGGAGGGCATAAAATTCTAAATAGGACGCCTGTGTGTGTGTTGCCAAAGGCTTTTGCTTTTGCTTTTGATAGCGATCAGGAAGTTGCTCCTTTTCCTTTTATTATAGTCAACTTTGTTGGCATTGGAGCAGCTGTTATGTGGCTTATAATTGGCACTAATTGGCCAAGACCAATTTCAGTTTGTCAATGGCCAAAAAAACATACGCACTTGCAGTTTCATTTCTATTTGCATTTTGTGCGAACTTTGTTCTAACATCGATAGGGAAAATTCAGTTAGCGGAAATTTAAATCTTTTTTGGCCGATTGGTCCTTTGTGTGTATGTACTGCACGCGTTGTCCTGGAATCATTTGGGAATATTCTGACAATTTGTGAACCAATTAATTATTGTCCAACTATACAAAATGCATTCAATGTGAGTAAGTCCTTTAAATGATGTATATGTAATGTGACAAATATTTTTGTATATTTTACTGATTGTTATGGCTGAAAATTTGCACTTTAAACAAATAAAATAATTAAATTCTATAGGTGTCACAGAAAAGACTTTTAAATTCATTTAATTTCCATTCATGATGCAATACGTATAATCAAGATATGCATTGGAATGTAATAGACAGAAAAATGCGTCTGTAAGTGCGTTTTAGTAAAGGTATTATTAAGGCTTTAAAATTGCATAAAATACACTTTTATAAACATTTATTAAACTTAAATTAAATGCAGTAAAAGAAACGCATTAAGTTCTCTAAAGTGTTCTCATTAAATTATTAATTTAAAATGCGATTAAATTTAATTTCTTAATTGCCCTTAATATTTTTGAGATTATTTTATGAAAGTTTCAATTTTGCTGATGAATTAAATATCTTTAAATACTTTAAAAATCTTTAAAAACTTTTGCTATTGTAAAATAAAATGTGCGCTCAAGTTTTTGCAAACAAATTAACTTTTTATATAAAAGTGCAATCTTTCAAAGTTCTCTGGACATTAACTAATTATTCGTAGCTACTGATTGACTTAATTGGATAATATACAACTTTTTGTACTCCAGCAGTTATTTAATGCTTAAGTGTCGCTTTTAGTTAGTACTTGACTAATAAGATTGTTAATTTAATTTGACTCTTGAATGTCTATTGTATTTGAGCTTCGTTTTTATACTTGCACTTGTGCAAACTTATTTTACTTGCAATTTACAGCTACAACAATTGTTTTCCTGCTCAAGCGTGAATGTATTTTAAGTGTGAATAGTTTTTCGAATACAATATATAGTATATAGCCTGGCAGCCCAATTGGCCCATTTAAATGCCCATTCCAATTTCCATTCAGGCTATTGTGCAGGCTGCAGTGTGACCTTTAAAGACGAATTGCACTTTAGCCAATTTGTAGACAGTTTTCTTATATGGCATGCAGATGAACTAAAGGCACGTCGAGATTGTAAGATCTTGTGATTGTGATGTGCAGTATATTAAATAACTTTGAAGTAAAAGTAACGAGTAGATATCAACAACAACAAAAAATTTGTGTATAATGCACATAATCTGCCAACTAAATGGATTTCAATTGTATAAAGTATTCGTTCGGCTTGTGTTTTTTAATAGACGGGAAATGTAGCTTGCAGCTGCACTTACAATTAAATTACACAAGGAAATGGTTTATTTGTGTGCACTATCTAACTGCCTGGGTGCTGCCTCAGGGGGCAGCGGGTGTTACAGTCACATTTAAATGCCATTTTGTACCACACAACAGCAGAAGTGAAACCAAATTAAATATGGCCAGCCAACGGAAATTGCACTGCGCTCGCCTAAAAGCATGCTACAATTATTATTTTTTAAACAATGTTTCAATTTATTTTGATGTCCACGTTGTTTTTTTTTTTTTGCTTACCATTCAATCAATTCTCTTGAAATTGCACTGTAAAATTGCATTTAAAAAAATCAAATTTTTTGCTGTAACAGAGATGTAAATTGAATTTATTGTCGCTAAAATTCAACTCACACTAAATGGCATAAAACTTGTTGATTTTAAACTTGTTGATTCTGACGGTAAATTTAAAGTATTATTAAATGTATCTTAATGAAATGAAATACTATAAGACCTCAAGCAGTTTATAAACTATGAAATTCACACTTTTCCTAATAATATTCACCGCAATGTAAAGGATTTCAAGTTAAAGCTGTTTTTATCATTTTTTCTGACATGCAAATTAAAACAAATAGTTGACCTGCTTAATATTCATTTGGCCTCATGCTTTTATTATACTGGCTCAGAAATATGTGCTTAATTAATTCCTGCAAAATGTTGTATGCTGCAGATTTTAATTTTAGCTACAAAACTAAAAAAAGAAATGGCAAAAATTCTGCTTGGAAAAACACGTTTATTAACAACAGAGTTACAAACCCGGATGAGAATATTTTATATATTTTTTTCTCCGCCAGCAAGTTGTCATTTTTTTGATGACTTTAAAAAGAGAAAAATTGGAATTTTATTTCTTTTGGCATTAAAACGAAAATAAATTGAAGCTGCACAAGTGCACAAATGTATTCATAAGTAATTTAAAGTGTGAATAGTATGTTTTTTAAATCGAATTTTGTAGTAACCAGAAAGTCACAGATTCGCTGGTCTTAAGTGAATTTGTGTGTCCCGGGTGTGTGTGTGTCAGTGTGTATGGCTTTGGTTGTGTTTAATCGTGTGTGTAGTCAGCTGTGCCCAGCTTAGACTCAGGACTAAGGTTGTTCGCATGTAATATCCAACATATTCAGCAGCCTGCCTCACCTCCCCTTTACTCTATGCTGTTATTCTTTATTGATTTATGTTCGCTCTAGTTTTCATTTCACTATTTTTCACTTATGTGCGGCAATTTTTTTTTGCAGTCATCAGCCGGATTCGGTTCTGGCGTTGCATATGGGGTATGTGGTTCAACATCCAACCATAAATGCAATGTTTTTGCAGTCCACTCAAACGTGTGACTGGCTCAAGGCTGTAGAAAGCAAAATGTATGCCATTCTATCAACAGGCACTTAAAGGCCTAAATGCAGTACTGAGCAATATTGGGAGATGGAGGGGAGGGGCTGGCAAAGAATGCGAATTTGCTTGGATTTAACATACAGATAGTCGGAGAACTTTAAGATACAACTACTCATATTGCAACCTGACTCAGTTGTCGCAGCTCAAGTATCATTCGTTGTTGCATATGTTGAGCACCAAGTGTGGCCCCAGGTCCCCAGGCTGTTGCCACTGAGCTAAGCTTGAAGGACAAAGGCTCAAGTGCAGCCGGCCGGCCACTTTGTGCAGTTCTTCTGCCAGACAGACAGACAGACGGACGGACTGATGTGAGTACTGTTGTTAAGAAGAAAGCCACAAAGCTTGGTGTCCACTCAGTTGTGTTAAACAGACAAAGAAAAGACGTTGTTCTCAGCGCCTTGGAAACGTCACAATTTCCAGCGAAATTCTGAACCAGTTGTAATTTTTTTTATTGTCTTTAAGCTTAAAAGTGAATAAACAAGAGTAGCTTAAATGCCAGGTCTCGTGTTATCACATTAAAAAACTTAATTTAAAAGAATTTTTTATAAATGTAACTGAAGTTTTGGACCAGCATAACTAAAAGTTGCCAATAGTTAGTTAAGAAAATTTCTTGATTGGCAGCTTAGAAATTGTTTACAAGTTATCCCAAATAATATCAAGTGTTTGTTAACTGAACCAAAGAAAAGTTACTCAATCAGAAAATTCAATTTCAAAACAGAGAAAAAAACACTTTCACTGCAAAGGTTGATAAGTTCCTTTACTGTTTTTCTATTGGTCTATTGATATTCATAGATATTCATACTATTGATATATTCATGTATTCGTTTCGTCGGCTTCAAATTCTGTAAAGATGTCATCAAGTTTTTGGGAAAAATACATTTTAATGATATAAGTAAAATGTTTGGAATGGACAATGTTGTAGAATAATTTAAACTGTCAATAAATGTATAATGATTAACTGCATAAAAATACAAAAAAATAACAATAATTTAAACTGTCAATAAATGTATAATGATTAACTACATAAAAATACAGAAAGTTACAATTGTCTGCTAAAAAACAGTTTTCTAAATTGTGCAAGTTTAAATAAATAATGAATGTACTTCAAAGTGTTTTCCGTTGTTGACCAAAAATTTTCCAGTTTAATCAAATGTATAAAGTTGAAGTTTGCCAAGTTTTTACACTTTTCTTCATAGTTTGGTTTTATTTTTTTTAGTTTACATAATTTTATGTCCTTTTTCCTTGACCAGTCGCAATTTATAGAACTGAAACTATTTACCTTTGTCACTTCTGCTACGGTTTAAGTTTCTTATTTTGCAAAAATGCAAAAGTTGTCTAACTGAAATTATAAACTGGCGCCAAACGGACACAGGATGTGTTTTTTTATTTTTTTTTGTAGATTATACCGTGAAATGTTATTGTTAAATTATACAATTGTGCGCGACTTTTGCGGTTTTTATAATTTTTGATTTATTTAGCACGAAATCGCTGGCTTATACGCAATAATATTGCATGTCACAAAGAACGTATTAAGTTCGAAAAAGGCGGCCAATATGATTGCCAGCATCTGACACTAACACACTGACTGAAGGCTCGCGTACGACTGAGGCACAGGACACAGCTGCCAGCATTTTTATCAATGAAAATTGTTGCATGACTTGCGATGCCAGGAGCTTATGTAGTCTCTGCTTGCCACAGCTGCAAAGCTTTGTATGGATGACAGAGAGAGAGAGAGAGCAAATCTGAGTCTGATTTTTGGCTCTCTGCACACTTTGTCATCTACTCTTAACTTGTTATTATTTGTTTTGATGGCATTTTCTACTTTATTCCTTAAATATGACTTTGCAGCACACTTGAGCATGGGATCAGACACAGATCTATAAGCCTTTGAGTGTTGTCTGTTGGCTTGAATTCAGGATTTCATTTTGCGGCTCACACTTAAAACTTTAGCACATAAATAACATCACGTCTATTGGCAAATAATTTCTATACTATTCTAGTTTTGTGTTTTCCCCATTTGCCCTTTCAATACGCGTAAATTGAGCAAAGAGTACCGCATTCATTGGCTGCTGCACTTTAATTAAAAGCATATATAGAAAATCTACTGAACTTTAATATACCCTATAATCAATGCTGGGTATAGTGGCCCCCTTTTTATTATTAGCTTGTTATAATCAATTTTGTTATGATTTATTATTATTGATGACTGTTTTTTGTAAACTGCAAGCTTAATTAATTTGTTTTTGATAATTTACAGATAGCATTTTTACATTAGCTGCTCATTTAGTACAAATTAAATACATCAACACTTTACATGTTTCAATTAATACAACATGTTAGTAAATGCAAATTATACTAATTAAAATGCTGTACTAGAAACTAGCTTGTCATCAGTTTGAAAGTTGAGAAGAATTTTATATTAAATACACAAATACATTATAATTTAATTGATGATTATTTTATAAAAGTAAGATAATATGCCTAAATATTTTGATTTAGGTAAAAGAGGCATTAAATGTAAAATATTTTTAAAGAAAAAACTTTAATACATTAACAAGTATTATATAAACCTTATAGAAATTGCCATGGACATTAAATTCCTATTTGTTTTATATTAAAAGCCTATAGAGTATAATAATACGTGTGTAGACAAATAGTATTGTAAATGTCAATAGGTCTCTAATGTTTATTGATGTTGATTGTGCGCTGCTTTGAACATTATTCACTGTCACAGAAAATACAAAAAAGATAAATAAAAAAAAAACTTTCAAAACTTTTGTAGAACATAATCAAAATAAACTGTATCCAAATGTTTATGATATATGTATTTATGTAAACCTAGAACAGTTGATGAACTTTTTTGCAATTTAAAGGTTTTATTTTGCAATCTAACAAATCTGGAATATTTACATCCAAAGATTTTGTTTACAACCAAAGACTTTGTTGTCTGACGAGCCAAAAAAACAAAAAAAAAAAATTAAAAGTCTTTTACTTTTGTAGAACTCAAAACTCTGCAACAATTTTTATGTTAAAATCATACAAGTGTATTTGGGTACTATATATTCATATATGAATTACAATTTTTTTTTCTGTTTCTAATGTTGAATTCATAGCTGGCAGAAAGCACTTACTCTGCACCTTGCCATTACCATTAACCGCACAAAGTAATTAGTGACTTGAACATAATATGAAAAAAAAGTGAGAAAATGTGTGAGGAAAGCTCTGCTTAGCTGGTCCACAATATGACAGATAAGTGTAAGTGCTTTTCTGGTAGAGCATTTCATAAATGTGTCTTAAAGGGATTGACATAACCGCACTAATAACTCAAGACAATTATGCGACTGTTTCGAAGTTTGGCCAATATTTTACAAATTTACTAAATAAACAATTGCTTCAAGTTGAACAAGCTAAACTAAAGCGTAAATTTTCCATTGCCAAAAGCTGTGAAATGACGTCAATATTTAAAACTTCAAAATTAAATACCAAACTATTCAAAAATTGCCAAGTATTTGTCACCCTAACTGTTTATTTAACATGCACTTTACCTTGATTATAGAACATGCAGCTGCTACTACTTAATACTATTATTATTATCCCTGTAATATGCAACTATTGTCCAACTTTTTATAATGAGAATGCATATTGATTGGCGCTATAATCGAGCCAAAGTCACTTGACATATTCATTTTTAATAGCCAAATGCAATCTTCGGGGAATTTGAAGCTTTTGTTAGCCAGAAATATTGTTATAATGCTGCTATAAACAAGCCGTTATATACAATGAAAACATTCGTTGTAATTTACTATTTTATTATTTCAAATTAAAGGGACAGAGAGAGTGAAAGATAAATACTCAATTGCCATGCAATTTGCTGCAAAGATAAATACAATTTAATTACTTGTGACGTTTAAATAACTTTGACTTATTTAAGCCAACAATAGTCTAATCATTACAACTATATATCAAATATTTGTGCAATATTTTTAGTCTGATTGTATGGCACAAATAGTTGAGATGATTACACTATTGTATGCTTAAATTCGACTCATTTAAATATAGTTATATTCAAGTAATTAAATAAAACACTTTCAGTTTAATTTGCTGTGTTTACATATGTAATTCGAGTAGTCAGTTAATCATTTCTGATTTTACAGCACGCACTCAATTACTCATTCAATAATTGTAAAGTTAATAAGTAAATAATGCAACAAAAGTACTAGAGATGCCTGAGAAATCACCAAAAGTGATTGTTTAATTCACTTAAAGTCTGATACACACATATACAGCACACGAATTTAAAAGCTTTACAAGCTAAAAGCTCAGCTTAGATGAGTCAAGCAAATGTATAAAGCTTTTAAAAGCTCACCAATACAAATGCATCTACTAACACATAGAAATATCAATACATTGCTTATATATTTACAGGTGTCACAACAAACGATCATATCACAATTATTGCCAACTGAAGTACTACAATTTAATATATAGATGTATGTAACTCTGGCATTTGACTAACCATTCAATACTTTGTCTAAATTTAAATCACGTTCCAACGTTGGGAACGGGAGGTAATGTCGATGTTGTTAGTGAGGGTCGATTTAAGTTTCAATTCAATTCGAGAGAGTCAACCACAAAAACAACGATTGTTAACCACCTTTGGCAAATTGATATAAGTTTTGACGGCATACGAGCCCTAACCGCAGTTGTGCGACCGCATTTGGCGGGTGAACAACGACAGACAATCTGACATACCTACATTTATATATAAATATATATAAAATCAGGCCAGATTTGTTCAGCGGTCGCAACTTTAGGGCGTTAAAATAACACAAATAGTTGCAGTTTAAATTTCAAGGCGTCAATTTGCTTAGTTCGCGTTATGAGGAATCTACGTTTTGGTTCCTGTTCAGCTTGTGGCGCATTGGCATTGATCTTGACTTGTGGTGAGCAATAAACTAATATAAAATAATCCTATATATAACTGAGGATTATGTTCGATATCAAGAAAGTCTTAACAGTGTTAAGTGACGTAAAACAATATAATTAATACAAAACGTGTACGCAATAAACAAATAATTTCCATTTGCCTAGATTCTGTAAATATTTATAGAACTATTAGAGTGCAGCATTTTTGCTAAAATTAAACTTGTGCGAAATTTCTTCAATCAGTTAAAAATAAATTGTTGCATTTTAATGAACATTAAATTGATAAGCATAACAATTTTTCTTAAATATAAATTTTATCGGTCATATTAACAAGGGTTCTTTCATGTCAAGTTTAAATAATGTGCCCTTGACACGACACCAGTCAAGTAAAGCAGATTGTTTAGCTTATTGAAAATAAAAGAGAAAAAATCCAAAAAGCACGTTCATATCATGTCTGGGCCATCAATTGGACAAAGCAGACGATTTATGGCTTAAACTTCCCCTGCCAAAATAAGTCACCTGATTGCAACTTTGTCTTCATTTGATTGGTTATATCATCATCGTCATCATTCCTGGTTATAGTTGTTATTCATGGCATATTTTAGACCGGAAAGTCGGCTTCTTAAGGTCAACTTAAACGTCATTCTGTTTACCTAACAGTCAACGCATTAGTCAAGTGTACACGACCTCCAGATACCCTAATAAATCTTAAAAATTGTAAATTTCAATGTTTATTTTTTATTGATTATTTTAAACTGTGTAGCTCTTATAGGACTTAAAATATATTTGAAGAGTTAAAAATAACTTCAGCTGGGTAGAGAACATAGTTTTATACATTTTTTAATTTAATTTGAATTTAATAGTAATTTTTCCTACATTATTAGACACATTTTTACCAAAATTAGTTCAACAATTTTTTTTACCCATTTGTTCAACATATAAAAATATTAACAGAAAATAAGTTGACTTTTATTTAAATACTTAAAATTAATAATTACTTTATCAATATAAAATGAACAGCTCAAATAATATTTAATTGTCTAGGAATTTTCCATATTTAATCAATATAAAATTAACTAAAAATGTGTTTTTATTTTTGTGCCGTAAATTTAATGCGTATATACATATTTCAACAATTTTTATGGTACTAGCGTTTTGCGTAAATTAGCAGAACGTTTTAGAAATAGATAATTTAAAAAATAATAAATAATTTTTTGTGCTCAATTTGGGTTTTTCCCAAATGCACACAACAGAGATATACGCGAAACTGCACAAAATTGAATGTACTGAACTTAAAACAGGTTAAAAATCTTAAACAAAACAATTATATTGTTTGTTATTTAATCATAGAGCGGCCTTTCATTTAAAGCTTAGTTTAGGGAAGTGCACTCTATTATTCAACGAGCAAATTGTAGTAAACAAATGCCTATGAACTTTACACGATAATTGTTGCTTAATCAACGCTAATTGATAGAATAATTACGTCTGGCACATGATACATGCAAGAGGGCAGCAGGGGAGCACAGGGTAATATATATATAACTTTAGGCTGATATTAAAACCCAATTACTGGCCAGCGAAAACGCGCAGAGAAATTAATACGATACCATAAGCGAAATTTCAATATTTATGCAAAATATTGAGAGCAACGACAATTTGGGTATTTTTAGTTGTCTGTGTATGCTTTACCAAAAATAGTACCCAAATTAATTAAATGATTAAATAAATATTTGCAAATGGTCTCGATGTCACCATCAACGTCTCCATCTACATCTCAATTTTAATTTTCATGCCCATTAGCATTGATATTTATTTAGGCAATTAGCAAGTTTTTTTTTGTATAGGAATGGACGTCACCAGATTATGATTGACATTGTGTTTGATGTAGCTACAACCCACACAGGGCTCTGAACCTTGTCATGGTCAAGTCTCAGCTAAACATTTTAGGGTTCTTTATTCCAATTTCTATACATTTGATTATAAAATTGTTAAACTCTATTAGCACATTAAATTGATACATTTTATAATCCTTTCATTAAATTATTTTATTACAGCTACAGTTGTCTTGGGTCAAGATTTTGGCTATGAAGGTCAGCATGGTCCGGAACATTGGGGTGATGATTTTAAACGTTGCAGCGGCAAACATCAGAGTCCCATTAATATTGATGTGCTGAATGTACAGAACAAGACATTCCCTGATCTTCAGTACTATAATTTTGATGTAACGCCCAAGAATGTGCATATGGTTAACAATGGTCACACTGTGCTGGTCACCATGACCTTTGAGAAGGGAAAGGAGCCGCGTATGAGTGGCGGACCCTTGGAACGTCAGTCGGACTATCAATTCGAGCAGTTTCACTTCCATTGGGGCGAGAACGATACGGTTGGCAGTGAGGATATGATTAACAATCGCTCATATCCCGCTGAATTGCATGTGGTAATGCGTAGTCTGGACTATCCAGATTTTAAAAGTGCTTTGGGCCAGGATCATGGTATTGCTGTGTTGGCATATTTCTTTAAGGTAAGCATCATGTAATCCTATAGTTATCAAATATTTAACTAATTTATTACAATTGTAGATAAAAAGAAGAGATAATCCGCATTATGGTGAATTTGCAGAGATGCTGTCGACCATTAGCCAAAAGAATATGTCCGCTGATTTGGTGCAACCGCTGCCTCTAATGTATTTCCTTTCCATCGATCCGGTTAACTACTATAGCTATATAGGTTCGTTGACAACGCCGCCTTGCGTCGAGGAAGTGGTCTGGATAGACTATAATGAACCCATTGATATATCGGAGCATCAGGTGAGCTCTTTTTTTTTATTTAAATTTCAATCAATCAATTAATTGTAAATTTCTGTTATCTGATTCACAGCTCAATCATTTTCGAACTTTGACCGAGAACGATGACCACTTGAAGAATAATTTCCGGCCAACGCAGCCGCTTAACAACCGTATCGTTTACCAGAACGCTCCCGAAATTCCCGCCTATGCTCTACAGAATTGGGGTTCGATTCCCTTCGTCAATGCGGCCAATGGGGCTGACAGGATTGCGTGTGGCGTGGGCGTGGCTGCTACTATGTTCGGGTTCAGCCTGTTCGTTTTGCTCAAGGACAATAATTTAGTGGCTTTTAATTAGAGGCAAAGGCCATGACCCAGACCGCATCGCGTATGCTTTTTGTGTTAAATGCATTGCTCGCATGCTCAAAATTTTAATTAAGCCTTGTAATTTACCTGCCCATGTGCCGCTCTCATCCCCTTAACCCTTTGTTAGCATGCCGCATGCCGCATGTCGCAGTGTGAGGATGTGTGGCAGCAATTTGAATTTTGACGTTGATTCGCTAGCACAGGATGGGTTAAGGATTTTTGGAACTTGACCCAATATGGCATGCATACAGCACGCATTTAATTAATTGAGCATAAAGTATTAAAATACTGTAAGAATTAAGCGTATAATGTTATTCATAATTTATGCCTATGCGCATAACACCCGCTTTCTATTTATTTTGATTAATTATTCATTTGTAAACACCTACTTAAGCACTTGTACTACATATAAGTATAAGCATAAGTAATTGTAACTATTTAAGATTCTCATTCAATATTCATTAGTATACACACTTGCACCATGTGATTTAAGAGCATAACCTCGCTATAAGTAAACCATATTGCCTGATAAGAGCATGTTGTAGTTACCAATCATATTATATGTATAATAAATAAATAAATAAAAAACCATTGCACCTTTTCAATAAAGAACTTTATTTATGGGAAGTATTTATTCAGATTAGGTAATACTATATATAAAACTTACAAACAACACAGCTTTCAGTTTAAATGATAATAAATAAAGGGTAACTTTGATTGATTAGCCAAATGCGTTCCGTAAAATGATTGATGATTTAAACTGCCTGCTGTGAAGGCCAGACAGGATGTGAAATGAAGTGTTTCACATTTAAGGGTAGCCAACATATCATATTGTATTTTGAAATTGTTTTAATCCGCTATCAGTTTATTAACAGGCATTTGATATTGTACTTGAAAATAATAATAAATAAAAATAAATAATAAAATAATTGCCCCTAAAAGTATGCAACAATTTTTTTGATTTTATAGCAGCGACCTTCTGCTAATCTGGCATTTCTGTTCGCCTGGTATTTCAGCGACTTTAGCGAGCGATAATATGAAATTTCCCAACTTTGGCTGACAACATTCGGCAATATTATTTGCATTTGAATTATTTATTTATTGTCACTTTTTGAGCATCAAAATTGGTCCGGAGTAACAGGCGAACAGAAATCGCAGATTAGTAGAAGGTCGCTGCTAAAAAATTAAAAAAAGTGGTGCATACTTTTAGGTGCTACGAAATTAAGAAAGTGGTGCATACTTTTTATTGCAACTAAAAGTATGCTTTAGTTTTGCTAGCCCCCAATTTGGTAAAAGTATGCAGCAAAATTTTTTTGATTTTAGTGCAGCGACCTTCTGCTGATTTCTGTTCGCCTGGTACTTCAGCGACCTTGGCGACCGAAAAAATGAAATTTCACAACTTTGGCCAACAGCAGGGTAACAGCCGAGTAACATAAGGGTGACGTCACCTTTACAGAAAAACAATGATTACAGCAAATTAACAGCAGCAGACCATGCTTAAAACCGATTAGAAAAATAGCTCCCATTTGGCCAAATCCTTGCAGATTTTGAAAATGTTAGGTGCGTTAGGATCACAAGGACCGACTCTATCGATTGCCATTTAAACATTATGGGGTCATCTAAGAATCCGACACTTGCAAATTTCAGTCTGGGCGCCAAAGAAAACATGCCGAAAACACAAAATCCTTGATATCTCGAAAACTACAAGGACGATTTGAATGTCCTTTGGCCAACTTGTAGTCCTCATTAATACAATTTATTTGCCACAGGACTCGTCAGGATACCCAAGGATACGGCCGAGATATAGGCGTTTTTCTCTATACAAAAAAGTCCTGATTTCTCAGCTCCTGGAAGGACTTTCGTCCTTTGAAATATATATTCTGATTTCGTCTGACAAGGACTAAAATCTGGCCAAAGGACATCAGAATCGTCCTTGAAATGGCGGAGTTATGGCGGTTTTAGTGATTTGAGGACCAATTTTGCAAGCCACCCCCTTGTAAAAATTTTAAGTGAAATTTTCAAAAAAATTTTGGAAATACTTGAATGCCAATCGATAGTTCTGCTGTCTGTGAGTTCAAAAATGCATATCCTTTTAATATCCTTTTTGATTTGTCTGAGTTATGGCTATACAAAAATAGTGAAATACTCCTGTAAAATAAATAAAACACTATTTAAGGAAAGAAAAATACATTTATTAATCAATTGTCTAAAATAAGTACATAATAAACAATAGTCTTTTAATATTAAATTCTTAGTAATATGAATACATATAAAATATAAATTAAAAACAATAAAAATTAAAATTTAATAATTAAATAACGATTTCTGTTTTCCTGGTATTTCTGGTATTTGGCTAACAGCAGAGTAACAGCCGAGAAATGGTGTCGTCACGTTAACAGAATAACAATGTTTACAGTGGGTTAACAGCAAATTAACAGCAGCAGGCAATAATTAATCCTGATTAGAAAAATAGCTCCCATTTGGCCAAATCCTTACAGATTTTGAAAATGTTAGGTGCGTTAGGATCACAAGGACCGACTCTATCGATTGCCATTTAAACATTATGGGGTCATCTAAGAATCCAACACTTGGAAAATTTGTCTGGGCTCCAAAGAAAACATGCCGAAAACACAAAATCCTTGATATCTCGAAAACTACAAGGACGATTTCAATGTCCTTTGGTCAACTAGTAGTCCTCAATAATACAATTTGTTTGCCACAGGACTCGCCAGGATACTCAAGGATACGGCCGAGATATAAGCGTTTTTCTCTATACGAAAAAGTCCTGATTTCTCAGCTCCTGGAAGGACTTTCGTCCTTTGAAGTATATATTCTGATTTCGTCTGACAAGGACTAAAATATGGCCAAAGGACATCAAAATCGTCCTTGAACTGGCGGAGTTATGGCGGTTTTAGTGATTTCAGGACCAATTTTGCTAGCCACCCCCTTACAAAAATTTGAGGTCCAATTTTCAAAAAAATTCTGGAAATCCTTTAATGCCAATCGATAAATCTGCTGTCTGTGAGTTCAAAAAGGCATATCCTTTCATTATCCTTTTTGATTTGTCTAAGTTATGGCTATACAAAAATGTCCTTATTTTAAAAAATTGGTCCCATTTGACCAAATCTTTGCGGATTTTGAAAATTTTGAGTGCGTTATGATTGCAAGGAGCTACTCTATCGATTGCCATTAGGTTAAGTATCCTTCCTTCATATGTACGGATAAAGTTGATTGCCTGTGGTAGATTCAAAAGTAAAATAAACAATGCTTGGATTTGTAACTAATGTAACTAATTTTATTTTGCTTTACTTAGTTTTTACAGGTTTTTAATAATTTATTTTGTATTATCATTATCATCGAATTGTGTATATGCTTTTTTTTGTTTTGTTTTTTTGTGTGAAATATATATATAGCATATGCATATATAGCTGCATTTGTTTTTTGTTTTTCATTTTGTATATGTATATATAAATATGTACGCCTGGATTTTTCACTTTACAATCTTAAACGTTAACTGTGTGCCAAATGATGTGGCTCATGTTTGTTTTTTATATTATTTGTTTTGTGTGCTTGGTTTTCAGCTTTCTTTCATTTTTTGTTTTGTTTTTGTTTTTTTTTAAATATGCTCGCAAAATTCTACAATAAACGCTGTATATTTATAATTATATATATATATATATATATTTATATGTATAAGTTCAATATACTAAAATTCAATGCGTATATTCAAAATGTTAAATAAAAAATTGTATTTAAAAATATGTAATTTGTTTATAGTATAATGCACGCTTTAATGTTTAATTGTTGCAGTGTGTGTTGTGTCTGTGTGCTTATGTTTTTGTTGGCCTTATATTTAATATAAACCTTTTCTTTTGAAATATAGATTTATTTAATTAATTTATTTATAATGCATGTGTTTTTATTTATATATTTATATATAGGTTTATATTTAATATTGTGTATAAATTACTAATTATATTTATATAAATTAAGCACTCGAAAAATTGCAGCTGCTACAAATTGTACGGACCGCTCTATAGATATAGTACATGGATTTCATTTCATTTATTTTAATTTTAATTTTTTTTGTATTTTTTTGGGCGCATTATGAAATTTTGCTTTGTTGCCTTTGAAAACCGCATTCATAATTCACATACATTAATTAATTACTTAATTGTTAAAATATATATATTTTGTTTTGTTATGCACTTTATACAAACATCATTTAAAGTTTTTTTTGTTTTTTCATTCCTTTGATAATATAATACTCTCTAGTTATAGTTAAAAATAATAAATTAATGAGTAGTAAGTAAGCAAAGCCAACACAAACAGAATAATGGACTAATTAATTAAATGAAGCAGCAAGCGTACTATTATTTTAAAAAATACATAGTTCGATTTGTGGCTGGAAGTACACATTAACATTAAATTACATATACAAGATCTCAACATAAATATACATGTGTGAGATGTCCAAAAGAATTTTGCACTTGCAGTAAGCGAAGAAGACAGCAGCTGAGATACGATCTCTCGGAAGATCTCGAGCGAGCTCTTTGTACAATACATTCAATATAGAGATATATATGTGGATAATTACTGGCATTACGGATGATTGATTGGTCTGTAAGAAGCGCACTGTTCTATATATTCCAGATATAGGAAGTTATAGCATTAAATTCTGTCTATATACTAATGATGCTTGCTTTTATGTTGCAAGTGGTTTTTTGAGTTTGTGTATATTTTGGTTTTGCTCGGTTTTTTCTTCTTTCTTTTATCTAATTGCAAGTGTCTAGTTAATATGATTTGAATAGAGCTTAGTATTTAGTCATAGGTTTTTCTTTTTTTTTGTTTATATCAAAGTGGTGCTACAATCTGAAATGTTTTTTTTTTTGTTTTTTTGCACATTATTTATATGCATTTGAAAACCTTAAAAATGTGTGTGCTATGTTTTGTTTGTTTGTTCCATTTGCCTTAATCAATTCTTGTAAGCTTAAACGATAATTAACACGCTTTCATTTTGTTTAGAATTTTAACACTATACACTATAAAGACGATACTTAAAATATTGCGACCATCATGTTTTGTTTGTTTGTTTTGTTGTTGTTTTTTTGATTTTGTATGCCATTTCCTTGTCAGTAAAGAGGATTGCAGCTGCAGAGTTTCTTTTGATATCCAGTTGGATCACACTTAACGTAGCTGATTTCTGTGTGGGAATAGAAAAATTATTAAAATATATTTTTGCAAAAGAAAAATAAAATATATATTCATGTATTTGTGTGCAGTGCAGAATGTAGATGCATACAAATGAGTAAATAATATAGTAAATAAAAAAGAAAAGATTACTAACTTTTTACATAAAAACTGGACAAAGCGTTGCACAACTTATAGTTGCTAGTTAATATATATATATTATAGCCTGGATACACGATAATATTATTATTATTATATATTGGACCATTGGATGTTTGTGTCTGCTATTGTTGTTTGTTCTTCTTCTTCTTCTGTGGTGTTGTTGTTGTGATTGAAAAGCAAAATATTGAAAACGTTTTTGAACACAAAAATCACACAAAGCATTTTCCTCACGGCGGCCATTTGGTGCCAGGAGAATTTTCTTTGTTCAGTTGCTTTCTTGGGGGTATCTCTACAATTGCTGACTCTCCGTCTGCCGCTAGTCCATTTATCTGGGCCGTTGTCTGTTGTGGAAAGAAAGTAGAGATATAGGGAAGAATTGGGCGATTGATATACATACAAATAATAATGATATTTTCTTTTCTTTAAAAAATAAACCAACACAAAAGTCAAAAAAACTGATGAGCTAAATGAGCCTGATGACTGTTGTTTGATAATAATAGATTTATTAACTTACCTGAAATATTGATCGTGCAGCGATTGACGTTGAAATTCGGCGGCCTGTAAATACTGTATATATGTAATTAATCAGTTAGGAAATTTATTAGGAATTTGGGAAACCTGTAGTTGATCAGCATACGACATGCGCAGCAAAACATCCGAATGCGGCTCCCTAGGTATAAGCATATTTGGGCGTGGATATTGTCCAACATTCGCTATATGATGAGAGTTTAAAAAAAGAAACAAAAAAATACATATATATGTATATATGCATAGATGCATATTAGTTGAATTTGTTGACAACTGAGCTCAATCGGTATACAAACTCACGTGGCAGTTGGAAACCGGCCTCCGGTGGTTGCGGCTGTGGATGCAAAGGCAAATGTAAATGAGTATGAGAGTGTGCATGATATTCTCTCGTCAATCGTATCTGAAAATTATTGAATATCGTAGATAGTTTCAAAAGAGCCAGTGCTGCCTGAGTAGGATTATGGAGCCTGCTTGCGCAATGCGACATTTTGTTGTTTTTTGTAGTTTTGTAAGTGGAAAATGCTTTTTTTTTTTGTGGGATTTATTTTTTTTTTGTGGATAATGCGTGTTAGAATGATCGAAATAACGAAAGTACGAGCACCGACTGATGGCTTACAAATGTGTGGTTAGAATAATGCACGCCTTCAAATACAATTTGAAGCTGGCGTCAATTTGCAATACAAAAATGTTAGCACACGTGCATTGGACATGGACACATGAGATATATATATACTATATAATTTACAGCTTGATTCTTTGTTTTTTAATTGGTTAATTGAGCTGACAAAGTGGACAAGTGATTTGTGCAGATGTTTTGAATTCGTTTGGTTTTTTTTTTTTGTTTTGTTTTCCAAATACGATTGATTTTGTGAATATGAGAGGCGGAGTTTTCGAATTGGTGTACAATGAAGACAGAGAGAGAGAAAGTGAGAAGATGGTCATGCAATTATACACACCATATGCTCGCCAGGATCCATGCCCACATGATGCGGCGGCGGTATGCCCAATCTCTCGCGTTCCATTTGTGAAATTGCCGGATTTGCATACAGCGGAAACTGTGAGGGATGTATGTTACTGTATAGGTAGAGAATAAAAAGACGAAGACAAATTAGAAACATTTATTTTACTTATTTATTTTTAATTAAACCTACCGTCTATAGTATTCCATCCAGTGTGGATCCAGACGCGATTGATTCGCTGCGGCTGCCTGTGCGTTTTTAATCTCCTCCAATTCCCTGTAATAATTTAAAGTGGAAAACATTAACAAAAGCTTAGAAATTTAATGAAGTTTATGCAATTTGTCGAGGGTATTGGTTAAGGGCAAGCGTTTGGTAGAAACTAAAGTATTAATTTAGACGTGCGTTAAATCAAATAAAACTCTAGACGATTAGTAGGCGCAGGATATTGGTTTATGTTTATGTTAAGTGTGTTTTGTGTGCTGAGATGAGGATTTTTTGGCAGGCTTTGTACTAGGTACTGTACCTCTCTCTGCTATACATGGGGCCCATTGGATGATGATAGGGCACCATCTGCTCAACAGGACTGAAATCGAAATATAGGAAATTAATACAATACAAAACGACTCATAAGTAGTAAAAACTACAACAATATCTTGACTACAAAATAAAAAAAAACTCAACAACATCAATAAATGTGCCCTCTGCTCACCTGAAGGCGACATGTGGACGCGCATATTCCGACAGCTGACGCAGTGCAGGCGTATCCGCATACGGTGGCTTCAGCTCCGCCTTGAGCTTAGCCTGCTGGGCAGCTTGTTGGGCGGCAGCTGCCTGTTGCTGTTGTTGCTGCTGCTGCTGTTGCTGTTGCTGCTGGTTGAACGAATAGGAAATCTGTATTAAAATTTGTTATTTTCTTATTTGTTTTCCTTTGCTAAACTCACTTGACGTCGCTCGCGCTCCTTCTCGGCCAGCTTGCGATCACGCTCCTCACGCTTGCGTGCCAGCTTGGAGTCTGTCACCGGCTTGAAGATCAAATCCGTTCGCGTGCACGAATTATAATCGCCGCGATCAATGTGCCGTACAAAGCTGTGAATTAATTGAATGATTAATTATAAATTTAGCAGTAAAGAATTTTAATTAATAAGCTAGAAACTGTTGCCTATTAGAATATGAATATTATTTGATATTCTGTATTTATATTTATATCTCTAGATGGTGGCAACAATTTAATAATATAATTTTAAATTTGTGATCGAATTTTAAATATAAAAATACCGAAGGACGACCTAAACGCATTTATAAGGAAAATCTGACCGAAAGTTTCATTTAACAAAAAAAAATGCTGAACACATAAATAAAATTCAATGAAAAAATAAATTAATAGTGCTATAGTCGAGTATATCCGATTTTTTTACTCTGAGAATAAGAACTCGAGTGCCAGTTTCATCAAAATAGAAGTAAGAATGCTATATTCGAGTATACCCGACTACGGGACACCTAAGTACATAGAGAACCTAGAGGAGTATTTGTATTTGTGGATCACACACTGGTTACAGTATCTTCCGTAGTCGGGTAAACTCAGATAAATCATTTTATATTTAATTTATGATATAAATAAATACTACAATTGACGCTCACAAATTAGAACCTTCAGTAATTATAAATTCCCCAAATTACAATAAGGGTTTCTAATACATTTGTTGCATCTATTTTTTATTTAATTTATACATATATTTTTTTAATTAAAAAAATATCTTTTAATATGTATTGAGATGGATTATTTTCTTTTGTCTATCTGTTTTCTTGTTTTTATAAATAAAATTAACTAAAACAAAGAGTTTTATTACAACTTTTTGGTTTAAATTGACTGCATTATTTTTTATTTATATACAAAAAAAAACGTCTAGACATTAGAATATTTTAGAATTTAGAATTGCCTTAAAAAGAAGAGATTCTAACTTGTGACTGTATTATAAAGTTAATATTTAATATTTCTATCTAGCATTGTTGCAAACAAATTATTGATTTTTGTAATGAATTTCTCATATCGATGGCATAAAAAAAAAGTAATGATTATGAAAATCAAATATTTATCATTACTTTTTTCAAATATAATAAGAGTATTCACGTAAACTTGCGGTTGCGTAAATAGTTAAGCTATTGCGTGAAGCGACTACATATGCTTATACTGAGTAAATCAGCTGTTCGTGTTAACAGCTGTTATTCGATTGTTAACATCAAAGATAAAAATATATATTTATATACATCTTTATATATGTTGGTGAATGCAACATCTAAGCAACAAGTTCTAATATGATGTAAACGTTTAATAAAATTTGCAAAAATAATTTACATTTTCCATTGCTTGCAATATATTTAACATATGTTTAACAGTGCTATCATTTACAGTCTCGATTGCAGCTTAAGTTAACATTTTCTGTTAAACTCATTTTATATGGAAACTTTTGACAGCTGATTTAGCATCTGTTAAAATTACCAGGTTTACGTGTTTACAAGGCAATGACAACATTAAGTAAATACCCTTAATGAAATTTTATTTCCTGTGTATAAATGTGGGTAATAATGTAACTATTATTTATATTTTTGCAATTAATAAGGTCGTTGCCTTTAATTTTTTAGGTTTATTATTTATTAAAAATAGTCCTATTATTCCTGCTTTTTTTTTTTGATAAAGGTACAAAATGTACCGAAAAGTAGGACACTTTTTAAAAAATAATAAACATTTATTAAAAATGTAACAACGACCTTATTAACTTAATAGCAAAAATATAAACAATATTATTTAATTATTATTACTTCTACCAATTCTAATGAAATGTAATAATCATTTATCAATATACTTTTTTTAACGCTAATGTTAATGCTATAACTCTGCTATTTAACATGTTTTTTTAATGCTAATGCTTATAGGCACAACTCTGCTATTTAACATAATACTTACATGGCAGATTGCGAGCGATGGCATTCGGTATCATCGGGTTTCGCCTCGGGACTGGGACCACGCGGTATATTGTGAGTGGGGCTGGGTATCTCTGGTTCCGGATCGGGCTCAATGTCAATGGGCACTTGGAAGGTATAAATAATAATTGATTAGTTGTTATTTTATTATTAACTTTACTCTTGCATCGCTTACATGGCTCTGTCGGATGATGCGCGCCGCCCAGGCCAGCCGAGTTGGCCGAGTGCGCGTGCGCACGCAATGCATCCATGTGGGAGGTTGGCTTCAGGCCATGCGGCTGTCCATCCTGTGGCGCAAACGGTGAGGCATGCGGCGGCGGCGGATAGCCAGGCATATGGGAGCCGGGATAGGCGCCAGGTGGCAGACCCGTGGGCGTGCCAGGACCGCCCATGCCGACACCCACACCACCTCCAGGGCCTTGCAGCGTCTTTGGCGTCGGTGGCTTATTCTGTTGTGGTCCTCCAGGTTGTTGTTGCTGCTGCTGTTGTTGTTGTTGTTGCTGCTGCTGCTGTTGTTGTTGCTGTTGCTGCTGGGGTGTCTTATGTTGTTGCTGTTGTTGTTGCTGCTGTTGTTGTTGTTGTTGCTGCTGCTGTTGTTGCTGTACAGCAGCTGCTGCCGCTGCAGCTGCCGCCGCGGCGTGTTGCTTTTCAGCTGCCACAGCCGCTGCAGCGGCGGCATTCTGTTCATCCTGACGCGCTTGAGGCGGCGGACCGGGCAGACCAGCATGGTGAGCGGCCATCACAGCGGCCGGATCCAAGGGACCCGCGGGTGGCGGTGGCTTCATGTAGGCAGGAAAGCCTGGTCCATAGGGCGCATAGCCGTAGGGCGAATTGAAGGGATTGTGATGATGCGGCGTATAAAAGACCGAGGGATGCAACAGCGGGTGTGGATATGGCGACTGGCCAGGATGTACGCCAATCTGTGGTATGCCACCGCCAGGCGCAATCAACGGCAACGGCAGCGGCATCTGCGGATGGCGTATAACAGGCGGTGAGGCTCCTGGCCGCAAATGAGGCGGCGGCGAGGTGCCCAAGCCCCGTTGACCCGGCTGCGGTGCATACATCTTGCTCAGCGGACTGGCCATCAGGCCAGAGGCGCTGGACACGGGTGGCGGCGTCATATGCGGCGACTGTTGACGCAGCAACGCATGGCGATCCCGTTCGGCAACGGCTGCAGCGGCGGCCGACAGCGCCGAGGATGAGGGATGATGACTCAGCGGTGACTGCGGCACAGGATGCAGCGGACTCTGCCGACTCAGGCTGCCCACGCTGGAGGCAGGCGATGCTGCCCGATGTGCCGCAGCAGCGGCCGCAGCCGCAGCAGCTGAATTGTTTGGCGTACTGCTGTTGCTATTGCTGCTGCCACCAGGTCCAGCTGGAGGCGGGGCACCGCTCGATAGCTGGACGCTGGGGCTGGCGCGACTGAAGGCGGACGATGGCACCGTGCTGGGCGTGGTGGTCAGGGCCATGCTCGATATCGTCGATATGGCCGACGCATGAGAATGGGGCGTCGATGGCGCCGACGAGGCATGCGGATGCGACAGATGGCTGGGCGGTGTGCGGCGACTTAGCGCCGATTCCGGCAGACCACCCAGTCCTCCGGGACCGGCCAGCAGCGCAATGGGACCGCCGCCATGGCTCAATCCGGCTATCGAATGCGATAACAGATGATGGCCAGGATGCGCCAGGGCCGCGTGTGCCGGATGACCTGGCGGCAAATGTGCCAGATGCGGATGTATGGGCATGGGATGGCCAATTAGACCCGTCGGATGCGCCAGGCCCGGCAGCGGCGATGTACGATGCGCATGCGGAGACTGATGCGGCATTGGTCCCGGACCCGGACCCTGTCCCAGACCGGAGCTCATTAAGCTACTTGCCCCCGTTGGCGCTGTCGATGTGTGCGAAGCGGGCGGCTCTCGGGATGTGGGCGGCTCATGCAGGCTACGTGGCGGCTGTTGCTGCTGCTGCGCCGGCGACGGAGTGCGCACGGTGCCCGCCGGACCAGGACCAGGTCCCGGCCCAGGCTGCTGTGCATGGCCCGGCCCCAAGGGATGGGCATGGCCATGGGGCGGACCTGGTGCCTGCAGAGACATGGGCATCGGTGCATGGGGATGCATGCCAGGCGGCAGATCAGGATGCGGCCGGTGCAAGGCTTGCAGTGACTGCAGATGCGGATGCTGATGTGGATGCATATGCGGATGCATGGGATGCGAGGGCGCCATAGTGGACAGCGTGGGCGCACCCAGCCCCGACACGGACACGGGCATCGAGGAGGCAATTGATATTTGTGCATGTGGTCCACCAGGACCAGGTGGCAGTCCATGCTGCTGTTGCTGCTGCTGCTGCAGGCTGCTCACTTGCTGATGCAGCGACGTTGGCGGCTGTTGATTCGGAGGCGGACCATGGCCATGGGGCGAGATGAGATTTTGTGGATGCATTCCAGGCGGTAGGCCACCGCCAGCTGGTGAAGGCATATGCGGCGATGGATGCGGCGACTGGAACTGCTGTGGCTGTGCCGAGGATGTTGACGATGGTGGCTGTGAGTTGCTGTTGCTATTGCTGCCCTGGCTGTCCTGGCCGGGCGTTGAGCGCGCCGAGGCATCAATGGGACTCTCCGGGGGCGGGCCATAGGGTGAGGCTTTGATTAGATTCTCGCCACCGCCGCCGCCGCCTGCAGCAGATGATACAGGTGGCATGGGATACTTGAGATCCTGCGGCTGTGGCGGACCGTATTTGGCCACCAGTGGATCGCTGCTGTACTTGAGCATTAATCCGGCGGGCTCAAAGGGTCGGCCCAGTGGCGGCGTTTGCACATCATGCTGATAATGCGGCTTGGGCATGGCAATGCCCGGCGGCGGTGTGGCGCCTGGCGGCTGCTGATCCAACGGCATTGGACCGGGACCAGGACCACCAAGACCAGAACCCGGCTGACCACCTGGTGGCGCATATTTATGCGGCGGACCCGGACCGGGGCCATCCGACAGTTGCGAGTTAATGTTGTGCGGCAAATGGGCAGCAAAGCCCGGCTTGATGTCGGGTATCTTGAGTGCATCCTGATAGCCAGGCTTGGGTGGCGGCACCAGTTCCACCGGATACTTGCCCTGCTGCTCAATCATATACTTCATGTCGTATTTGCCAACAGCTGCGGCTGCTGCTGCCGCCGCTGCCGCTGCAGCCGCCGCTTGCATCTCCTGGCTATATTTGAGGGCGTCGAGAGGCGGCGGCACGGGATATTTGAGCTCCTGTGGCGTAAATTTGCCAGTGTTGGGCTCAAATTTGATGGCTGCCTCGTTGTATTTCATTTCCATATCGCCAGGATATTTCTGAGGCGTCGCAATCGCCGTCGGATCACTGTGCAGCTGAGGCGGCGGCTGGGAAGGAGGCGCCTGACCCCCGGGTGGTCCATACTTAAGCTGCCCATCAATTAGATAGCCGGCAGGTGCTTGCGGCGTGGGACCATGTTGCAGATGTTGCTGCAAATGCAGCGGTTCTGGATTGATGCCATCGTTGGGGCCGTGATGCATGCCACCACCCAGATGTTGCGAGTTCGGTGGCGGCGGCACAGCGGCAGCAGAGCTGACAGGCGGCAGAATGCTGCTGGCATTGTTGATCTTCAGATCCTCGTTTTTGATTTCAATTTTAACCTTGAGATCCTGCGGCTCGTTGCTGTTTTGATTGTGGCATGTGGCATCCATGGAGTCCTCCATGGGCTCCTTTTTGATATAAACGGTTTCCTGTGGCCCTGAGGCAGCTGAAATCGACACAGGCGGCATTGTTGCAAGCTGCTGCTGTTGCTGCTGCTGATGCTGCTGTTGTTGCAACTGCGGTGCCACCTCCTGCTTAATGCTGGCCAATTTCTTGAGCAGCTCAGGCGCCGCTTCATTCTCACAGATATCCATCTTCTCAATCGACTCCTTGCGATCGCGATCGACAGAGGCATTGAGCGCCTCCACGGTGGCAATTGTGGGCACTTTCATGACAATTGGCGCCGCAACGATTGCAGCTGCTGCTGCAGCGACTGGTGGCGCCTCCAAGGAGCTCGAGTCCTTGAGCAGACCATCCACCACATGTGCAGGAGGCTTGAGACTCGGAGCTTGTATATTTGTCTCCTCGTCCATATTCTTGATGGCATCTTTGCTGTCTTCGGCGCAGGATGTTTCCATTTTGATTGGTTTGTCGCTGTTAAGCTCGGATTTTGTATCCAGATCCTGGCCAGACAACGTTATAGCAGCGCCGCTCTCCTCCTTGCAGTTAATCTCTTTGCTTTCCTTGCCAGATTGCTGCTGTAGCTGCAGCTGCTGCTCTCCTTGCTGCGCCCTTACGTCCGTATCTGTCGTATTCGATTCGCCATCATCGAGGACAGAGTCGGGACGACTGTCGGAGTTCATGCTCTCGACGGGACTATCGGGACGCTTGCGCTGCTTCTCCTTGATGCTGAGGTTATCCTCATTGGAGTTAATCGTCTGATCATTGCTGCTGCTGTTGTTGGTCTCCGTTTCGGTGCGCTTCTTCTTGTTGGGCGTATCCTGTTTGCCACCCTTGCGCTTATTACCGCCCGATCCTTCGGCCACCGACTTTGTGGGCGTCTTGGGACTGTCGCCCAGTGAACCGGCACCGGCCGCGGCTGCTGACGCATCTGGTGTGTCAGAGCCGCGCTTCGGTCGCTTGCCGTTGGCCACCGCGTTGCTGGCGTTGTTCGCCGAGGCTGTGCCAGACTGTTCCTTGGCGGAGGAGCTGTTGGCCGAGGCGTTAACGGAGGCAGCCGCAGCAGCAGCAGCGGCTGCAGCGGAGGAGGAATTGTTGCCACCGCCACCAGCTGCACTGGCGCTGCTGCTGTTGTTGTTGTTGTTATTGTTCTGTTGTTTGTTTCTTGTCCTCATCCTAGAGGGTGATTCATCCCTTTTGTTGGTCAGACTCGAATCACTGTCACACTCGCTGGCCTCGTCCTCGGTTAGAGAACTGTTCTCCTCCTTGGAGACAGCGGGCGATGAGCGATTCGCCGTCTCTGCAGCCGACGCCGCCGCCGTCGCCGTCGTCGCAGCTTGTGGTTCCGGTGTATCCTCCTTTTTGGGAGGTGTATTATTGGCGCGCGTAACACGATTGCGACGCAACGCGCTCTGTCTGCGTCGCCGATGCGGCCGATTATTGTTAGCGCCGGGCGTCTTCTTCCACAGATAATAGAATTCGACCAGCTCCGGTGTGTCCTTGTGCGGCAACAGATCCTTGTGGATTCTAAAGAAATTCTTGCCAAATTGTCGCAGACCCTTGATGAACTTTTTCGTTTCGTCCTCGGTCCACTTTTTGTCAATGCCCTTCGATACGGGGCACTTTACGAGCGCTTGTAGAGCTTTGCCTGGATCGTAGCCAGAATCGTGTAGCTAAAAAGGATATCAAATGATTAAATAAGGAATTAATATATTATTATATAATACCTACCACGTCGAGTGCGTTAATTGTTGTGTCGTCGCGACTGGCAGCCAAACAACCGTCTTCTAGTCCGCCATCACACATTCCTTGGAATGCAGCCATGGATCGTGCTGCACGCAGAAACATTAACAAGTCGCCATCGGCCACAACGCCTGGACTCCATCTTGTTTCCTCTAGTTCACGTTCATCAGTTTCCTTGTCAACGGGGAAGCTTGAGATTGGATTATAATCGGGCAGTTTTGCCTTCAGTCACAGGACAAGACAAGACAGAAGAAGTTGCGGTATTAGTTAAAAAAAAAAAAAAGAACGCCAAAAAAACCACACAACGCATCAACTCTTTTTTCTCTTTTTTTCTCTTCTTTTTTTCTTTAATTTTTCTTCTTTTTTTTTGTTGGATTAGTAACGAGACAAAGACACACACAGACTCAAAACATACTCTATAATTAACACACACATACACATCAAGCCATACAACATATTTTATGTAGATATTTACAATATATATGTATAAACTCTTGTATGTTGTGTTTGCGTCTGCACTATGGGCAATTTGATCAATTTTCTGGAAGAAATTCCCTTTTTTTAAGTTGTTAAAATTATTTAAAATTTAATAGAAATTATTATTAATATTTATCTTTTGATTTTTATATATCAAACTGGTAATTTTTAAGTTTATTTTACACATTATATAATATGTATATTTTTGATAAATCAAAAAATTGAAAGAAAAAAATAATGCATACATTTTATAGGTCATAAAATAAGTTATAAGTCTGATAATTTAAATTAAACATTATATAATATTTATACATGGATATTTTTAATAAATCAAAAAATTTAAGAAAAAATAATGCATAAATTTTAATAAAAATAAAAAGCTAAAATAAATTTTAAGTTTGATAATTAAATTAAAACATAAAATATGTATACATAGTTATTTTTTATAAATCAAAAAATTGAAGAAAAAAATAATGCATTAATTTAATAAGTCGTAAAATGCAGAAATAGTTATTAAGTTTGATAATTAAAATAAAACTCTAAAATAAAAATCATTTTTGGATTTAAATAAATTGATTTAATATGATTATAAAATCAAAAAATAAAAATTAAGTCTGATTTTAATTATTTGTCTAGTGAACATAAAAATAACAAAAGATTGGGAGGATTGTATTTTATTTATCATTATTTTTTCCGAAATATGTTAACTTTATTAACACATAAATTAAATCCCAAGAAGTCTATTAACTTTTTATTCATTCCAAAATATATTATTAATAGAAATTATTATAAATATTTATCTTTTGGGTTTTTATATATCAAAATAGGAATTTATTTTGATTTAATTTTATTTCGCATATTATATAATATTATTATTTTTGATAAATCAAAAAATTGAAAAAAATAATGCATTCATTTTATAGGTGATAAAAAGCAAAAATAATTATTAAGTTTGATAATTAAAATAAAACTCTAATATAAAGGTAATTTTTGATTTAAAATTGATTGATTTAATATGATTATAGAAACAAAAGATAAGAATTAAGTCTGATTTTAATTATTTGGTTGTTAAAAATATAAATAAAAATAGCAATATCTCAAAAGATACAGAGAATAAATTGCATTTTTTTTATTTATATCTTATCTCCAAATATGTTCTTTTAAAAAACACATCTAAAATTTTAAGAGGGTCAAGAGTTCACTTAATTTTTTATTTATTCCAAAATTGATTATTAATAATTTATTCCAACAAAATTGTTCAAATTGCCCATAGTCGTCTGGTGTCATACGATATACACAACTTAAATACTAATGCATGAACAATGTATGAAAAATGTATTGATGTGGGGTGTGTTGTGTTGTGTGTGAGTGTGTGTGTAGGTGTGTGTGTTTTTCTTCTCAGAGTGGAATATAGGAATCTCGGATAAGCGCTTGTTTTGTGGACACCTTTGGTCATTTAAACAATTTGACCGCAAGCCCTTCAAATTGGCTTAAAGGAGGGGAAGAGGAACAAAGAGGGCACTTGAAGAGGTAACTGAAAGAGGGGGGAGGGATACTCTACTCGTTTATTTATGAAATGCCAATATATATATATTTTTGTATACAATATTCAGTATTATGTACAAACATTTATTTACAGGCGTTTAGAAATTAATTCAATTATAAAAACTACAAATAAAAGTTCATAAAAAAGTTGCCCAAATCTAAATAATAGATGGAAATATTGAGATAATTTTTAGAGAGAATTAGTTAATAATATGCTACAATAAAGAAGCTTGTTTCTCAAAGTCATAAAAATGAAAAAGAATATAAAAAACAAAATTCATAAACTAATTTATCTATGTATTAAATTTTGCTATCTCTCGAATAGTTTATT
Source organism: Hirtodrosophila alboralis (assembly GCA_035043045.1). Classification (NCBI taxonomy): domain Eukaryota; kingdom Metazoa; phylum Arthropoda; class Insecta; order Diptera; family Drosophilidae; genus Hirtodrosophila; species Hirtodrosophila alboralis. The sequence continues at coordinate 256,878 of JAWNNH010000241.1, forward strand.
TTATATACATTTTAAGTATGGAGGCTTTACATTTTTAAGAACTTGATAAACTGCTTTTGCTTGTCAACAGAAATTTTATTGAAATAATGAGGAAGTTGATTTAAATAGGCTTTAAATAGGTTTTTTTATATTAAATTTTTCCTCGAATCGTAAGATTCCATTGGACAACATCGTTAACGTAATTTTATGGCTTATTTTTTATGACAAACGGATTTATTTAACTATAAATATTATATGTGCTATCCCATGGTATTTTAGTAAAAGAAAACATAAAATCTATAGGAAATTAAATTCAAAGATTTGAAAACTCATAAAAAGATACATTTTTTTGGATAAAGAGGAGTTGGATATAGGAAATTCTTTTTCTTTTTTTTGGGCTGGGGTTTGGGAGAACAATTAGAATTTGCAACATTACGATTACAATACAAAAAGAAAAACATTCTTTTTTTTTCTTTGCATTTTTTTATTTTGTTACCGTGAGCTGAATTTCTGAATTGTGAGAGTTATGTACGTACATAGACATCGTTTACCTGGTGGCCGGGACCCACTCGTATTTCTCCTTGAGTGGAGGCCGCCATCACCCTTTAAAAACACGCTTCCGGTCCAGTGTTAAGCCTTTTTATGCCCGTTATGATATGAAAATTCAACTGTAATAATAAAAAGAGTAACATCGTATAGTGTAAGAATAACACATTGATTGGGTGAAAGGAATAATACAATAAAGTTAATATATCAGAGCATGCATAAATAAGTAATCCATAAAAATAATGCCATGTAATGTGGCCAGGCTAGAGATAGATAGACTGGGAAAAAAAAGGAGAAATTCGGGATGCTGTTTGGCCACTTAATCGTTTGCATATGTTATAATGCGCTTGCCAGGCTGATGAACAGTCATATATAGTATATATATATATATATAGTGAAAGGGGGGGAACAAGCTTTATTCATTCATGTTTTTTTTTATTTCTTCGACTGTCTCTCAAGTGTGCGTGCAGCTGTAAACAGATTTTCCGCTCAAGTAACTTGGCGAATAACTGTAACGAAGCGGCGCAGACCAACTCAACGTCACAGCAGATACTTAGAGATGAGATTAATTTTTTTTTATAACTCGTTACAAGTAATTTAAAGACACAGTTTTGAAAAGTTACATTTACAATAACAAATTATTACTGTCTTAATATATTTTATTGTGTTTTTTAATTACAATTATAATATACTAGTCCTCCCGGCGTGCATTGCTACGCTCCCACTCCAGCAGAGATTTTTATACAATTTTCAAATGCATTTTTCAGCCATTTAGCGATATATTTTTGACTTATTTTTTTCAGAATGCCAATCTACGATATAATAGAAAATTACAGTAAAAGTTTCAGCTTTCTCGCTTCTACCATTTGGCCTACTCGTGCGTCACCATTCAGTCAGTCAGTCGGGTTTAACAGTTTTATATATAAATTCACAAAACATCAATTTGATGCAGTATCGATAGTATCGATAACTGTTATAATCCATTGTAGAAATCATATTGTTTTTATTTTTATATATTAATATTTTATTTATATTTTTATTTTATATATTTTTTCTTTTTTTTTGTATTATATAGTTTCTTGTATTTTTTAGCTACGTTTAAGCATTTGATTTTTTTTATTGGTATATTAGCATAAATTTCTTGAAATTTGGCTTAGTTAAAAACAGAATTTCCAAATTAATTTTATTTAATTAATATATAATAACAAAAATATCAGATAAAAAGTTGTTTCCAGCTAGCCTAGCTCAGTATTTAATTTTAAATTAAATATCGATACTATCGATACCTTCACATTTGCAGTCACTGTTATTTTCTTGTAACAGTTACCGCTGTCACTGTGTAACACAAAAATCACGCTTATGCACACTCCAGCACTGCCAGTCATACAGTGAGTATTATAGTTGGAAGAATTATCATTAAATTTGCTTACGAATCAATATCAGTGCCAATACACACACACACATACGCACTCACGCAGTAGCACACACACACACACACACACGCACACACATACTCATTCGCATGCCGGCGGTTGCGGTTGTGTGGCAACGGCACACAAATTATGGCAATTAAAATCAATTAATTAAATGCAGCAACAGCAGCGATGCCAGGCAAATAAAAAGCATTGCGGCGGCTCGAGCTCAACTCGACTCGGCATAAACAAAATAAAAAAAAATAAAAAAAAATAAAAAAAAAACAAAACAGAAATGAAATAAAAATATTGTCGACAGATTTACACTCAATAAGGCACGACACGCCGCCTAAATGACTGACGACGAGGCGTCGGGGCCCCGGCGGACAACGAGCCGACCACGAAACGCACGGCCTGACTGCCTCTGCTCTGACTGCCAGCCTGATTGTCGGTCGGTCTCGGTTGCACAGTGGTTAACTAACTATTTGTTTGCAAAACGAAATTATTCCTCAAGTAACTTAAAATGATTTGAGAGGAATCTATATATTAAGCATTAAAAATAAACCAGCTTAAAATAAGTATTGATTGGAGTGCTAATTTTTTTTTCTTTTAATCGGGTAATTTGTTTCAGTAAATAAAAATTAATATTCTATAAAAAAAATAAACCCGATTAAAATAAGTATTGATTAAAGTGCAATATTTATTTATTTAAATCGGATAATTTTGTTTCAGTAAATTAATATGCTATACAAAATGCAGTACCTTGAAATATATTATCGTTTATATAGACAGATGATTTACATAAGTTTATCAGATCTTTTTTTTAGATATCTATATATTAAAAGGCAAAAACATGTCAATTCGCGCTATCAATTAATTTCTGAATTCTTCTTTTTAAAATAAACAATAAGATTGACACAAATCAATTTACAAGAAAAATATTTCAGTGACATTTAACGAAATAATTGCTTTCAACTCAAATTATTCACCTGATTTGGTAAATTTTTATTCTATATTTAGTCAAATATTCGAACATTTAACTTTAATTCTGTTTATTATAATGATTTTTGTAAATAGTTGTTGTAATAACCATCCAAAAGTTAATGGTATTCGTTTAACCTGATCGGGGTCTAGTTATAAAATTATTTGACAACCTCAATTGTATCTATTTAGATATAAACTCTTTAGCCCGACTAACTGATTAGCGAATGAATGGTAGAAACTTGAAATTTGTACTGTACCTCTAAACAAATTTTGTCAAAAATTTATCGGAAAGTGGGTAAAAAAATACATTGTATAAAAAACTCAGCTGGCGTATACGATTACGCAGTAGGCTACATTGAAACGGGAGCGTAACAACGCACGCCGTTAGAGCTAATATTGTATATAAACACAAGTAAAATATAACAAAAATAATAAAATAAATAAATAATAAAAATATTACAATAGGGTAAAAAATTGTGCTAAATCATAAGTAACAATTTAGTTTAACATAGTTTTATTTGCTATATTTGGTGATTTAATTTATAACTTTTACTTGCCGCACTGAGACAAAAACTTATTAAATTAATTAAAATTCAAATGCAAACCACTTTCTGTGCTATAAATCTGAAGTGTTAACATGTATAATACTCTTAAGTATTAATATTAAAAGTATTTAGCAAAACATAAGTGTGTATTATAGTTTTCTCGAATGTCTAATCAATAATACTCAAGTAGTATTGAATTTTTTTTGCCTACTTAAGAGTTACTGGAACACTTTCGATAACAGTTATCTATGGTACATATTATTTATTATTGTAAACAGTTAAAAGTCTAGAACAAACTTGTGTGAACAGTTAAACAGTTAAAGTTGACTTGTTGCCACTGTGCAACGGTTGGCTGACTGCGTTGGGGCCAACACTTATCAGCAACATCAGCAGCAGCAGCAGCAGCGGGTTAGCTGGCCTGGTTGGTTAACTGGCTAACTGGTTGGCTTGGCTTGGCTTGGTTAGCAACTTTTTTCTGCTTTTTTTTTTATGTGTTTGAGGGGGGTCATAAAGGGGGGTAGTAAGTCGTGAGTGGAAAAATTTCATATAAACAGAAGGTGAGAATCTGGCCCTCTCTTTTTTTTGCTGGGCACGCGAATGGCCCAAGTGGCTGCTGCTGCTGCTGCTGTTGGCGCTTTGGGGAAAAATTGTGTAATAACTGCGAGCAATGTGCTAAGCTGTATGTGGTATGTGTGTGTGTTTGTGTGTGTGTGCTGCCTCGCTCTAGACCCCTTGCGCCCTTGCACTCTAAATTGAACCCTCGCGGTCTGGCCGAGTAGCTGCTGCTGCTGCTGTTGCTGCTTCTGCGGTGGCTGTTATAAAACAAATGTACTACAAAAAGCGCCGTTGTAACGCATAAAAGCCATAAAATCTAAAAAGGCAAAATGAAAGGCTCGAACAATTTTTGCCACCACCGAAAAAAGTGACGACCCCTCTGCTGCTGCTGCTGTTGCTGTTGCTGCCTTTTGTATACATGGTCCTTCCCTTGTCAGTATGTGTATGTGTGTTTATGTGCGCTTGTGTGTGTGTATTAATAGCCGTATCATAATGCCCTGCGCTGAGGTTGCGGCAAACAACAACAACAGTTCAGTGTAAAAGACCACAAATTATGGCAGAAACAGCAGCAGCAGCAGCAAATGTTGTTGGGGCGTTGTTGCTGTTGCTATTGTTGCTCTGTACATTGCGCTGTGGATACGTGACTGACTGTTGTTGGCCAGTTTGTCGAGTGCTTTTACAGCTTGTGGCATGGACTTGAGCCTGTGAGTCAGCACACCCAAAATAATGTGTGTGTGTGTATTTTGGCCCCCATCAGACGGAGGAGGCTAAATTTAAGGCCAATAACGCTGTCAATTTCAAATGGCGCATTCCCCTCGATTAATGTCAACACGCATTTTATCAACTTACAAAATGTATTATACACACACACACACACACAGACAGATTAACAACTCAGTTTACTACTTTTGTGCCAAAGCAGGGTTGTTGTTGTTGCTGGTGCTGCCGCAAATTGTTTTCTAAACAGGCCATAAACATAAAAAGAAACAAAACGAGAAATGTAAATGAAAATAAAACTTAGCCAGGCAAAGGCGGCAGCAACGGACGAACCGAGAGAGGGACGTACGAACGGACGGACAGCAGCAGCAAGAGGAAATCCAATAAACAATTTGTATCATGAGTAGCGGAAAATTGTGTGTACGCACGCGGCTAAACGACGACGATGACAACGAAGTATATGTGTGTGCGTGTGTACGTGTGCGTAATTTTGAAATGGAAAAGCTGTCGTCTGTCTGTCGTTCGTACGTTCGTTCGGCATGTTCGTTTATTCGTGTTCGTTTGTTGCTTGTATTTATTCTCGCTCACACACACTTTTTCTTTCCCGCTATCTCTCTTTCGCTCTGCAATCATCGCTTGCCAATAAGCTGACTAATTGACTGACAAATAGCCTACAACAACAACAACAACACGAACGTCAGCAGCAGCAGCAGCAACGCGGCGTTAATAAGAGCAGCAGACAACTTAAAATGCCTCCAACATCGCGTTGGCTGCTGATGAATGCGCCTTGCCATACACACACACACACACACACAACTGTACATTAGGGTGGTTATTAACTTGATGTTAATATAATCCACTGCTTAATCCAACTGTCAGTGCCAGAGTCAGTAAAAAAACGGTAACCCCACTGAGCAGGTAATGTTAACATTAAACAAACAGTATGAATTTATTACGAGTATGCAAATATATATATTTTTTTTTTATTTTGTTGGAAGAACTTTAATATATTCATAAAATTGACATTTAGTCAATATATTGAGATGCATGACCATATAACATTTCATTTGTTCATATATTAACAATAATTATGCATTTTAAATAGATTATATTAAAAAGCATATTTTCATATAGTTTTTGACATGATTTCCTATTTTATTTAAATTGTTTTTTTTTTCTTGTTTGCCTACTTTTTCTAACTCATTTAAAAATATTGTTTTATTCTTAGAAAATTTTAAAATTCCCCTATTGACTGCTAAACATAAAAATTAGTATGAAATGCTTTTTTTAATTTATGTTGCGTTAGATTGATTTGACATTTGCGGAAAATCATTTTTTTCTTTTAAATTATTTTTGGCATTTATTCAATATTCCTAAGAAATACTTGGTTGAATTATGTTTATAATAAAAATTCAGTTAATCAACAAATCAAGCAAATTGCATCATTTGCCATAGCAAATTGGATTCGCCATGGAATCAAGAGTTTCGGTTCGTATTATAAGAACAGTTCGATACGTAGATGAACATAGATTGGAATGTCTGCACTCTGTCTACGTAGCGAAAAAACTCATTAAATATTTGTAAGCATCTAAAGGTGCCTCGGGAACGGTCAACGTCACACTCATACACACGCACACCCCCAAGTGTACGTTTGTTGTGAAAGCCAAATTTTCACAACAAATCAAAACAGACGTCCGAAAAGTCAAAAAACGTATGAAACAAACAAAGCTAAAGCATTGGAGGAGGCACTCAACTCGCTGCTGCCGCTGCCGTGCGTTTAACCCCAACCCAAATATATACTACATACTATATATATGAAAGCAAAAAAAAAAGTAAATAAATAACCCGAAAAAAATTTCTCTTTTCTTTGGGGGCCATATGAATATATAAATGTGCTTTATAAGTGTGCGTTTGTGTGTTTGAAGATTTTCGAGTGCAGTGCAGCTTACAGTTGTTATGCCCATTACTCAACATCATCAACAAGAAGAACATTATGCCACATACATTCCATTCAACCTCCATTCATAGCTCTACTTTTGCTCTCTCTCTCTCACTTGCGCTTCATTGTAACTCCCTGACTGCTCTGCCATTCAACCGAACGATTGAGCATCTATTCAGAGACTGATGCGGCGCTCCAAAAAGCCAAACCGAAACCAAATAAACGACCCACAACGACGCCAACTTCGCATTGTGCCCTGTCCCGCTAACCTGTGCATTCGTGTGCAGCGCCCGAACTTCGATTCGTTGGTCGTCAGCGTCAGCGTCAGAGTCAGAGTCGTCGTAGTCGTCAGCTTTAGCGTCAGCGTCATAGTCGTTGTTGTTGTCGTTTATACGATTTGTTGGATTTGCTGCTCATGAAGTTGTTAAACAGATTGTCGGTGTAGATACCTTCATCATTCTCTGCTCTGCTTGTCTGTCGGCCCGTTGGCCGCCTGCTTGCCTCTCGGCCACATTCATATCCATCGGCAAGTCAGTCAGGCAGGCAGGCAGCAGAATTCAGGCAGTCATACAGCCAATTCTCTTGCTCTTCTTTCTATCTATGCTCTTCTTACTACTTTAACTAGCATGCTGCATCTCACTCTCACTCTTTCTCTCTTTGCGTCTGCTGCTGCTGTGTATTTGTTGTTTGACTGTGTGCGTGTGCTTGTGCGATTAGTTTTATGTAATTTTATCGAGTATTTTAAGGATTTTGCGGCTTATCCGCGCTTCATTTGGAAATTGTTTCGTGTTACTTATGTCGCACGTTTACCCAAACGGAAGGGCATGCCAAAGAGGGGTTGGATAGTGTAGTGAAGGATAGGGTAGGGTAGGGTAGGGTCGTGTCGTTAGAATTGAAGAATAAGGGCATGTAAAAATGAGACCGCTACTTGCCCTTTCTTATAGCTCGTTCTCTCGTTGTATTTGGGACCTTTTTCAAGTGTTTTTATGACACTGTCGTTGTTGTTCCCATTGTTCCCATTTGTTTGTATGGCAACGAGTGTCAGAGAATTTGTACGTCTGTCTGTCTGCGTGTCTTTGAAATATTGTAAATGAGCGTTTTGCATGTGAATTTGTTATTGTTGTTACCCGCTACCCCATACCCTCTACACTCTCCTATTCACTATCTATTTAGTAATCTCATAATCGAATTATACACAATGCACAAGATTTATGTCATTTTATTGTTTAACATTTTTTTTATATACACGATTTTGCATTTTATATTCTGCTGCTCAACCCGTTCAATTGATTTTTACAGCGATTAACCTCCGCTTAATTATATGACTTTATTCGAATATCAATTTAATAAGCGATATGTGTTAATTATCTTATCGCTAATGGAGTAGCACGCAGCTGAAATTGTTTTTTATATAGGGAGAGGGAAGCGGGCTGTGCATATTATTTTTTCATTTAGCTTTATAATACTTGGCTATATTTTGCAATAGAGATATGGATTATTGATTTGGATGTGTTTCTAGAACTCTGATTCATTTTGTTGTTATAATGATTAAAAGTTATGTCATAAAAAAAATGCGAGCTACAAGGTTTTATAATAAATATATAAACGTTTAGAAATATATTTATTATTCAACAAATTAATGTTACTTTAGGAACTATACATATACTAGAAAAATTCTACGTAGTTTTCCAAAAATGTCAAATATTTTTAAAGATTTCTTTTCAAGACATTCTCAATAAATTTAGAGGATTTTTCGGGACACAAGTCCAAAAAAGTGATTTTTCAATTAAATGTAATTTGCGGTTTAATTCCACAAAAAGAAAATAAAATGTATTGTATAAGAGAACTGAATTTTTTTTTTTTTAAATATTTGTCATAAATTTGTTAACTACTGTAATGTTATTATAATTATAATTATACTATACATATACTCCACATATTTCTACTTTGATTCCAAAAATTCCAACTATTTGATGTTTCATAGAATTCTTTTTAAGTTGAAAATAGTAAATTTAATTTACGATTTAAATTCACGAAAAAAAATATATGGCGAATTTTTAGCTTTTGGTAAAAGCGTAAAATAATGTAAATATAAATTTGTCATAAATTTGTTAACTACTTTAATGGTATAATAATTATACTATATACACGACATCTTTTTACTTTGATTCTAAAAAATTAGCGTAATTTCCAAACAACAAATCATTAACAAATTTAGAGGAAGTCCAAAAAAGTGATTCATTTAATTAAATTTCACTTGTGATTTAAATCCACAAAAATAAAATAAAATATATTGGATAAGAGAACTAAAAAAATTTTTTTTTTTTTAAGTATTTGCCATAAATTCAAACTATTTGGTTTTTAAATGAATTTGTTTAAACAAATCATCAATAAATTTAGAGGAACTCCAAAAAAGTTATTTTTTTTAATTCAATTTCGGTTGCGATTTAAATCCGCAAAAAAAAAATAAATGAAGTACATTCTTAGTTTTTGGAATAAGAAATTTGAAAAAAAGTAAATATTAATTTTATATTAACTACTGTCATATTATAATAACAGTTTTCTTTTTATCTAACAGCATTGTTGACATTTTCAACTTGTTATACAATCTCAATATTATCTCATTAAGTGCCAGTAAAATATTTAAATATATAATATAATACACATCTGACTAAATATTAGCTAAATACATAAATTGTACTGTTTGTTGTTTTTACAAACTAAACAAATAATAATAAATAACTAGACATGCCGAGTATAATGAATCAGTTTTCTCCATTTTTAGAGATGATTTCAAATTATTCCACCTACAATCTAAATATCTATCTATAAGATTATTTATTTCGGTTCAAAATTTGTGCAAAGATGTTGTTTGGGTGCGCCAAAAAGTCAATTTTATAGTGTGGGTCGTTAATTGGAACGTTTAAATAATGGAACTATTATTAAAAACCAAACGAGGTGTGTTTATAAACTAAGCGGAAGTAATTAAATTTTTAAATGAAAAATATGTATTAATTATAAAGAAATTGAAAGTTAAAACTAATTTAAAAAAAATAAGTGAAAATTTTATATTAAGATTGAGTAACTTTAGATAAATTGTTAAATAAAAAAACATTTAATTTAATTTCTTGTGAACACAGCTCTTCTATAAAATGTGTGTGTGTGTGGGTGGGTGTGTTGTAGTTGATGTAGTGTGTGTGTTTTTATAATCGTTTGGCAATAAATCGACACTCGAGTCCAAGTGTCTCGCCTTTTTTTCAAATCAGATAAGCGGCAATTATAAATTAAAAGCACACCAAATAGATTAATAAAACGTAAACTTTAACAGCCGCATTATAAATAAGCCAAATGACTAATAATAAAATATGAAAGAGCGCACAAAATATCGACATCAAAGGCTGTTTATACCCTACAACAAGCTAAACCATAACCCCAACCCAGCTACCCCACTTCATTATCATTATTATCATTGGCACTGAAGAGGCAGATAGATTGGGGGAGATAGAGAGAGGGAGGTAGATCCCACAAAACCACATCAGTGGGCGTTTGGGTGGTTGTGGGCGTGTTCACATTTCCCAACAGTTCATTTCTATTTTTTTTTTTTTTTTTTTTCATTTTTTAATGTTTTCGCTTGAGGCATTTTTGCTTTTCAAGTTCGCAGTCAGTTTTTCTATATTTATTAAATGCATTATTAGCACATTATTTATTAATTAAACACTTTACTTTTAATTCACTTGTAATCAGAGTTACCCTTACATTTCTTCCCCCTCGTTTAGCTTTTTTTGATATAAATGCAAATAGATTTTTATTCCGGCTACGATAAGCGCGTGGGCCGCATTAAGAAAATTCCCTTGAAATTAAAACTAAACACAATTATTATATTTAGTAGATTTCCATGAAATTAAAACTAAACACAATTATTATATTTAGTAGAAAGCCAAGTGAGACAAGATAGATTAAATTGTCAGTTAGTTCTGAGAAGTAGCAGGAATGTGTAAAATAATAAAGTTATGTTATTTGAGTTAGACAAATGCCATGAAATAAATTATTTTTGCTTGTTATACTAACTATTTAAGCTGAGTAAATATTTAAACTAAATAAACAAAGTGCAGTATATTTTTTACAATAAATAACTTGAGTTATTAATAAACTAAAAGTAAATTAAAATATAGCTGAATGTACCAGAATTTACTATGTATTTATATAGGAATATGTCTTTGAGATTAATATTAAAATTAATCCCATCTAGCCAGCAAAAAAAAAAAAATATATATTTTTAATTTTGCCAATTTTCCCAATCTAAATTAATCTAAATTTTAACTATTTGCAATCCAAGTATTAATATAACATATAATATAATAAATTTATTATCAATTTCCTAAACAACCAAACATTTCCCATAAATTTTCTCAACTAGCGTTTAAACTATTTGTGAATTATAAGCATGTGCTACGCTTAAAACTTAAACTTTCAATAATTTTTTATATTATTTCCCTTTTGTATATCACATAATGGTTTAGCTATTTGTAAACTTTTTTTTTCCTTTCGTTTACTTTAATATTTTTAGCTTGTTTAACACTCAAACAACATTATTGTATTCAATATAATTGTTTATAATCAATTGGCAGTTTATTTGTTATTGGCTCTATAAAATACTTGGCAAACAATTGAATTTATTTATATAACCATTTAATAAACAGTTGTGTATGCCTTATTATAATAGTTAACTTAAAGTTATTGAACATTTAACAATAAATTAGCCAAGGCTAATTAATAGTTTGTTTAGTTGGGTTACGCTCTGACAGTTATATGAGACTTGTGCAACAACTTTTAAACAGACTTGGCAAATATTTAATTATGGCATTAAATTTCCACTAAATAAATCATTGAATCATGAAGATAATGTGATATACTAGTAATTTTTAGTACACAAGAAATCTTATTTAGGTCTTGACTATAGAAAAAAAACTTTTATTTATAATTTGAAGGATAAAAATCACAAACTAAAAAATCTACAACAATTATTATTTGAATTTCAATTAAATAAATTGAAAATAAGCTATTTTGCAATATTTAATTCAAAAATCAAAAATAATTATTTAAACATTTTATTTTTAAATTGAAATTAAAAGTAATTTTGTAAATAATGTCAAAAAAATAAAAAATTTATTATTTTAAAAATGTTCTTAATAGAAAATAAATTATTTTGCAATTTTTATTTTTAAAAAATCAAAAATTAATTGTTATATTTAACTAATATTTTTAAATAAAAATAAATCATTATAGAAAATAAATTATTTTGCAATTTTCCTTTTTAAAAATTCAAAAATAATTATTTTCAACTTATATTTTTTAAATAAAAATAAATTTTAATAGAAAATAAATTATTTTGCAATTTTCATTAAAAAAAATACAAAATAATTATTGTTTTTAACTTATATTTTTTAATTAAAAATAAATGTTATTTTTCAATTGTTTTTAATAAAATAGATAGAAAGTAAGTTCTTTTCAAATTTTATTTGCAAAATTAAAAAAAAAAAGATTATTTTTAAATTTTTATAAAAAAAATTGAGACTATTCAATTATATATTTATATTCAATTCAATATTCAATTTTAATAAAATTAAAAAATTATTGCTATTGTTTAACTAATATAAGAAAATAAGAAAACTAAATATTATATCATAATTTGGTAGCTTTATAGCAAATTTTAAATGTTCAGTTTTTTAATTATTTTCTGATTATTTTACATTCAACGCTGCGTGAACTGGAACTAGTGGAACTAGTAAAATGTGTACAGTTCAACTTGAATGAATTTGTAGGTGCCAGGGGGAATAAACAATAAATTTAGTTATACATATTTACATATTTTATATATAGCTAAACAAATCAAGAAGCGTCTTCAAAAAATTCTATTGTTGCCTTGATAATATAAACCGTTATTTAATGCTCTGTATGTATGTGTGTGTTCGTATGTGTGTGTGTACTTGGAAGCACTTTACCTAATTAGTTTATGATGCAGTATTGAGTGAGCTTGGGCAATTTGCTTGTCTAGCACAGCAGGCACTTTCCCCCACACTCTCTCTCCCCCAGCCCATAAACAAGCTTGTATGTAGTTCAATAGTTTTTGCCATGGGCTGTATAGAGAGAGGGAGAAAGAGGAAGAGAGAGGGGTCCTCACGGGACGCTAGAGGATGACACACGAGCCGGCGGCTAAATATCGTGTGTGTGTTTATGTGTGTGTGTATTAAGCAAACAACAAATAATAAATAAATAATTAAATATATGCCTAGCTTAACAGCTGTTCGTGGCGGCAAACTCACCATGAATCCAGTCGAGTTGTGTGTGTGAGAGTTGTGCGTACGTGTGTGTGTGTATAAAGCCTCTTCCCAGCGAGCAACTCGAAACCGGGTGGCTGTGACTCCCACTGCGTGCGTTCGACCGAGCGAGAAAGAGAGCGGCGAGAGTGAGAGAGCGCGCGACGATATTATCCACTGATGCTGGCAGGCGGTAACGGTAAATGCGACGCTTTTGTCGCTGCTCCTGCTGCTGCTCTTGCTTGTTGTAACAGGGTAGGGGTGGAGAGGGGGATATTCGGCGGCAGCCGGAAATGTATATTTTGGTTAATTTGCACAAAGCACAGCTGGAAACGAACGAAGAGAGATGACGTAGGTGAGAACCGAGACGATGATTATGAATACGTATACGAAGAAAAAGAAGACGCAGCAGAGGCAGCATTATCCAAAAACAAAAAATAAAACACGTCCCAAAATGAAACAGCAAAAAAATCAACAAAATGCAAAAATATAAAAAACCCAAAAAAAAAGGCGCGAGGCACACACAACAACAAATTTTTCAGCCAACGTCAGCGAAAAAGCAACAAAGCAAAGCTAAGGCTAAAGCAGCAGCAGCAACAGACAGACGGACAGGCGAGCGAGCGGGCGGTCGGTCGGTTAGTCGGCTTTACATTCGGGGGGTGGTCGCAGCAGCTGCGTTGGTGGTGGGTGACGCTGACTTCAAGTCGCTGCCCGCTGCCGCTGCTGCTACTGCGCTTTGCCTTTTCCTTTTCAGCAAAATTTGTTGAGCCTTTGAGTCGTCGCCGTCTTTTGTCGCCGTTGTCGTCGTTGTATTGTTCTACCCAAAAAAAAAAATAAAGTCCATAATAGAAATCCCCCCACAAAATCCCCTCGCATGTAAAAGTCAGCGTCGTCTGCGTCTTTACACTCTCCTCTGTTGCTCCGCTTTTGGCTTTTTCATTTTGCTTTGTGTGTGCAAACAGTTGCAGCGCCGACGCCAACTAAAATGACGTCGCCGTTCGCAGAGACATAGCCATCGACATCGACATCGACAGCGACTGCGATGCTTTCGTACGTTTTTCACTAATAAATTTTAATGATTTCTACGCTGCGCATTACGAAGACGACGACAACGTCAACAGCGACAGCGACTGCGACGGCAAGGCGACCCTCGGACGCTTCAAATGAAATTAGTGACACACTTAAATAATAATTAATTTTTGCACACTTGTTGTAGTTGTTGCTTACATTTTACAGACTTGTAAATTTTTTCGTTGACTATATTGTTGTTGTTGTTGTTTGGCGCTGCTGCTGCTTTTGCCTTTTGGCTGTGTGCGCGTAAAAACTTGTAAGTGGAAACCAACCCAACAATACGTTTTTTAATGCTCTTCTGTTTTGTCTTCTTCTTTTTTGCATACACTTTGCGCACACACACAAACACAAACACACACACTCACGTAAATGCTGGCAATACACATGCACAAGCACTTACGCACACATTTACACTCACTCACACACACACCGTCATATACACTCACGCACTTGGCTTGCTTGCTTTGCGTTTTTTTTCTTTTTTTTATTGCTGCGGAGTTTAGAAATATTTTTGCTGGCACTTGAACACAATTTGTGTACACTTTCACACGCGTATACCAGCAACACAAACTCCTCGAAAGTTTTGCACTATAATTTAACTAAATTTTATTAGCACAAATGCGTGTTTTTTCTGTTCTTAATGGTACAACAAAATTTCTCCGCGTATAGCAGAAGCCACCATTTTGCGACTCTCGATGAACAACAAGCAATGCAACTCTGTACACTTCAAAAACTCTGGCAGCATTCTACATTCGATAGATGGTAATATAAAAAATACCAAAAACGACGTGGTCATTTAACGATGACGTAAGTGCACATATATCGAATGGTATTTTTTCTTGTGGTATTTTTATACTAACGCCAGCCTGGTCACACTGCGTTAGTTTGCTCTATTATTTAGCGTCGTTCGTGTCTCTGTTGGCTGCCAATTAATAAACAATTGCAGCGTAGCTACAAAAAAAAACGTATCTTTATCAATTTTGTGTGAAAAACTACACGTTTTTTTAAATTGACAATCAACGCCTTGCATTTAGCAAACAGACAACGCTGCAAAGATGTCCGATTGCTCCAACGAAGCTGGGGACCAACAGCCGCCAGGTAATCAAAATTTTGTTTACCTTCGTTTTTGCCTTCCATTTGCATATAAAACTGCACTAGGTGCCGGTTAAATAGTTAGTATTTCATTAATAATTTAATTTTGCATAGATTTTAACAAGTGTCTGTGTGTGTGTGTTTGCCCTCGTTTCCCGCCTTTGACAGTTGTTGTTATGCATTGCCGCGGGCGCGGGCACAGGAAGCGCAAAATCAAAATCAAAATATCGACAGTTCATATACTACAACATATATTTCCTATACACCCCTCTCTCCCCCCTCTGGCCTTGTCTTCGATTTGCTGTTGCACGCGCGCAATATTGTAAATAATATTCGTTCATGGTCAAGTTTAAGCCAATTTTCAATATACAACAACAACAACAACAGCAAAGAAATCACAACTGCTGTTTTGTGGGTGTTTGAAGGGGGGGAATATACTCGTATTGCTCCCCCTTTTAAATTACAAGTCACAGTCACATTTTCTGGTCACGCTTATCGTGGTCATGTCTGCACTCCTCCCCCCTGTGGCAACTTATCAATTTGCCAGCAGAGAGTTACCAAACACTTAATCAAAATAAATATTATTAATAAAAGAGCAAAAAACTATTTGCGTCGAATATTGAATACCCTCAGAGAGAATAGAGCTACATAGAGCATAGATCATTTCTATATACTTTAATAGTACAGTGTACGCTTACAATTTAGAAACTTCAGTAATTGGAATTTACAGAAATTAGAGTTTTGGTTTGAAATACATTACTTTAAATATTATTTATTTTAGTTTTTTTACAGAATACATATATTTTTTTGATTTTTAACTAAAAAAGGACTTTGCCAATTTTAAAAAAATATATTTAATTTAATTGGAGTAAATCATATATTTTATTTAATTAGAGTGACTTTTTTTTTATTTAATTTTTTGTTTTTTGATTTTATCATATTTAATCTTACTGTTATTTTTCAACAACTTAAATTAAACTTAATTGAAGTGATTATTTAAGTATTGTGTTCTTGCATTTAATTCAAATTTAATGTATATAAATATATTTCATATTTCAATAAAAAAAAAACGTATAATATCTTTCTATTGCACTTGATTGTTACATTTTTTTTTGGTTACAAAATTAACTAAATAACGAGTTTTATTGTAAATTTTTAGAATAAATCTACTCCATTATTTTTATTTATATA
The DNA here is from genome assembly GCA_035043045.1 of Hirtodrosophila alboralis. Taxonomy (NCBI): domain Eukaryota; kingdom Metazoa; phylum Arthropoda; class Insecta; order Diptera; family Drosophilidae; genus Hirtodrosophila; species Hirtodrosophila alboralis. Next base: position 273,226 of record JAWNNH010000241.1, read on the forward strand.
CAAAAAAATGTAAAAAAAATTGAAATTTTAGAACATTTCAGAAATTAGAATTACCTTAAAAACAAAGTGTTACTAATTTGTGAACATCAACTGTAACTCTGTATCTACACACAATATTATAGTTTTTTTAATTTGTATTATTATGTCAGCAATTAAATCATTAAAAAAGCAATACTTTGTAATACTTGTTTGTAATGTTAATAAACTGCTTATTATTAATTAATTATATTAATCAAACTAGAAATTGAAAATATATGTATTTTTTTTATTTAAATTAAACTTTAAGATTTTAAGACTTAAAGGCCATTTTCCCTTTTTTGAATTTAGCGAAGAAAATAAATCAACTTTTAAACTAATTTTTGAATAGTTCTAAGTTAAAGTAAAACTATTTAAAAAACTGTTTTGCAATTAAATATAAAATAAATATAAAAAAAATGTATTAAAAAAAAAATAAAAAAATTAAGAAATATATTATATTAAAAAATATAAAATACATTAAATATATTATAATAAATTAAATATAAAATAAATATAAAAAGTATTAAAAAATATATTAAAAAATATAAAATATATTAAATATATTATATTAAATCAAATGATAAAATCAAAACAGATAAAATAAGTTAAATTTAAAATATATATATATATATTTACATATATACTGCAATGTTTTTTTTTTCAGAATTCAGAACCATTTTTAGTAAATTTTGATAAAAATGGAGACATTCTGCATATAAAAATTTATATACATATACTTTATAAATAGTTTTAACTGTTACATATTCCTGAATTCATAACAATTCCGAATAAATTTCATTAAAATTCACATGAAACATGTGTATAAAAAGTAATTTATATATACCTGATAAAAATGTTTTAAGTTTTTATTTTATGAGGGGCTTTATAAAGAATGTCATCACTGATTAGTTTCAGTTGCTATTTTTATTTTTAATTCAATTTAATTTCAATTGTTTATGGCAGTAATGAATTGTAGGCTAAAAACTAAAAAAAAAAAAATCATTATCAATTTGTCATAGTCGTGAGAAATATATAAACCGTTGTATAAACAAACTTAAGAACATTAATAATAATTTTATTGATTTATGTAGTTAGTAAACTGATCAATTTAATTATCACCTCAATTTTTATTAGCACCTGAGGCGCCGTTGGGATTTCTATTTCTATTTTTTTTTTTATTTGTTTTTTTTTCTTAATTAAAATGCACAATGCACGAGTGTCAACAAATGTTTTTTATTTTTTTTTGCTTTTCTTATTTGTTGCTCAACCAGTTCTATGTACATATGTGTTGTCTACAATGTGAATAACATTTAAAATAATTGTTGAGGCTATAAATAGTTGCACTTTGTTGCGATTCTGGCAAACATTGCAATGCTTGGCTGCCTCTACAGAGAAAGAAAAAAAAGATATAGAGAGACCGCCCCCGAACCCTAGTTATATTATAGAATATTTTATATTCTATTATCATATATAACTGTCAGCTGTCCCCTCAGTGTCAACGCTATTTTGATTGACAAATGTCTCGCAGCACCTCGACAATTGTTTTGATTTGCAAAAAAACATTTGCAATCAAAATTTGCATTTTTAGGCACAATTTTTGTGGCCCTCGATTTTTATTTATTTATTTATATATGTGCGGGCACATATAGCTAATATTGTCTGCCTATTTATGATCTGGCAAATTAACGCTTTTTATAGCCCAGACAAATGACATCACAACCAAAAAAAAAAAAATAAATAAATAAAAAGAACACTAATTGTGGAATACACTGGACAATTCCACTTATATGCGATAAAAACTTGAAAAAAAATATAAATCGAATCTATAAAAAAAACATATGCTAGACGATATAAATTAACAATAAATAAAATCATATTAATACTTTTGTTTAAGCAAATATGAGACCATAAATTAAATATATTCAATTAAATAATTGATAAAAAAAAATAAATTTTCAGATGTTAGAAAAAAGTTCTAAAAAACAGACATTTTTATAATTAATTAAATTCAAAATTTTAATTTTATTTATATTTATTTTTAATGTATTTATAAATATTTTAATGCTTTTATTGAAGCAATCAGTTTTAGCAAATATGAGACCATAAATTAAATATATTCAATTAAATATTTGATAAAAAAAATTAATTTTCTAATGTTTGAACAGAGATTTTTATAATTTATTATTAATAAATATTTTATTTTACAATCTTACAATATATTAAGTACAGAGTAGAATACACATTTTCCAGTTCCGATTTTCACTTTTAGCAAAATTTTTGCGGAAATGAATTGCCTCAAATATTTTCATTTTCACTTTTCAAAAGATTTAAAATATTCAATTTATTTGCTGCCTTAAGAAGAATTAAAATAAATTCAAATAAAATAAAATCAAGCGACTAAAAAACTGGGTTTTTAAATATAAATATATATAAATATAAAATCAATAATTTTCTTGAATTTTTGCGTTACTCAGAACAACAATAAATTGCGTTTTCGCCATAAAAAATTTTAATTTTTAAATATTTATTATTTTTTCTTTAAATTCTTATTAAAATTGCTGTTCTGTTAAATATTTAACAATTTCTCTATAATAAATTAAATTCTTATTAAAATTGTTGTGCTGTCAATTTATGCAAATTGCATTCAATTCGTGCTTAATTTGTTATTTAAAATTTGTTAACAATTATTGAAAACTACTCAGAATAACAAGAACAAAAAAAAAACGTGCTTGTACGCTTTGGGAATTAAATTTCTCAGTACAATAAAAAATAAAGTATTAGATGAACAACATGTGACTGTCAAAAAAAGAAATGAAAAACCAAAAAAAATAAATTAATTAAAAAGCAACTCATAGTCCTACGTCATAGAGGGAATAAGTAACAACAAAGCGGAACGAGTTATGAAATAGTTAAATAACTTGAGAAAGATTTGCATTTAGCCTTCAAAAATATAGTTTTCGACTCTTGATGTTAATTACAGCAAACAAAACAATTTAAATTTATTTTAAATGGGGGGTTAAGTCAATCAATTGATCGACTGACAATCTAAAAAAAATCAACTAAAAAATACAATTAAATATTTTGAATGAAATCATATTTTTTAGGGTGGCCTCAGCTGAATTATTGGTCTTTTATTTCTCTGATTTGATCAGTTTGTTGATTGATAGACTTGCACAGAGCGTGACTTTCCATTGAAATGTATATTAAAAAAAATAAAAAAACATATAAAATTTCCGCCCACGGATAGCTGGCGACATAGTAAATGCAAAAAAAAATATATGTATATAGGAAAATGTCTCTGTATTCCATTTTTATATACTTATATATTCCATGTAATAACGTTGACTTGTGTTTGCCTTAACATTGAATCGCATTTAAGCAGATTTTGCGGGATTACAATAAATTTGTTTTGCATACACAAAAATAAATTTTTGCTTCAGCATAAAATTTTTGCTTTTGAATGCGATTTTTTTGCTGTCAATTCTAAAGAATACAAAAAAAGTCATATTAAAGGCATATAAATTTCAATTGAAAACGAACTATTTATGACGTCTTTGCTGAGCGGGCGATCAGCCAAAATAACAAAAAAAAAAATAAAAAAAATAAAATACAGAAAAAGAAATGAATTCTTTCTTGACAACAAAAATCATATTTAAACTTATAGAAATACAAAAGAAGAATATCATAAAAATATATATAAATGCCATGCATATGTAGTACATGTGTTTATGCGCTGCTTTTTATTATGTATTTGGATTTTTGCAATAAACAAATCAACAATAAAACATGAATTTTTATTGTGAAAAATGTAGCAAATGAAAATTTATATGGCTAAGTTCCGGTTCTTAAATGTCTTCTCTAATGTTCTCATTTCCACATTCAAAATGTTTTAGTAAATTTAAATCACTTTATTTGAATTTGGAAATGAAATATCTATCTACATGCCAATAATGTAAATTAACTCATATAAAAAATTTAAAAAGAAAATTTTTGGCACTAAGAATAATTCTTAAATGTTCTAATTTTCACATTCGACATATTTTAGTGAATTTAATTCACTTTTTTTTTAATATGGAAATAAAATATCTATCTGTATGCCAATAATGTAATTTAAATCATATAAAATAATTTAAAAAGAGAATTTTTGGCGCTTAGAAAAATTGGAAATTTTTTAATTAATTTTTATTTTATTTTATTTTTATTTTTGATTTTATCATTTAATCTTTCTGTTATTATTTAACAAATTAAATTAAACTTTAATTAAGCCCTTAATATTTTAATGAATTTCACATTAAAAAGTGAAATGAAATGGAGTAATGTCTTAATACTTCATTGTCTAAGTATTCCATTTTTTTTTTAATTCGAAATTTTATTTTTTTCTTATCAAATTGTTGCTAATATTTCACATGTGATTTCATAATTTACCCACCACATAAACTAGTTATTTGTGTATAGTATAAGTATGTTAAAAATATTTATATATTTCTTCGACATTTTTTAGTGGTCATCATACATAGTTCCAACTATTTATAGACATATATTTGTATATATATTTTTTTTGAGAGCCCATGATCGATGTTTTTCGTGATATTTGTTTGCTACTTATAAGTTTTAAATGTACACAAATGCTTATAGGAGTAATATAAACCAATAAACTTGTGAATGAAGTTAAATTATTAAAAATTGTTAATTGTATTGTTAAACAAGTCGTTTTATTAGTAGTGAACCCATGGCAATGATTAGCAGGCTGTAAAATGTGTTAATTTTTATAGAAATTTAAGTCTGTTTTAGTTGATCAACTTAGAATTTGATTGAAGAAAACTTGATGACCTTCTGAGGGGAAAAAGATTATTAAATCGATGAAGAACACTTTGATCTTTTTTTGCCATATTTTATTTATTTATTTATTATTTACTCAGTCTCTGGTTGTCCTCGATTAATACTCTAACAATATGAAAACTAGTTTTCTAAATATAAGGCATAGAGATTTCTCTACATTAAATTGTTCTTTTAAATTTTTTTTTAAACAAAATTTGTTTTTTAATTTTTATGTAAATTAAATTTTTCTTTAAAATATTTTTGTCAACTAAATTTTCTATTTTAAAGTCAAGTAAATGCAAATATTAATTTTTGATGAACAATATTTTTACATTGGGCCAAATAAAATCGCCACAAAATTTGTTTAAATCAGACACAACAATTTTAAATTAATTGATTTTCATCGTTCATAATTTCATATTAAATATTTTTAAAAAAGAATAAATTCAAATTATTTTCTGGCTGTATGCTCTTTTCAATTTTTTCATAATTTTTTCCATGAATTAAATTCTCCGCTGTTTTAATCAGCGTTGTCGCTTCAAATCAAAATGCTGTGCTCAAGTGCAGGTTATATATATATATTTTTTTTGGTCCCAATTGACCCAAATTTAATGCAATTTAAGGCAACCAAAGCAAACTGAGACGATGACCTTGGTAGAATTAGAAGTAAATGAATTTCAGATTCGTAAGACTTTGTTGGTTTTCTCCTCACCTGGTGCTGCTACTTCGACTTTACTCTGTGTGGACGCGTTTAATTACGCGATTACACGCAATTTCCTCACCGTAATCATTAACAACATCATCATTAACAACATCATTATTAACATCATCATCATTGCCGTCTTTATTGTGGAAGTTTACTTAATTGCCAACCGCATTGGCGACGACTTTATATTTTGTTTGTATTTATTTATCTATGGGCCGCGTAGTATAAATAAACCTAAGACAATGCATAGATACTCTAAGAATACTCTTTTGCGGCTTTAGCTACCATTGATTTTTCTGTTTTTAACACAAAATTTAAAATAATTATGTTTGCCTATTGCAAATATGTAAATTACAAAATGCCGCCTACATGCCACAGATGCAAACATTTGCCAGGAAATTCAGATTTATTTTTGTGGAGCAGCAAACACTGTACAGCAAGAAATGTGTTTGAATTTAAAAGATTTTAATTAAAATTGAATTGATTTTTTTTTAATAATAATAAAGTAATAATTATGCTTAGTCTATAATATGATTTTTTAGTTAATGTTTTATTAATTCAATTGAATTAGGATTGTGTATTCAGCATTCAATTTAATGTCATTTTAATTGTTTATTTTTAATTTATTTTAATTTTTAATTTGTTATTAATTTTTCATCGTTCATAATACCATTTAAAATATTTTGAAATAATAAATTCAAATTTTTTTCTGGTTGTATGCTCTTTTTTTTAATTAGGAAACTGAAAAGCTTTTTTATATATTTTTTTTTTTTTAATTTTAATGAAGATTATATATTAATGAAGATTATTTCACGATTTGAGCAGCTAAATAGTTTTTTTTAAAAGAATTAAATCGACTAAGCATAGACTTAATTTTATCCTATAATATATTGAAGATTAATCAACTATACAATTTATTTTTAATGTGTATTTTGTGTTTATAAAATTATAAATTAAAGAACAATTTTGATAATGTCAGAATATGTTTTTTTGTAGATTATTATAACAAATACTTATTTTTAATGTGAATTGGAACAGGGATTTTTTTTTAAATAAACTTGCATTACTTACAATTAATCAATAACATTTTTAACCATAATTTAATCTGATTTCTTGATATTGCTAGAAATAATTCTGACTTTTATGTGCATTATTTATTTATTTATTTGACTATATAAAATATCTGAAATAAAAGATTCCAGCTAATTAATATTTAAATATTTTTTTTAATTAAAAAAGATTTTATAAAATGAATAAATTAGCTAAAAATTTGTAAAATTTAAAATTTTTAACATTTAATTTTACTGTGATTTTTTCAACAACTTACATTAAACTTAAACCCGTGAAGACTTTACTGCATATTTTATTGATTATTTTAATAAAGTGTTCATAAATCTTGTTGAACATGTATGTTAAGAGCTAACAAATCAAGTTCTTAATGCATTTTTAAAAACTGAAATGTTTATTAACGTGCAGCTAGCATGCAACATGCCACTTAATTATATTTATTAAATAATAAAATACGGTTTTTTTATAATAAAAGTTATAGTTTATTGTATTGTAATTTTAAATATAGTTACTGAAATTTTTAAAAGCAATGCAATGTTTGTTATTTATTACGAAAAAGTAATTCATAATTCATACCAAATTGTCATTGATTAGAATTGTGAATAATACAAAACTGCAAGCATGTTGCTTAGTGTACTTGCGGTTTTTCTTAAGTGTGTATTACTTAATGCTTAATTAATTGCAATTAAGATTACTAAATGTATCTTTTTCTCTCTCTTGCAGATCATCACGTGCACTTTGATGCCTCCACACTGAAGACTGATGACTTTGGCTCGGATAGCTGTGTTACATATCAAAGATCGGGAGATACAATTGCCGTCAGTTTGGGCTTCTTGCAGATCAATCATCGATATCTGATTGATTTGAATTTGCCTGCAACACTGTTTGATAATACCGGAGCGCCTGGCAGCAAATTTATGCCCGTTGTGAGTGCCACACCGAATCTGCATTGTCGGATCACGGAGTTTACGGGCACCAAACATGATGAGCATGATTTTTTTGAAATGAAAATCGAATTCTTTGCCTACAAGGAGAAACTGTTGCGTGAGGTGTTGCACATTGTCAACTCGAACAATGCCAAGGAGCTGCTGCAGCTGGTAATAGCGGCGCGTGTCCTGGGCAAGGGCAAGGGTACACCGATGCTGCGTACTGGCATCCATTGTATAGGCGTTGAACGGGATGAGGATGAATCGGATGCATCGGATTTTGCGGGCTTTGATAAGCATTAAGGATGCATAGTTATTTTTGCATAGTATTTAAGTTAAAATATTATTCATAAATACAAATATCTAATGTTAATTTAAAGCATACAAAAGTATTTTCAAATTTCAATTTTGTTAAGTTTTATTTTCGGAAATCTAGCTGTCAATTATTATTAACAAATGCAAATTTCAATTATACAAATATCAGTGTCATTTCACTGTTTATATATATCAGAAAATATATATCAGAAAACTAAATCGAAAATTGATTGGCATATTTGTTTATGTTCACAATTGTCAATACTTCATATTAAAGTTCAGTTTGTTAATAATTTGATTCAAGTATTCAAGCATTCAAACATTTAATTTTCTATTGTCAATAGTCTTATATAATACTTTGTGTTAATTATTTTCTTGCCTTGCAATTGTTATATGTATATGTACTTAAGTTTAAATTTGAGTTTGCATTGAATTTTGCTCAATAATTGTAGATTTCTAACTTTCCTATATATAAAATACTACGTATTTTGCATTTCTTCTGAGCTGAAAATTGTTATAACTAATTAAAACATGTTTTTCCCCTTAAAACAAATATCTATGCACCTCTAAACTAAACTCAATGCTCACATATAACAAAATATACACACTCTTGACCAATTTGCAGGCCTTTTTATATAAAATGATTATATAATAGTAATATTAATAAATGTGTATAGAACTTATATAGACAGTTTAATAAATATTTAAATAAATTAATGCAATTGTTTTTAGCATGTTTAATCATGTTTAAGGTGCTCTACTTTTATGTAAATGTTTATAAAAACAAAGTGTTTAAACTTCATGTATTGACAAAAATAATATTTACTTATGGGCATTTGTTTAACATAAAAAAAAACTAATAATAATTTAAAAAGCAATTTTGAAAAACTATATATATATATATTTAAAATTTATTAAATTAATTGAAATAAATTGTAAAATCAACAACAAATTTGTCATATTCAAGTAGGCAACAAATTATGTTGCTTGACTTTGAATAAAATTTGCGTTGAAAAAAATATGAAAACAAGTTGTTTTGAACTCTACACAGCAACGAACAGATAAATAATAAACAAATAATACACAAATAATATAAATTTTAATAATACATATTTTTGTAATTTTTGAAAATGTCTTTAAGAAAGCGTAAAGCTTTTGTTAGAGCTAATTGTGAACTACCCGAAAAACGTATACGTCTAAAGAGTTCTGTGAATTTATTGGATTTACCTCTAGGACCACTCGAAATGATTATATCCAAGGTGGAGCCCAGTAGACAGTTATATTTCCATGAAGCCAACAAAAAGCTGAGAGATGTGCATACCAATTGGGTTCTGCGTAAATACAAATCCTTTTCCCAACAACATTTGCAGGAAAACCATGAGAGTGAAGCGGACATAATGGAGTCTTATATATTGCAGGTAAGTTGAGTATTGTATTAATATTGTATTAGTATTGTTAACTAATTTAAACATTATTTATTTACAGGTTTTGGGTATTGCTTCTGATTATTTTATTAATTCGGGCTATGCTGCAATCTTTATTGGCAGACTGTTGCCTTTCTACAAAGAGCTAACAACTGACGAGTTGCATATTAAAGTGGAACAAATGCATAAATTACTCTACGATTTCTACAAGTCTATGGAGAGTCTGCCAGAGATATGCCCTAATAGTGGACAGCACCAGAATCTTAATCTTTTTCGTCAAAGGCGTTTTATCTATACCATGACATTATTGAATCTGTTAAGAGTGAGTTATTAATTCTCCCAAAACTGTAGCTTAAACTTTCCTTTATTATCCTTTTCAGAAATTTCGTAACTTTCAAGTTCTGGGCTCATATAATAATCTGCTCATCTGGCAGCTTTGCATTGAAATTAAAGGCGTTTTTTTTGATGTGCGTTCTTGGAAGAATTCAGCCCAAACGGAGGAGGATAAACTTGTAGAATTTATGACAATTATTGCAGAGATGTTGGTATTTGACATGTCACAAAAAAATGAAAGGTATTTATTGTTGCTAATACACTTTTAGATGCTTTAATTATTAACATATTATGTATTTACAGTCGCTTAACCGAAATTGGCGATAATATTTATATCTATGGACATGTAGAAAAGAAATTACCACGTGGACCACAACTCAATCTAAAGTTTAGCATTTTAACGCCATTACATCTAAAGAATTTGTTACTAAATGTGATCAAAGGTGAAGTGGACAACAATACGGTGATTAATGAATCGATTACGGATGCATTTAGTGTACATTTGGAATTGAAGAGCCGACAGCCTAGAATTTGGAACAGCAACACTAAGATGAATGTCTGGATAGTACCTTAGTTTCAAATTTAAATCGCCTGCTCTATTCTATAAATAAAATGTGTGCCAAGTACATACTTGATTACCTTGAAATATTCTTTGCCACAATTAATTACTCACCGTCAATTTTCCCCCCTATCTTGCACCCTATGTTGCATGATTCGCATTCGTTTTCCAATGTGCAATGTGGCTACGGCGAATTTCGATTTCTCGTTGCCGCAGAACCGCAGAATTTCCAGCTTGATCAATGATCAGTCGCAGTTAACGGAGGCAACATGATGGAACTCAAGAATAATAAAATTCTGTTTTATACAGTTAACATTGTTGTCATACTGTTTCTCATCTTGATAATTATATTTATATAAAAAACACATGGTTAGTATAAACATTTGTGCTTATTATTTAATAAACAATCAATGCTTTTTATAAAAATTTCATTACAGACAACTTGCATTGACTCAGAGAGCTGCTTGACCAGAAATATCAAATTCAATTGATTGCATTTTTTTTACTTATAATATATAATATATATATATAATATCTAGAGCTTGATTTTACCTGTGCCAATGTTGCTCTATATTTGTTCAGATATGTAATTTGAATCACAATAAAAAAATTTTTCAATTGAATTAACTTGTATATAATATATATATGTATCGTTTGTTTGTTACTTTTTCTATTGACTTGTGGCCAATTGGCGCATGTCTCTATGAATATTCAAATTAAAAAGAATATAAATATAAAATACATATATGTAGATCGGATAGTATATAATAGAGTATGGTATAGTATATAATAGTAATATATATTGATGTATGCACATGTATAACAAGCACTTGGGCATGCTCCAAGCTGATGACGCGATTTTTTTCTTTACTTTTTTCTTATTATTTAATCGAAATATTTGTGTTTAAGTTAATTTTTTTGTTCTGCCAGGTTTTTGGAATAGTTTACTTAAATCATATTTAATATAATATATACTATATATATTCACGATTGAGAGAAACTATAGCTTAGAACAAGACTTTTGAATGTCACAACTGAATTTGGCGTCCAAGATTCAAAATGTATGGAAATTATTAAATTTTTTGATAAAATTGACAACTTTTGCTAATTAAGTGATTTGATTTGGAAAGTTGCAGACTTATTATATAGAAAAATGTCAAACAAATGAGATATTAATGTGATAAACATATTCTGAAATAGATTGAAAGGCTACCAATTGAATGTTGAACAATATCTCAATTTTAAAAGCATTTTTAAAAAACTTGACTTGATTGAAATGTTCCCAAATTAATGCTGAACAATAACTTAATTTTAAAAGCATTTTTATAAAACTTGGCGCAAATGTTTCCCGTATCTAAAGACAGTATATAAGTATGTCGAAATAAGCCGGATCGATTCACAAACATATATTATATAGCTTCCATACAAATCTTGTCTCTCTTCGACTAAGAATTATGCAACTTTTTAGATTTCTATTTTTTAATTTATAATAAAAATTCAATTACAAATTGCCAAAGCTTGATTACTGCGCTAGAAATGAATATGAACTTGAAATATATGGTATATATAGTATATATAGTAGTATAGAATATATAGTATGAGATCGGAGGGGGGCCAAATGTCTGGGATCTCTATCTCCCTCTATTTTTTAAGTGTCACATTTATGGGCCATTATAATGTCGGGGGGGGGGGCTTCGGCGTTATAAATGATAATTAAAATGCATCAATTTATTGAGAGCTGTTGCCGTTGTACAACAAATGAGAGCAATAACAACCATTTAATAAATATGCTCAATCAATGCAACAACAACAATAACAACAACAATAACAACAACAACAATTTGCCGCGTTAAAATATTTGCTTAATTAAAGTAATTATGGTCTCATATATCATGTGGCTCAGTGTCCTGCTGCTGCTGCTGGCTCTCCATTTGTAATTACCTTTTGCCATAAATTAAACATTTATTTTAAAATATTATTAAACGATTCTCTTACTCTACTTTCTGAGCAAATAATAAGTTAAATATACTTTTTTTGTATTTTATTTGTGTTTATACAACTTGCCGGATATTTCTGAAATTGTCCAAGACATGACAACAGCATAAAAATATGAAATAATAATAAGAATTGTAAAAATTTAATTGTGGGAGAATAAATACCCTTTCTGAGATTTATATTTGGTAATATACTATAATAAAATCATTGTAATTAAGTAAGTTAAGTTAAACTAATCAAAATTTTGAGTTTGCTTGAGATATGAGCTAATAGATAAGTTTTTTGATATATTAACTTTAGACTTTGTTTTTATGGCATATATAAGATATATAAATCTGTATTATATATATAGATATATACTTAGTAGAAGTATCTATGTCAAATTTAAATAAAATTGAAGTAAAGCCAACAGATAAGCTTAGAAATAATCCGAAGAAAAAATACAATTTTTCGTCCTGATTAACAATATAAATACATTTTTATTTTATAAAATCCTTTACTTCGTCACAGCTTTTGTTACAATATTATATTACTTTATGCTCTGCAAGGGTATTAAAATATATATATATATAAATAGACAAAAAGCAACAATAGCGATTACAAATGTGACAAGAGAATCCCCAACACCGAAACGAATAATGTAAATACGCCAAGTGTACAAAGTTTTAATTGTTATCATGTTTTATAAGTATGTAAGCTTATATATATATATATATGTATACATATATATGTGTGTGTGCGCTTGGCATGCACTTATAGCCAAGATGTATCCATTTACGCCTGGCTAAGTTCTACGTTGCGTATACGACACATTCGCCATTCAGCTTGGAGCGTGTCTTTTCAGACTATTGTGTAGCTGTGCGTGTGTGTGTGTGTGACTGTGTGTGTGTGTGTGTGTGTGTGTGTGTGTGTGTCATGTGGATCTGGTCTGCAAAAGTTTTTCATTTTGCATATTTGCCTTAAAGCTGCACTTTCGCCTTGCTGTCGAATTTCTAGTCTTGAATGAGTTTAAGCAAAAAAACATTAAAATAATCGAAAATGAAAATATACATATTAGAAATTCAAAATAGCATAAATAAAATGAATAGTTATCAAACGTAGTAAACGTATTGCTTTAATAAATAATTAAAAAATTGAAATTTGTGATTTTCTAACATTGACCACAAAAATGTCAACTAATTCTTAAAAAAAGCCAATTTAAACATTTTCTAAAACATTGTCTTGTAGCTTATATTTTGATTATATTTTATATATATTAGCTTAAACATTTGCAAGCACATAAACTTAGTTTATCTTATTTTTAATAAAGTTTTTAAAGCAGAAACATATTTATTTTCATTTTGTAGGTTTTCCATTTTATTATGATTTTATTTTTTTGATTTTCTTTAAAAATATATATCTGACTTTTGCATAGCTTTCAAGCATGCAAATCCAAGTATTTGTGGCTTTCCGTATTTATTTGGCACAAATTTTAAGTGATTTATGCTTACCACAATTGCCTCACAGCCTCCCAGCCCCCCCGAAGGATGTACAACGCATAAACCACTGTAAAATACATAGTTATAGATATGTGTGTGTGTGGGTGTGAGCAGGACATAAAGATAAATACACACACATAGATACTGACACGCACTATGCATATTTATTTGGCAGAACCTTACGACTATGCTACATTTTGGGGCACGCAACTCTCAAGCAATTTTGTTTGCTAAACTCAAATGCAGAGGCGGTCGAATTGAAGGAGTCCGAGTCCGAGTGTGTCCACAATGTCCAGAGTGTTCAGTTTTGTGGCATTAAGTTGCTTTGCCGCCGCACACACTGCACTCGTTGCGCCATAGATATCCTGAGCAAATTGTACAAGGATATACACACACACATGAGCTGGTTTTTGGTTTTTGAGTGCTTTGTTTGTTCTCTGTGTGTGTGTGTGTGTGTGTGTGTGTACACTTATTTATTTGATAATAATTTCAGGGTTTTTGCTTGAAAAACAAACTAATTTTGTCTCTGCAACTCTTTTGTCTAAATAAATAATCAAAATGTCATAACAAGTTGCTTTAAGGACTACTTCAATGTTTGGCATGTATCTAGTATCTAGCATGTTGTATCTGTATCTGTAGCTGTTCTTCTTGGTTTGGTAGGAGTATACCATGTTTATGCAAATGACATTTGCCTGCTGCACTCTCTGATTACAAACACACACACAGGATTGAAGGCGTTGCCTTGGCCAGTCAGCCAGCAGAATGCATCAGTGCAATATAAATATTTTACATAGATTTTACATAGCTGATTGAAGTCGTGCGCATATGCTAAAACCCACAGTTTGCAGTTTGCTATCCAAATTATCCTGAAACCTACTTAAATCAAATCAAATCAATTCCAAAGTGCCTAGCATCCTGCAGCGTCCTGCAGCTGCCAAGTATGCTAATGTTTTTGGCTGCGCGACATTTGCATATGCGAAACATAAGCCTAATTGAAGCAGCCTCAACGTCTTGCTAACTGCCCCATTTTGTGGCATAGTCTGTATTTTCTCATGTTTCATGCCACAATAACAATTAATAGGCTAATTTAGAGCTGCGCTGTTAAAAAGGTAACATTATTTATGATTATTTGTTTATTGCTTGCGGGTCTCTGCCCCTTCTTCTACCTTTTAGCTGACAGCATTAACACTCTGACCCGCACACACATAGATACACCCACAACACACCCACACACATGCAGAAAACGCCGCCAGCAGCTTTTGGCTGCAATTTTGTGGCATTTGCTGGGCGATAAAGTAATAGCATGCTATTTGGGTTTATGGCGCGACCAGCAAACACACACACACACACAAACACACACACATATAAAATAGATATATATGTATTTTGAACTGTGTTTTGTTCACCTATGAACTGGTTCATACTAGCCAGAACCTGTTAAAAGTCATGTGAACAGCTGTAAGTTGATTAAAAAGGGACTTGAAATTCAGGAGGAGCGTATACTGTGACTGTGACACTTTTAAATTTGTCTAAAAAATTAAATATGTTTTTTTTGTGACCCGAAAGTTTATTTATATTAACATTAATGTATTAAACTTTAATTAGATCTGAAATTTAATCTACCTGCAATCATCAGTGCAGCTGTAATGATACAAAATGCTGTTTTTTCGTGGCGTTACGTGACATTAGAAAAAAAAACAAAATTTTATAGTTAATTGACGTTTGCTTGCTCTCTTTGCATATTATTTTAAGTAAGCTGTTGCTTTGACAAAACTTTTTGCTTCAACAATGCTTCTGCATCATTATACTAAGAAAAGCTAATTTAATGGAAAATATGCTCTTAGAAATGCTCAAAGTTGACCAACTTTGAAGCACAAGTACTTGCTAAGCTTTGAACTCTTTAATTAATTACATTTTGGAGATTTCTCTATTATAATTAAAGGTAAAAAAAGTGTTGACTTTTAATTTTTGGTCGTGATGGACCTTTCTGTGGAAATGTCTATATATAAAACTGTTCAATCTGACTGACTGACTGATTGGCGACTTACGAGCAGGCCAAACGGTAGAAGCTAGAAAGCTGAAATTTGTGGCAATAGCTTTCTATTATATTGTAGGTTGGTATTCAGGAATAATTTTATTAAAAATATATCGGGAAATGGGTGAAAAATGCATTTTTAAATTATATGAAAATCTCAGTTGGAGCGTTCAGGTGGCACAGTAGGTTACAATAATATTGACATTGTAGAATATGAATAGTTTGTTTTTATCCTGTTTTATTTTTTTGGGAACGGGAGAGAGAACGTACACCAAAATTATATAGTTTACTATATATGTATAGAATTAAAATATTGAAGATATTTTCGTATTTATATATATGTATAGACATAAAAAATCTATGATATTTAAGTTTCGGTTAATAGTAAAATTCAAAACAGAACATCATTATTTTGACATCATTAATTGTAGATGAAGTTCAGCTTGCAGCGTCTTCTTATTCACTCTTTTCTACTACAACATTCTACTATATTAATATATATTAATTAATATTCAATTATAGCTACTGCCAGCTAATTATGTTAATAAAATAAAACAAATAGTGATAGACTTAAAGCCACTCTAAATATTTGTTATGTTAAGTTCCTTGATTGAATCCATTAAAATAGCTAGCAAATCTTCGTTCAACTCATTTCTTTTTTAGTGTAAATATTGGAACTAACATTGGAACTCGTCAGCACAATTTCACAGAAGATAGCAACAGCTTTTTGGTCCTTTTAAGTACGCTTTTGGGCGCCAAGCCGTAGCCGTAGCCCAAGCCCAAGCCGCAGCAGAAGCTGCAGTTAAAACCAAAAAAAAACAAGCTAAAGCTTAAAAAGGGGGGAGGCGTCATTTAGTCTGCGGTTAGATGCACGTACGTTTTACAGGTTTTCCTTTCATAGGTATACTATACAACATACATATATTTTTTTTTTTTGTGTTTTTTTCCTATTTTTTTCGAGCTTCTCTATTCGCTTGTTGCGGTTGCAGCACGTCCGTACGTGTTTATGGCGCGCATATCCGCAAATATGCAATCAGACTATAATCTACTTAATGTCTTTTTCGCTAACAAAAAAAATGAAAATGGAAAATGAAGTAATGCAGTTTGGGCCTACGCGGCGTATGTGTAATGTTTATGTTTTGTGGCGCCTTGAAAGGACATGACCAGGAGAGGAACATGTACATGGCACATTAACGGAAATTAGGCACATTTCGAGTCAATTTTTAGAAAAGTGCGTGTTTTCGTTTTTTTTTATTTTTTTATATTTTTTTTTTGCTTTTTTTCATTTCAATTTTTTGGTATCTGCAACGAAGCGCGCATTGCTTTGAAGTTGCAAGCAGCAAGCACATTTTGGCTTTTAGCTAATTTTAAAGACAAGCAACAAGGATAACAGCAACAACAAAAACAACAAAGAGCCTTGCCAGCAACAAAGAATACAAAAAAAAAATAGACACTGCAAAAATATTTTTGCCTGTAGACAACATTAGATATTGTTTTTGAGTTGCAGACATGGCGTTTTAGTTTTTAGCAGTTGTTCTGTTGTCCTGCTGACAACAAGGATTGTTATTGTTATTGTTGTTGCTGTTGCTGTTGTTATTCCTGACTCCGGCGTACAATGCTAGCATAAAAAGCCCGCGCCTCCAAGTCGAAGTGCGGCTGCAACAAAAGGCGCCCGCACAACAGAACAATTGAAACAATAAAAAGGCTTTAAGAGAACTGCACAGAACAAGGACCTGGATTGCCAGCAAGGATATAGCAGCAAACATAGATAAAAGCAATTATGAAGCGGGGATCCTGTGCAGTCAGTTAGCTAGCAGCTACGTGAAGTTGCAAAATGCTTCACTTTATTGCATTCATTCTTTAAAAAAGAAAAAAAGAAAAGAAATAAATGGTAGTGCAATCGAAATCGAATTGGCCATTTAAATGCATATCGATAAATGTTTAAAATTGTTTTTTTTTATCTAGAGTAACCAGAGAGTATGTGGAAAATAAATGTGTTGATAAAACAGAATTTATAGTAGCTGCAATTGAAATGAAAAATCAAATAAGTAAATAAAAGTTTTATTTATATACCCTGGCAAAAGGGTATTATAATTTTATCTCGAAGTGTGTAATGCAAAGAAGGAGACGTCTCCGATCCTATAAAGTATATATATTTATAAACAGGACGACGAGCTGAGTCGATATAGCCATGGCCATCTGTCCGTCTGTTTCTATGCTTACTTTTTTGGCTTTATCTTTGAGGTAACTTGATGAAACTTGGCACAGATTAAGTTTGTTATATTATGTAGTTTGTGTGTCAAAGTCAGTCCGATCGGACCACTATATCATATAGCTGCCATAGGATCAATCGGAGGTACTTCATTTTCATGAAATGTTTTTGTATGAAAAACTTTGTTATTTTTCAAGATATGAAAACTAAACTCAGTAATTCGATGGATAGTAATTATTTTTATAATCTGACAAAGTTTCATCAAAATCGGATCACTATATCATATAGCTCCCATAGAAGCAATTAGTCGAAAAATGCTTGTATAGAATCCTTTTTTGTTTTTTAAGATACGATTTGTAAAATCAGAGCAAGTTTAAATAAAATCAGACCACTATATAATATATATCCCATAGAAACAATTAAATCAAAAATAAGTTATTCTATATTAAACCTCTCGCTGATTGCCTAAAATCAATACTGAATTTTTGAAGTGCGAAAACAATAACAAAATTACATTGGAGTGAGCAGCGCAACAACAAAGCATATGAAAGTGTTGTTGCCAAACTCAACATAGGCATAGGCAAAGAATAAAGATAAGAAACGAAATGTGCGAAATTGTTCTTGTATTTTACATTGGCCTATGCTGCGAACACGAACGATTGAGAGAGAACCTCTATGGCTCTCTCTGACTCTCTATGGCGCTCTCTAATAAATGCATAAAATACCGATCAATGCTACTGAGCCTGCCTTTTAGTGCTTAAATGCATTTGGTCACACTACGGCGCCATATTGTGAAAAGCGCAATCGGCAAATTGACGCTGGCGAAAATTTGTTAGAATTAAATTGACAAATTCATGCGTGTCGCGGTTCGCGTTGTGTTAGTTGTTGTATTTATTAATAAATAGTGCGTCTGTTGCTCCTGTGTTCGCAATAAGTGATTCGTGTTTGTGTTCGTTTCGAATTGCGTTAAATAATTGCAGCACGAGCTGCACTCACACACACACATACGCAATTGTGTGCAAATTTTTTTTGAAGGAATTTTTTTCTGGTGTTTTGTATTGTGAAATAGTGAAAAGTTCTTGTGAATATACATAATTGTGTAATTGCAAAATATGAAAACTGACTTAGATAAAGGTAAGTGATATAATTTCCTTTCTTTATGTATGTGCGCATTGCGCATTGTTTTATTTGTCCGCTGGAGTCTCACTCAAATTGTACGGTACTTTAAGCTCCCTTTGCATAAGCTGCGCGAGCTTTTTTGCCGATCGAAGCTTTTTGTTTGAGTGGCGTTAACAGCGCTTGAAGCTGCGCAGTTCTGCTAGACCGACAAATATGTTGCGCTAGAAATTATGTTATGCAGCTGGCTCTGTTAAATTTTTTGTTGTCCCTTTAAAATATAACAGAAATTATATAATGCGTAATAATAGGCTACAAAAATGGTTTTTTATGGTAATATGTTCATTTGAAATTTATCTAAAATTGAAATAAATTGATATATTGTCAGTTTATATAGAAAAATTATATATAGTACATATATTTTTATTAGATTTAAATAGCTTTAGCAAGTCGAAGATAACATTTTCTTTTTTTTAATGTTTTATTTTACTATATTTAGGATTTCTACTATTAAAAGAAAGTCAAAATTTTAATAGGAATTGTAGCATGTTTATTATCGAAATTTAATGGTTTTTAAATGAAAACCTGCTTATTGATTTCTCATTTTTTCTTAAGCTGGAAAAGAAAAGAAACTCGATACGAAAAACTAATAAAAAAAATTCTAATATTTCTAAATTATAATTATCGTATAAACCAATTCCTATAAAGCATAATTTCAATTGAAATTGTAGAATTTAATAGAATCATACTTTTATTTTTGCGTTTTTTAAACAAATTTGGATATGCAATTGAAATCGGAATTGTAATCGTTATCGTCATCGTTGTGGTTATTTGTTTATCGAAGTACAGACCCTTAACTTTTTGCACTCAGTGTGCTGTAAACAGACTCTTGACCGTGGCATCTGTGGTATCAATAGGCAGCTTGTAGTAGCCGTCGCGTCGCAGCGCTCGCTCCTCATCATCGGCCACGCCATAGATGTCCTCGATGGGCTGCATAATCTCCGATTCGTTGGGCAGCAGCAGCTTGCGTGCATCCTTGCGAAAGATGGCCACCGCCTTGGCCATGCTATGATGAGCTCGGGTAAAATGCTGGAAATTCAAAGTCTTACGCTTGGCGGCCATTTTGCCCTGAATGCGATCCAGGCGTGCAATCAAACGCAACAGGATGAAGCGTGCAAAGCGATCCTTGATCTCCAGCATGGTCAGATCCGTGTCCCGTTCGCTAATTGGACACATAAATGCGGCAAAGATGAGGCCCACAAATATGATATTTATGACGAGTATAATGAGCAGGACGAACAGCTGAAAGAACTCAATGTCCATTACTGACCAAGACTTGCAGCAGGATTCGCTGAGCTGCTTCCAGGACATCAGATCATAGTTATGCACACGCCACTCATAGTGCAAATAGGCTGTCATCAGGGCCACCAAGCAGCTACAAAAGGATATGCAAGGATAATTGTGATAGAAGAACTCAAAGAAGAATGCACGCAGGCAGCGCAATAGATTCATATTTCTGCTATTCTTGGATCGCATCGGATAATTCCGATTTTTGGTTGCTTTAATTTTGAGTTAAATCGAGCCGAAATGAGTTTTATCCTGTAAGCTACTGAGTTGAGTAAAAAATTGAGGAATTTTAGGGGTTAAAATAGACAAGTAGGTACATATATAGTATAAGAGCTTATATACCCTGTCCCTGCAACGCTGTGGATATCAAACGGTTGGATGCAACTCTGAGGATATCAAACGGTTCGATGCAACTTGTTAGCGGGTTGGTCAATGCAACTCAAACATGTTTGCTGCGTAGTTAACATTGATTTAACAGAATGTTGTTGTTTCAATTTGCCGTACATTTCATGTTGTCGTTTGTCAATTTGCCGCAATATTTGCAGCAGTTCGTGTCGCCTTTGCCATTAACGACTTGTGCTCTGCTTCTGCTTCTTCTTCTGCTTTCAAGTTGCAACTTGCGACAACTTTTGCCTGCCTTTGATTTTGAGACGCTGATAAAGAACATAAAAAAAAAACGAAAGAAAGCAACGGTATTGCATACTTTCGTTGTGACGTTTTATCTTTTGACTCCCACTCATTATTATCTTTTGTGCGCTTTCTTTTTTTGGACAAAGTGCATGCAAAACTGCATTTTGTAGACAAGTTGAAAAAAAACCAAAAAAAAAATAGAAAAAAAATGAAACTGCCAACGGAAATATTCAAAAATTGTTGTAGCTGTTGTAGCGGGTGGCACTGAAGAAGGTTTGAGGGGAGAAAGGAGTAAGTGGCACTGCCTGTGCCCTGGTTGGTCTGCTGCGCGCTAATAAAAACGTAAAATTTAATGGTTACGGAAGGCACTAAAAAACAGGCTCACCAAAAAGTGAACTAAAGTCGCGAGGCGGCCCAACAGGAGGGGGCGGGAACAGGGTCTTCAACTGGCAGCCCGGCTTGGGCGATAACCAAGCAACGAACCACAACCGCACACAGTTCGCTGGGCGAACAGTAACTACGGCTACGACTACGCCAACGCCGTTGCCACCATGCCCCACAACACCCCTGCGCCCGGCAACACCACCCTCTCTGCACAACGTTCGATGTAGACGCAGTGGAGCGCCCATCCGTGCACGTCAAACGCAGACAACTTGAAAAATGTAGAGACAGCGCCGCAGTAGTTGAAACACGCCAAAAAATATGCAAAAGTAAAATAAAACAGACGCATTTGCCCCGTTACCAGAGACGGACAAATCGACAAACGAACGGACAGACAAACGGACGGAGGGACGAATGGACAGACGGACAGTCGACAACGTTCGACATTTGACGTTATAGGTTTTTGGTTTCTGTTGTTTGGCAGCAGAGGCAACAGCAGCAGCAGCGCATTGCACAATATTTTCCAGCAACGGTTGGCTCCTTTGCCCGGTTGCATCTTTTTTTACTTTCTTTTATTTTATTTTTACTTTTATATATATTTTTTTTTACAGTTTTATAAAGTTTTTTGTGCATTGACATTGTCCACTTGACAGCTAGAGGAGCCTATAGTTGGCACAGCTGTTTTATAGGATACCCTGTAGTTAGTTCAGCAAGATCAATAAAGAGGTAGTAGAAGTAGTAGAAGGAAATACCCTAACTTATGCCATTTAAGCATTTTTTTTTGCATAATAAATAAGTGTGGAATATAATGTTTGTTTAACTAATTACGTAAGATCGGATATTATATATCCCCTAAGCTTATTGACTTTGAAGCTTAATATATGCCAAACGTCTATAGCTTTTAAGATGAATTTTTATCAAAATAAGTTTATAGAATTCTACACAAGATGCTATGATAGTTAGGGTTTTAAATATAAAATTAACTTTTTAATAGAATTTTAACGAATTTAACATAGAAAATTAAGGTTTTTTGTTGCGATAGCCGATGTATATATGTATATATGTTAATACGTATAACTATTTGCTGATTTTATACTAAATAATGGAGTATACTCAAATATAATACTCTTACTGCCTCATAAAGTAGTTTTAAAGTTGTTAACGCTTATAATTCTCAATTGGTTTCAACTGAAACTTGTTGCCATGACTGAGTGTGCTTTCAAGATATCGGGAACTACCCTGTGTAGGGTTGCACTGTTACACCCGAAGCAGCTACCCAATAATTCTAATTTAATTTTTTTTGTACATTTTGATAAACTCCTATATACCCTGTTGTCCCATTGTGACTCTGTAGAGGGCATTTGTAGCAGCGAGAATTGCAGCAACAGCAGCAGCGGCTCGAGTTGAAAAGTCAGTTGTCGCAACGGCTGACAAAGTTACTTATGTAGCCTGAAGGCGGGAAAAGGTGGAGGTGGAGGTGTGGCGCTACAAAAGGGGTCTAAGGGGGGCGGTCTAACAGCTAACAGGGAACAGGGCTAACCCAATGGACAGCAATTTGCGGCGCTAAACGAACTGACAAAGCGACCAATGTGGGCGCAGAAATGTGGGCGTGGGTTCATGACTGCGTGTCTCTGCGTTTCTCTGCGTCTCTCTGCGTTTCTCTGCCTCTCTCTGTCTCTGCTTGTCTGCAGCTGTAATTAGGTTTGTCCGCTTTGGCACAGGCCGCCAGCCCCCTTTGACCGCGCGCTCTCAAACAAAGTCAGCAGCAAACGGCACAGTTACAGTTACAGTTACAATTACAACTGGCATTATGGCCCATTTACACAGACAACAAGCATGTCGAACATTCGATGATGGAATATTCTTTTGAGTTAAAGTTTATTGCATTTTTTTTAATTTTGATTTTATTTATGAGTTTAAAATACAGTTTAAAATTTTTAAGTGCTAAAAAGTGCAATATTCAATTGTTTATTTAACAGGCTATCAGAACTATAATATATTACGAATTTTAGCACATTTTTGGCTTTTTTACTGCTTTTAAATACTTTTAAAAAAATCTTTAATTTAAAAAAAAAAATTTTTTTCACATTTTTAGTCTGACAATTAATAGGTAAAGCAGGCTGTTGTATTAACTTATTGCAACAAGCTGCTGCCAAAAATTTATACACGTTTCGTTTCGGCCAAGAGTTAAAACCAAAGCTGGCCAAAGCCTTGCCGGACTACACAATAGCTGAAACATCTGGCAATATTTTACACACACACTTGAGTAGCCGGAAAAATGTGTAAATAGTTCTTTTGTTTGCGTCGGGCTAAAAGTATGCTGTAAATGATTCACAATTGCGCTGCTTTATTGCGTTTTTTTTTTTGGCCATCTAGGCCGAGTTGGCTTCAGTTTTGGGCCATATTTCGTACGCTTCGGCTGTCGAAGCGGAAATGTTTGCCTTGTTTACAACGCAGTGCATAAATTTGCAATTGCACGCACACGGATGCAACGGCGCGTGCATTACCGCTGTGTGGTAGAGAAGGAAATGGTAGAGAGGGTAGTGTTGAGGATGCCACAATATATTGACTGCGCCTCAAAATTAGTAGAGCGCCCCCCCCCCCCCCCCCCTCTCACCGCTCTACCCAACACAAAAATCTGCATTGGACGCCCAACAAAGTCGGACAACAAATTTTGTAGCTAACAGCATTTTCAAGTTTTATCGTTACGTGTCTGCGTGCTTATGTGTGTGTGTGTGCGTGTCTGTGTGTGTGTGTGTGTGTGTGACGGGAGCTATTGCTTTGTGTCCTTGGCCCAGCCAGGACAACACACTGCTATCTACTATGCTCTGGCCTGGCCCCATCCTCGTACCCAAAACTGGGCGCCAAGTGCAGCCTTGTCTATTTAGCTGGCTGCATACAAAATGCACATAAATTGTCATGTTGCCCCACCAGATCCAACAGCAGCTCCTGCTCCTGCTCCACCCAATCCGTAGCATATTTATATTGATTTTCGCGCCCAGGCTTTTGCAACTGACGATGGCATTTGCCATTGGGACTGGGTGGCCAGGCCGACAGTTTGTTGTTATGTACTTTGGCTTTTCAATTTCGTTGCGCCCGAGACTCGTTTGCTCATATTATTTTAGTTGTTGTTGTTTCAGTTGTTGTTGTTGCTGCGCAGTGTTTTGTGGGTGCACAATAAATTGAGCCGAAATTGCATCAGCAAAATTAACAGTTTCGTGTGCGTTAATAGACTTTAGGCACTGGACAACACAAACCGCAGCTCTCTGTTTAGCTCTGGCTATCCCCAAAAATCGGTGGGTGGATCATCATCATCATCATCATCATCGCCATGTGGATGCACCACCATGTGGCACGTTAGGCATTTTTGGTAGTATATATATATATATATATATATAAATGCATTTTTGATAGCGTTTAATCTCTGCGTTTTTATGATTTGTGCAACATGCAACCTTCTATTTTTTTGCCTTTTCCATTTTATACAATTTAAGTGATATTTAAATTTGCAAAAAAATACAAACTCTAAAGCCTTACAGTAAATATAATTTAATTAAAATTATGTTTGATATTTTAAATAAATTAATTTTACTTAAAATGCATTAAAGACGTAAAAAAAGCAAAAAAAAGGATTAAAATTAAAATAAAGTAAAGATATTTTCAGCCCGTTTTTGCTGTTCATATATATAAATTTGTCATCTTCAAATCTTAAAAAAATACAAAAAAATAATACATAAATAATAATAAATAATGATAAAATGCAAAAAAAAAAAAAAATAATCAAATCCTAAAAACTGCAAATTCAACTAGCAATAAATACAAAAGTTTTCTACGAATTTAAAATTAGTTTTTAAACGCTTTGATATGATATTTTAAATAAATTAAAATTTACTTAAAATGCATTAAAGACTTTAACGTAAAAAAAAACAATAAAAAGAAAAATAATTAAAATGAATGAAAGGATGCGCAAAATGTAGGTAAAGATATTTTCAATCCAATTTTGCTGTTTATATATATAAATATGTCATCTTCAAATATTAAAAAAAATAATAATAAATAATTATTAAATAAATAATGATAAAATCACAAAAAAAAACAAAAATCATATCCTAAAAACTTCAAATTGAACTAGCAATAAATACAAAAGTTATCTACAAATTTTAAAATTAGTTTTTAAGCGCTTTGATATGATATTTTAAATAAATTAATGTTACTTAAAATGCATCAAAGACTACAACGTAAAAAAAGCAAAAAAAAAAAAGAATTAAAATTAATTGAAAGTTGCGCAAATTTACAATATTAGCTAAAGATATTTTCAATCCAATGTTGCTGTTCATATATATAAACATGTCATCTACAAATCTTAAAATAAAAAAAAAAAAATAAATAAATAATAAATAGTAATAAAATCACAAAAAAAAAAATCAAATCCTAAAAACTTCAAATTGAATTCGCAATAAATACAAAAGTTATCTACAAATTTTAAAATTAGTTTTTAAGCGCTTTAACAAAAATTCTCTTGAGTGACAGTCGAGTAATAAATGTTGTTAACAATGTC
Source organism: Hirtodrosophila alboralis (assembly GCA_035043045.1). Taxonomy (NCBI): domain Eukaryota; kingdom Metazoa; phylum Arthropoda; class Insecta; order Diptera; family Drosophilidae; genus Hirtodrosophila; species Hirtodrosophila alboralis. Next base: position 299,145 of record JAWNNH010000241.1, read on the forward strand.
AAAAACTTTAAATAAGCTGATGATATTTTTATTTATTTTTTTGAGCATTTAATAAAATAAAAAGTTCTGCTGCAAATTAATTTCAATTTAATAACATTGCAACGTGAGCTTAAGGCTGCTTGCAACTTGTTTCAACCCGCTTGCCACTGCGCTCAATTTCAATTTCAATTTCAATTTGAATCTCTTTCGCTGTCTCTCAAAGGACACCCACAGGACTTTTGCATGGGCAATTAATCTGCGGGCGGGTCATCAAAATGGCCAAGTTTAAAGTGCAGCAGCTACGAGTGAATGCAAAAATTGCAGAATATTTTTAATGTGCCACCATTGGCTGTAACAATAAGCAAAACCACTTACTTAGTGCCAGGCTATGGCTAATTTAGTCTCCTTCAGTTTGCCATAGGAAACTTTTGACTTTCAAATATGCAAAAATTTGTGTAATAATCTCTCGGTAAAAGCAAGGACTCGATGCGGCAAGGAGCAGCAGGAGCAGCAGGAGCTATACACAGCAGCACACGCAATCGGCAACGTGTCGCATTTGTAGTTAGACATAATTGTTAATTACCCGAAACCATTACCACATTAAAGGCCATAAAATGCAACACTAATTGCTTTACGCCAGGGCAATCCAAGCCAAACTTCCCAACCCCAACTACTGCATTGCCCACTCAACATATTTATACGCTGTTCATTTGGGGTAAAAGGTGTATATTGGTTAGGTGTATTATTTGTTTGTTTTTTGAAGTGTTAAATGTGTGGAAGTTGTAAGAGAATTTGTTTATTTTGCCGGGATTAATTGAGCATTTTCTGAATTCCAATTTTAATTGAATTTTGCAGAAATATGAGTAAAACATACTTTTGGCATTATTTAATAGTAAAATGAGGTTTTAACAGGATTAGGGTTTGTTTTCAACTGGTCTATATAAAGGGTTCTCAATTGCTAAAATAAGTATTTGAGATAACAGCTATTAAAGGTATAAAAATATCCTGTAAAGTCATTGGAACTGATTAGGAATAAAGACTTAATTTCTCTCTGTCTCTCACCTTGTTAAAGATTTTTAAATAGTTTTTTCTTTTTGTATTATATTCTTTTTTCTCTTAATTTTTAGTAAACTTTTCAATAAATTATGACTTTCTGGTATTCAACAAATAAAAAAGCATCTCAAAATCTATTTGAATCGACAAAAAAAAAGTGGAAAATAATATTTAGACACGTTACAGCAAACATTATTATAAAATATGCTCAAAAGTGAAATTAAATGTTTAATAATAAAATGAGATTTTAACATAATTAAGGTTTGTTTTTAAATATATTTTAAAGTTAAAAGTCCGTGTAAAGTCCATACTAAAGATCTAGACTCTCTCTCTTTATTAAAGGTTTTTTAAAATTTTTTTTTATTTATATTTCAGTCGTTTTCTCTTAATTTTTAGTAAACTTTTCAATAAATTATGACTTTCTGGTATTCAACATATAAAAAAGCGTCATAAAATCTATTTGAATTGGCAAAAAAAAGTGGAAAATAATATTTAGACACGTTCAAAGAGATTTCAGCACACATTATTATAAAATATGCTCAAAAGTCGAAATAAATAAATGTTTAATAATAAAATGACGTTTTAACAGGATTAAGTTTTGTTTTTGTACTATATTTTAACTGGTCTATAATCTTAAAGTTAAAAAAAAACCTTTGTAAAGTCCGTAATAAAGACCTCGTCTCTCTCGCTTTATTAAATGTTCTTTAAAAAAATATTTTATTTCTATTTTATTCTTTTTTCTCTTAATTTATAGTAAACTTTTCAAAAAATTATGACTTTCTGTTATTCACCATATAAAAAAGCGTCTCAAACTCTATTTGAATCGGCAAATAAAAAGTGGAAAATAATATTTTGGCACATTCAAAGAGATTTCTGCAAACATTATAATAAAATATGCTCAAAAGTCAATTAAATGTTTAATAATAAATTGAGGTTTTAACAGGATTAAGGTTTGTTTTTAACTATATTTTAAGTGGTCTATGTAAAGGGTTCTTAAAGTTTGAAAAGAACCTCCTTTAAAGTCCGGAATAAAGACTTTCTCTCTCTCTATATTATAGGTTTTTTAAAAAAAATTTTTATTTCTGTTACTTTTTTTTCTCTTAATTTTTAGTAAACTTTTCAATAAATTATGATTTTCTGGTATTTACCATATTAAATACCGTCTCAAACTCTATTCAAATCGACAAAAAAAAAAAAGGGAAAAATAATATTTTGACACATTCAAAGAGATTTCTGCACAAATTAATATAAAATATGCTCAAAAGTGAAATTAAATGTTTAAGCTGTATATTAAATATGGGAACTACTAATAATTGCCATAAATAATTAAATATACAGTACTGTAGACCCTAGAGCCTAGAGTATATCACTGTCGTGAGCTTCGTCCTGGAAATTGATAACTTGCTTTATTTGATTATGCAGCCAATGCGCTGTGTTTGTGTGTGTGTGTGTCTGTGTTTATGCTTAATGCTCGCATGTAATGTAATATGCAAAGCAACAATAGTTTTACCAAATCAGTAGAGAGAGTGAGAGAGGGGCAAAGGGACAGGATATGCTAGTGCCATATGATGCCATGCCAAGCAGACATTCCCATTCAAAAATGTTGCAATTGGAGTAGCATAGAAGTGGATATTAGTTGAACTGCAGCGTGTTGTATGTGGCATGTGATTAATATTTCAAAATTACACTGACATGCAAAGTGTCAACTCATTTTGAGGCATGACTCTCAGCAACTCAGTAGCAGCAGCAACAACTGTTGCAAACACTTTGCGGCACTTGCAACAAAACGCTGACGACTCGTGAGAGCCTGAAGAAAAATTATGTAAACGTTTTGTAACAATTCACTCGAGTCGACATTTCACAATGAACAGGCGACATTTTGAATGATATGCGGGCAGAGGCGGAGGGTGGAGTGGGTGGTGCACAGAGAGGTAGGCGTGAAAATCGTGAATTAAACGAAATATTTATTAGCCAACGCTTCGAGTCACGCGGACGCGACACGCGATTACATAAAATTGAAAAAAGTAAAAACAGCTCAGAGCTATGGAAGGGGGCAAGGGGCTCTGCATGTGGCATGTGGCATGTGGGGAGGCGCGTGTGCTTGGCATTTATTTAATTATACCATCAATTGGCTGAAGACCAAACAAAAAAGTCACATAAGAAAATGGCCAAAAGCCCAAACAAACGGGCAAGGATAACAGTAAGAACAAGCACAAGAAGGAGCAGCTTCATCAATGACAAACGAAGGACCGTTCATCGATTATGCTGCTGACTTACATAATTGCATTTGCCGCTGGCAAAAGGGATAAAGTTACCCATCTAACTGGCTGCAAAAATAGCTTAAAGGTTTTTTCTTTTCATTTTTTTGCTTTATTTGCGCAGCATATTGTTTATTTTGCGATTATAAAATGCGCAAAAAAACCCTTTCATTTATATGTATATATTTTTTGTTGAAGTTCACAAGTTAATAATATATACTATGCTCATTTTGCAATATCATTTTCTGTAAAATGGGGTCAAGCACAGAATTTCATGTACATATATAACTTACCAACGAGAGCGTAATTTCCTGAAGTCCTTGTGTGTCCCTTAAGTGTAATGTTGCCCTGTGTAGTTTCGTGAACTTGCTCAGCATAATATAGCATTGATTGCTCAGCGTGAAAATATAATAAGTTTGAAATTTGTAAACTTTTTAAACTGAAATTGAAGTTCTTGTCGTTTTGTTGATTAAGAGCAAAGTGTTGCTGCTATTAGTTAAATTAGTGTTTCCAGCTATATAAGCACACAATAAGACTGTAAAAGTCGGAAATTAACCCTTCTATAATCGGCTGTTAGTTTTCCCTCTTGCCTGAATCTGAAGAACAAACAGGAAGAGTAATATAAATTGAAAAGCTTTTTAATTGATTACTCCTCTTAAAGCTTCATTTTACGCATTTAATTCATTTTTGTTTAAATTTCACTAATTTATATACATATTATCAGCTAATCTCATGCAGTTTGAAGTGGACATTTTTGGGTTTCTCTGTGCCAAAGCAATTAACACGATTCGACGGGCTCAAATAAGCGTATTTAGCTATAAAATAAACAGCAAAATAAACGCTATGAACGCGCTAGTCACAAATCTTTAGCACATTTTCCATTTTTCAGTCGAGGCTAAAATATTGGGCAATGCGATTTGACATATTGCCAACAAAGGAACTCATTATCTGTGCATTAAACGGCAACAGAATCCCGGCCGGAGCTCAGGCCTCTGTGTGTCACGCTTATAAAACACATTTATCATAACTAATCCTTTGGGGTTTTTGGCTGCCATGCTATGTATATTCCATGCAGGCAGGCTCTGACTTTGCCGCTGACGCCGATAACACTTTGAATAATAAATAAATACAAGCAAACACCAACATTTTTTGGCAACACACACACAACACAGACAGAGCAAAAGGCAAAAGGCAGAAGGCAAACGGATATGGACTTGGAAATGGGATAGACGAACGTTTATAATGTGAACGATTATCATATAAAGCAATATAAAAATAAAATGTAACCCTTTGCAAAAAAAAAAGAAATAAAATAAAATAAAAATAAACAAAAATAAAGAAAAAACACATAAAAACTGTCTAGAGATGCCAAAGAATAAATACCCTTGCGAAGAAGCTAATAAAAGGACTTCCATAACAATTGTGCACTTATTTTGCCAGAGATACAAAAATTTATATAAAATCTGAAATTTTTGGAAGATTATTGATTAAGATTGCTTTGACATACTTTGAGATATAAAATGAATGAAAATTACATTCCAAAATGAACAAGAATCGATCTTCTTTAATTATATTCAGCTCTCAATTATTCTTTGTTTAAAAAAGGACGCAATTTATTGCCTGAGAATATGAGCATAAGCACCTGTGTGTCTATAATTCCCAAACGGTCTTAGCAGTCAGCATATAAGGCAGAAGGGTTTCTCTATGTAAAATTTATTTTATAAATCCTTTTGCAAGGGCATAATTTTGTATTTAAATCAAGTGCAAATAATAATTTTTGATAAACAATATTCTCACATTAAAACAAATAAAATTGGCCACAAAAATGTAAATACAATTTTACGAATTTTTTTTTAATTAGGCAAAATAAATATGCATCAATTGATCTTCAAACTAAAAACCCAGTAGAGATTGCTTTAAAATTATAGTAGATAAAGAATTTGTTGGTAAATCTTCTGCTAAATAAAAAAAATAATAAATTTTATTATACCAATTATAATTAATATATAAAGGTTCCTACAGATAGTTCTAAAAACTGATAAATTAGTTTGTCAGACAGACATGACTATATTTAATCAACACCTCATCCTGACTGAACTTTTCTAAGGATCTATATTTCCAATCAGTTTATTGTGTAACACATTGCATCTTAAAACTGATAATACCCTCTCTACAAGAGTATAACATGGCTGCTGGCAGAGACACGACTTTTGGCTGCCTTTGTGATTAAACTTTGGCGTTTTCCTAAACGATTCTTAGGCTCGTTTTGGGGTCTCCAGCTGCTGGCAAATGCCCAGCGTATTTATTAGAAGCTCTCTGCATTTAAATAGCCACAGACAGTGTGGCAGCGACACTTGCCACCGATTGACTAGCGTTGCCATTTGGCAGCGTTTAAATAAATTTCAACTCACACTCCAAACACTCACTGCGAAGTTTTGCCGCCGTGTCCTGGCTGTATCCCGACAGCCATTAAAGCCAATTGCCCACAAAATCATGCCCGATATCATAATTGCTCTTCGTGGCTTTCATTGTTGTTGTTGTTGCTCCTGTGGCTGCTGCTGTTGGCGTTGGCCAATGTTGCTGTTGCTGTTGTTGATGTTGCTGCTGCTGTTGTTGTTCCTGCTGCTGCTGCTGTTGTTGTTGTTGTTGTTATTGTTGTTGTTTAGTCAGCGCCAACGTTGGCCAGCGTCAGCTCACAAAGTGGCCCTCGGGCTTGGCTCATGTAAAATATGGTTATACTCTGCAAAGTATGAAATAAGGTATATTAGTTGTTTATATAAACTGTTTTGAATTTTATAGTGTATTTTTAAAGGGTAGTTCGAAGACTTTAGTAGCTTAAACTTACATTTAAACAAGTTAAAGATACAAAATAAAATTCGAAACGTTTTCGATGTTTTCTGAGAGAAATTAAAGCTATTTGTTTAATAATTTCCCCTAAAAATATAATTGGCTAGAGCAAAAGAACCGAGACTAGCTAAATATAGCTAGATCGACCTTTATTTTAGCTTATTAATTAATGTATGGCTTTATTTAAGTAAAATTTGCCCCAATTTTCCTTAGAAACTAAGTTTTACTTTTTACAAACCGTTTTTTTTTTTTGATTTTTTTTGCCCGAGGGTATTTGCAAGTCTATATCATTTACACTAAAATTAACATAGAGCGAATCAAATAGAGAATGAGAGGGGGAGGGGAGATGATGGCGGTTCAAATCGCAGCTGTGATAAATTTAAACACTTGTTGTAGTTGTAGCCAAAGTTGTTGCTCGACAATTTATTAGAAACACTTTGCGGTTGTTTTGGCTTTTTCGCATGCGTGGCCCAGCAACATGGCCATAAACGTCTCATGGTCGCTTGCAACGCATTTTTATTGAATTTGCAACCTGAGTTATATTTGCGACATGCTGTCAAAAGGACAAATTGCAAATGAAAAACAAGAACAAGAAACTGCAGTTGCATTAATCTCATTTAACAAGTTTATGCCAAGCAAAAATGATAGCTTGTAATGTAAATTATAAATTGATTAAAAAGCAGACAAGTTTATTTTATTTTTTATATTTTTTTTATATTTTATATTGAACTGAAACTGTGAACTAAATTAATAAATTTTATTCAGCCAAGATAAAGCTTTTTGATAGTTTATTTTATTCAACAAAAACTCAAGCTACTGAATTTATATTTACTATTAAATAAATATGATATACTCTATACTTGATGTTGCATAAACAGGAACAGAAAGAAAACCTGAGTAGAACAAACAAAAAGGAAGTAATAGAGTCTTGCTGTAACTGCAACTGTCGACGTCATGGCTCATGCTCACTTGCCACTTGACTCTGAGCCAAGTTAATTAACACTAAAGTCAGATGCTCAATGGATTCGAGGCTGGCAAAAACGGCATCTTCAATGCTAATTAAACGACTCGCTCGCTGCATTCTGCTCATAAATTTCATTGTTTATCTAATGCTGGGCAATATTCCATTCTTCTCTAGAATGGCATGTGCTGGCTGCCCGCCAGGAGCTGGACATTTAACGGACTGCAAAATGCCTCCTGTGGCAGGCAGGCTAATGAAAGACTGACAGAGAGAGAGAGAGAGCTTCTGAGGTTGTCAGACTGTGGCATGTGGCATGTGGCATGTGAGTTATGGGCGTGTCGTGTACGGGTACGGCTACGGCTTCCATATGGCATACGAGAGCAATGCTTGCAAGTCATTGGAGCTGCGATGATGACTTTTAAACTTTCTATTAAACTATAACAACGATGATAGATGAATAATAAAAGCGCAAAATACATAATAAAAAAGTTTGGCGTCATTGGCGACAACGGCTGTGACTCGAAGTGAAACTTCTACGGCAAAATGTTAGGCCAATGCCAAAGCCCCAGGACTAGAAAAACCTATTGATGGGGAGCTGCCAAGAAATCAGCAAAACGTTGCGATATTTGCCCAGGATACGCTTAGTGAAGATGGAGCAGTTGTTGCCCAGGGTGCTGCAGACTCTCAGAGACTGATGCTGCTGCATTTGCGGCGAGTGCGTGCCTCGCATAAGTTAGTCTCCCCCCATTCCCCCAGCCAAACCCTCACCCCATTCAACATTGCTGCCGTTTCCGGGCGAAAAAAAAAATATATTCAAGAGGCAGCCGGAATAGACGGCCGACATTGGCATTGGGAACAGATTGATGAGTTGTTGAAAAATGGCAAACTTAAACAACAGTTTTGCTCAAAGATAAGACTAAGGGACTGCTAGCAATACGCCCCGGAATCACAACGATGTGCACATAAAGCGAATGACTAACGATATGTGAGTACGAACTTGGGCCTGAAACTCTAAATTCCACTTAGGGTTAAAGCAAACATGACAATGGAAGCAGCTGCCAAGGTATAAAGTGTCTATGGACTGCATATGCCAGGAAAAACTCGATCTTTGATCAAGTATTACAAAAAAAAAGCGATAGAATGCTTTTCGTAGACTGGAAACTTTTATAAGTTCGTAAAAACTTAATCACTTTTTATACAGAATGCCTTTTTAATCCTAAATTGAAGTGTAGATTTAATTTATAAATTTTAAAATAATTATGATAATAATTTGACCCCGAGCCTACTAAACTCATCTCCTAACAAACTAAGGTCACCAAATAATCATAACAATTTTAAAATAATATTTTTCCCGATTTTGTATGTATTTTTTATATACGTATTAATACCTAAAATTTTTTTTAAAAATTTAAAAATGCTGATAATTTATTTTTAAACGAATGCTAATCTCAAAATTTGTCAAATTTCCAAGTTCTTCGTTCCTTAGTCGGTGTTTATAAAGAATTAAAAAAATTACTTGATTTTAAAGCCAAAAGAAAGCTAAACCGATTTTTATGCAGATTTTTGTTTTGAAGATATTTTTATATAGTTGAATTAATTTTTCATTAGAAATTAAATAAATGCCAAATATTTTTTATGCAAATTTCATGATTTTTTTTGGAAAATACATAAAGTATAGAAATTTTATTTCTAATCACACTTACGGGGCAAAAAATGCTTATGAAACAATCTTTATTTCTATGCTTGTTGATTTCTTAATTAAAATTATTAAATTTTTAGAGATAATATCATATATAGAATACTCTTTTGATATATTTCCAACTTTCATTAGTTTGTCAAATAGAAAAAAAAAATATTTATATAAGCTCAAAATGAAAGTAAACCTAATATAGACAAAGCGAGCACTCACAATTTATTATTAAACGGCATATATTTAGTTATTTCTGAAGCAATATTTATATATGTTTCTATTAATAGTCGTTTTTTAATTAATTGACTTTTTAAGTAATTTATTTATGTTTAGAGCTAATAAACCAAACATTGTCTATATATAATTAATTGCTTTGCTGGCAATAAGCTAAACGCTCTTTAGTTAAAACAGAAAAAAATGAAAAATTAATGGAATTAAATATTGGAAAAAGTTGTTAGCTCTCAGTTAGCCAGGCGAGCAACGCCTACATTTACAGTGTGACATAGTTGAAGTAGTTGAAATTGTAAAAAAGTTTTTCAACTTATAATGGACTTGATCTGTCTATTAAAGAAACTGGCCACAATCTATCATGGGTTCTATGTTTACGTGTCGCTGTTTTCCTTAGCCTTTGGCATTTTGCTCTATAAGTTGCGGCAGCGCATCTACAATATGGCCATAAGTTGGACACGAATCTGTGAACTATATATGTGCGCTTTCTTGATATCCTTGGGGTTGTCCTTGGTGTGCTACTATGGCTGGATATCCTATAGAATGCTGGCAGCACGATATCGCATTCAATGTTTAGCAAGACAACGTGTGCGTATACTTAATAATTATCATCAGATGCAGCAACTAAAAATACGAATGAAGACAGAAACGTAGTCGTTTTTTTTTGTTAATAATTAGCTTAATAAATTGCTCAGTTTTCAACAGCAATAATGTTGCGGGGAATGATGATAAAGGGAATATGCAAATCGTTTAATCAAAATGTAAATGCAAATGCAAAAATTAAAATGTGCCCATAAAAGCGTTGCAACCAACATAAAAAAAAAAACAAAAATAAGAAGAAAATATAGTAAAAAGGGCAAGCAGACATTTTGTAAATATTATTACAACATTTTTTGTCATTTATTTATACTATATTTTCGTGTGTGTGTGTGTGTTTGCAGTGGGGTTCGGTTTGTATTTTATTATTTTTGTTGGCTGCATGATAATAAATTTGCATTTAAATCACCGCCGCCGTTGCCGCCGACACCGCTTGCCAGACGATTGGCCCGGTTGTCCTGGATATATACGAATGAAGGGGTGTTTGTCCTGTATGCGCGGTCCACATTTTGGGCGAACAAAACAAAAGTCCTTGTTGTGCCTGTCTGCCAGAGTCAGAGACAGAGACAGCGTTTGCTCGTTTGGCTATATACACAACATTATTAACCACAAAGTGTCACATGATTTTATTTGGCTCGTTTCCGTGCATTTCACCTGCAGCTTTTTGCTGCACGCTGCACTTGTCCGTGGCCAAGAAGCTCAAGAAGTCCCGGCCCAGGCACAGGACTCACTGCTCACTTTTATTTTGGGCAGACTTGTCTGATTTTAAACGCTGATAAGTTCTAAAGGACATTCAAAAATAAAATAGCTGCAAGTAGCACTTGTCTTGGACTTGTGCAATTGGGAGTGGGATTGGGAATGGAAACGGGAACAACTTGGATTGCAAGTCCTTGTCCGCAGTTAGCATTGCAATGCAGTGCAGTTAACAAACTGCAACTGGGGGATTGCAATCGCCATAAAGAGAGAGCGAGCGCCCGTCGAGGGCAAAATTGAAGTGCAAATAAAAGCTGTGCAATTTTTGTTGGCCAGCTTTGGTTGGGGGGGGGGGCCACAGGACCCCTCGCATATTTCAACAAATTTTTTACTGCACTTTTAGCGTTTGCTGCACGGTTGAGTTTTCCTCTTTGCTGGATTGCCGGTTGCCGCCGCCGCCGTCGCCGAAATGTCACTGAAACAAGCAAACGGAAATACTCGAAAAGTATTTTGTTTGTTATGCTAAAATTTAATGGCACAGGAAGTCGTATTGAAGACCAGCGCAGTTCTTACAAAAATCAGAAAAAAAAACCCAAATAATATAAAATATAATTTCGATCAAGTCAACAGCAGCAGCAACAATTCATTTTTGTATTACAGTAAATATTTTTTCATTTATTTAACGATTGATTGATTATGGCCACACGATTCAAAAAATTTGATTTTCCCCCTATATAAGTTTTTTTGCCAATAGTATACATATTTATAAATTTATATAGAAAAAAGTATACAATGCATTTCATTCGTAAATGCCAATGTTGATTTTATGCAAATTTTCCATGACACAAAAAAAAAAAAATAATAATGAAACGAGTGAATAAATTAAATATTATTGTTGAACTTTAATTATCTGTCATTTATTATCATATTTTATAAAGTCGCCATGCCGATAAGCAACACAATAAAAATTTTATAAGGTCCTTAATGCAGAATTCGCTCACAGTTCGAGAGCTAATAGACAAAGGCGATTAATTACACATTTTAATAATTAAAAATATTTTTGTCAATTTTTTTATAATACAAATTTAAAGCTAGCCTTTAGAAACTGAAGCTAAGCATGTTTTAAAGCAAAAATTTCAATTGATTTGCATAAAATATTCTAAAATAAAATAAAGAAAAGTTTCTTTTGGTTTTCTGATTTTCAGCTCATGTTAAAGACGTGGTATCTAGTAGTCAAACAGACTTGCATTGTATAGTTTTGCTTACTTGCTTATATATATGACTTCTATGCCATATGCCAATGATTTTGTTCAATATATCAATATAAATAAGCCATTTTCCATACGTTGGCTTCTGCACTTGTCACATCTGCATAAGTAATCCAGCCTTTGCTAGCTCTATTTCTCCTCTCTCCTCTCTTGCCACTATTAATGTCTCTAAATTCTGCTGAGCTACTTGCTACATGCAGACAGTGCAATCTGGTGTTGCAACAATTTGACACATTGGAATCGGAATCGGAGCGTCAGCAATACACACAGGACGTCGTAACCGGCAAAGACAAAGCCTCCAAAAATGGCGACATTGATGGCAATGACAGCTCCCAGTAGGATGCTTTTTGGAATTGTTGCGTCCTGCATCCGGGATCCTGCGACCTGCTGCTGCTGCTGGGACCCTCTACGAAATTGAGTCGCACGTGAATGTGCCCCGGAATGGGCAACTTGCGGCCTCTTGTGGCATTCAAAGTACGTGCACGTGTATTTGCCCCGTGAACAATTTCACATATGTACACAGTATGTGTGCGAGTACTTAGTGTACAGAGTGTAAAGAGTGTTGGCAATTTTTTTTGTGAGTAGGGTTAAACGAAAAAAATCTCCCACATCAAACTATGCTCACCATTTATTTGGGCACGTGCTGCTCGTCATTTAAGAGTTTTGTCTGCACTTTCGTTGCCGGAATTTTAAAATATATATATTTGTGCCAAATGCCTGCATGGCTTTTACTTTTCACCCTTTTTTTTCTTCTAACAAGTGTTGAGTGTTGAGCATGCCACAATATGAGTGTTGCTGCCACCGAAAAAACTCTTTGAATAAATTTATTTTGGGTATTTCTTGAAACGTTTTCTAAACACTTAACAATTTGTTTAAGCCGGAATTTTGAATTTAAATAAATTGGTAAATTGTCTAAAGTATTTGCTATATTTTAATAAAATAAAATAATGCTATATTTTAATCAATAAAACGCGGGTTCTTATCATACTTGATTCCAAGCTTATTAACTTTAATCAAAAACATCTTATTCTTTGTAGCAAATATTCTATTTATGCCTAACTTATTTAAATAGTAGATAGTCTATAGGAAGAGTAAAAAAAACTCTAGAGTAGCGTAACAGATTATCAATGCCACAATTTATTTGTTACCCCTATTAAATTATAATCGCAAATTACCATATTAAATGACATAACTTATATGCTGCATCTTAAATTCATTTCATATTGATATTTTCTTCAATGAAATTCTTTATTGGTTTGTTTTTTTTAATGGCATTAAGCCATACTATACCAATAATAGACGACTGTCCAACCGAATGTCCTGAAATGAGCAAGGATAATAAAACATGGGATAGTGTATATGCAGTTGGGGCTGACAATTGTCATTTCTTCTATACAAAATGCTTTTTTGAGCTGGAGAATTGCTATAATGAGCCGCGTATGAAATTGAAATTAAATATATTTTTTTTCTATATTTTTTTTAATTTTATTTAATATTTTTTGCAGCTTTGCGTGTTGTGACAAGGGAAGAGTGCATTAAAATTGGACATGTTTCAGGGCAACAGTTAGTGCCATTCCCAAGTGAAATATTACTTATAAAATAAACAAAATGTATTTAAATATATTTAAATATATCAAAATGTAAATATAACTTTTCAATTGGCAGAATTGCTGATTGTCATTTAAGACAATTTTATGCACATTTCTTGCTGGAATTTCAAAAATTCTTTGGTGCCAAATGCTTGCATGTCTTTAATTTTTTATAAGTTTATAAATTTCAGCAGAGGGTATTATAATTTTGTCATATTATGTGTAACGCATTGAAGCAGATGCTTTTAAATATTTTTAATTGATAATATATATATTATTTTAAACAGGACGTCTTTCTGAGCATTTATTGTCCTGGCTGTCTGTCTTTTAATATTAAAAATCGATCTCAACTATTCCTATAATATAAAACCCGCCAAATTACATTAATTTGGTTGGATAAAATTATTGTTAATCGCTCCAAACTGCAGTTGGCATATAAAACTATTATTTTCAGATATTTTGACCAAACTCAAAAATTCATAATTTTCTTTTGCCTCATTTTAATTTTTCTAAATTTAATTAAAATTGATTACCTATATATTATAGCTTGTTAACTCAATAGAATTTAATAATAATTTGCTGATTTATATATAAGAATATAAAACAAAGAAATTTTTAGAAAAGTTTCGGATATTTTAGCGTATTTAGCAAGGGTATTTAAACAGCGGCAACCAAAGATAGACGTTCTCTTGTGCTCATGTGTGTGTTTGCTGTGTGTGTGTGTGTGTGTGCGTGTATGTGGCCACAATATGACTGTTGCTGCCTCTGCTAACAAAGTGCCCAAGTGGAATGCAACATTGTTGCTTCCACGCAGCATTCAAATGCGGCGGCATTTTCATTTTAGTTTTTCTTTTTTTTGTTTTTGCTTTTTGTCTATTTTGTTTTTGGGTTTTGAGTTGCTTGGCATCGTCTCTGGGCATCATTTCCACTGACTGCGTTTCATTTCATTTCTGGTTGTTGCTTTTGCTTCAGCTGTAATTTGGTATGCCTTTTGTAGCTGCCTCTCTATGCCTGACTGCCTGCCTGACTGTTTGACTGTCTGACTGAAACAAAAATAAAGGAAAACACAAAAAAAAAACAAACTATTTTCGCTTTTAATTTGAATTACAAATTGTATTCAAGTGCAACAAAATTTAATCAAATTTGTTGGCATATAGTTTAAAGACAGCATAAACAATGCGCGGCGCGGCCAAATAAATGCCGACAGGCCTCGCCTCTGACTACAATGGCACAATGTCCTTGCGTCCCTTTTCAGCGCTTTAACACTTGATGCACAGTTGAAAATTTAATTGACTGTGTACGCTAAGTACATATGTACATATATCTATATGTATTTATATATTTATATATGCACACATATTTACATACTGTCTGTTTGTGTGCTCACTGGCCATTATGAGCAGTGTCAGGCGCAGAGTTCCAGGCCCAGTACCAGACCCAGTCCCAGTCCCAGGCCCAGGCTCAGGCTCAGGCTCAGCTGTCTTCCATGCCCGCCTCTCCACCTCTCCAGTTGCATGGCGCTGACAATGTTGTTGATGCTGCAATTACCAAAGGACCTGGACAAGCTCTGACTGCAGCTGCGGGCAAATGAGTTGTAAATAGTTGACGCCCCGACCAAATCGTTTAAATTGCTAAATAATGACAGTCATCGTGGCACACACACACATACACATTTATCAGTGTGTGTGTTAGCTGCCTTTGTTGCCGGAAGATATAAAAGTATCGCCTAAAATGCGGCCACCAAAAGCGTAGAGCAAATGCCGCCGCTCAAGTGCGCATACGACACGTTGTACACACGGCTGCAAACGTACATTGTGGTTGTAGTTGTACACACACCCACACACACACCCACACACACACCCACACACACACTCACTCGCAGCGTTAACGATAACAAGTGTCGCGCAAACAAAGCCTGTTCGGTATGACTATGCAGACGGCAGGATATTTGTGGGTGCTGTTTGATTGGGGTTGCTGTTGCCTGGTCCCTGTTGTGTCCTAGTTGCCTTGCTGCTAGCTGCTCCTGCCATGTTTGAGCGGCTGCGAAAGGACATCGAACAAGTTTGGAGCTCGTGCTCGAGTACGAGGTCCTGCGCTGCTCACAATGCCCACGCTCAACGCGCAGTTGGCTGCCGTCCTGCGACGACAGCGGTAGTTGTGTGCGCTTGACTGGGCCCCCCAAGGACCAGTTCACTCCTCCTGAGTACTGGAGTTGTTTCAGTTCAGTGTCCTGCTGCTGCTGCTGCTGCTGCTGCTGTTACTATAGTTCTGTGTGTTTTGTGTGTGCAGTGCTCAAGCCAATAAAACAAATAAAATAAATGTAAAAAAAAAACCAAACTTATTGCCAAGTACTTTGAAAACCCTTAAAGGCAAAAGTGAAGTAAAGGCAAATACAGACTCAATTGTGGACGACGCCCAGCAGTGTATCCTGCGGCCAAGGCAAAGCTTCTACACACCCACACACACACGCACATACACACACGATCACGCACAGTTTGTTGTGTGGCCTGCAATTGACTTGTTTTGTTCCTCAAACTGTTTTTTCATATATTTCTTTTATATTGCAAGCCAAGTTAATAATTTTCTTTTTATGTGGTTTTCTTGTCATTTATTTATTTTATTTTCTTTTATTTTTTTTTTGGTTTTTTATAGTTGCTTTTATTATTTTCCTTTGGGCATTGTGCGCGTTAAGGTCCAAAACTGCAGGCGCTTCAGACACCTTGCCATATGTTGCCAGCTTGTGTAAGTGTGTGTTTGTGTGTGTGTATTGAAGCCAAAAACTTTGCCGTTGGCTCCTTAAAAAGCCAAAACACTTTGCCTGCAAATGAAATGGCCATAATGCTGCTGTTGTTGCTGCTGCCGTTAATATTATTGAAAATCAAGTGGCCACAAAGAGCAAAAGTTTTGCAATTATTATTGGTAAGTGCATGTTTTTAATTATGACACCTTTTTGCCATTTAATTGTTTTAGATATTTTATATATAGTATGTAATTAAAGCCTTACCAGACAATATTATTCACTTGTCCGTGCTGTAGCCCCGCTGTCTCTGTCAGCTGCATTGCAATTATAATAAATCAACTGTATAAGCGCTCAGTTGACAGCTATGCAAAGGACACACACACACACACACACATACACACACTAACATACACTAACATACCTAGTTAAATTCGTGATGTATAGTTGCATAGCAAACACCTGACACTTTTCGCAAACATTTGCCGGCAAGCGTTTAAATTAATTATGTCGCCAAGCCAAGACAGCCAACTTGCACCCACACACACACACACACAGTTGCATGTGTGTGCTTGTGGCAACTTCCGCTTGCCACACTTTGCATTGCCTTATTGTTGCCCAAGACATTGCTTAGCCGCTTTCTGCTGGCAATCAACTGGAAACTGCCGCGAATATGGCTAATAGTGTTGCCAGCTTCCGCAGCATAAATATAGCTAACTTTAGCGATAAAAATGACAAAAAAAAAAAAAAAAAAAAATTATATTTTAATTTTATATTTAAACATTGTGAAGAATACGGGCAACATCAAAAGACTTTTGGAAAAATAAAACAATTAAGGAAATATTTTTTTTTTTCGTTATTTAAATATTTATAATATTTACTTGACATCAAGTCTTCAATACATAAATTAACTAAGCTGTATATTTTATAAAATTGACTTTTAAAATCTAAAAATTAAATATGTGTCAAAAGTAATTTGAACTTGAAAACACACACATTTATCACCTATTTTAGAACTTGTTAAAACTAAATTAAAAGTTTCATTGAAATACCAAAAAACGAGACAGGTGACTTTTCAACAACTTTTCGCTACGAACAAAAAGTTAACAAGAAAATTTTATGCAGGAAAATTCAACGCTTTTCAGCCTTAAAAAAAAGACCCAAATTTAACGAAAAAAAAGGTTAAAAACGTAAAAATGCCAACTCTTTCTCTTCTGGGTCCCAGACGTCTAGTGATAACATTAATTACAGTCAAGTTATGCCATGGCTGGTTGCAATTTGCTTAGCTTTTATTTGCATTTTGCCCGCGATAGCCGTAACGCACACAAAACTGGGTGCCACAAGGTTGAATGTTGTTGTTGGTTGCCAGTGGCACTTAGCCTGAGCCTGAGCCTGAGCCTCTGAACCTGTCAAGGCTGCCAAATATTTGGGGCAAGACAAATGGCAAAGCTGCCATCCCAACGGCCGTTAACACATGCTGCCAACTGAATGGAGAATCAGCACTCAGCTCAGTTCACAGTTCTGAGTTCCCAGTTCTCAACTCTCAACTGTCGACTAAATCTGCAGCTGTTGAAAATAACCTGAAACTTCAGATTGAATTACGTGTTCCCTACCACATTTAGGGATTTGTGTGAAGGAACTCTGTGAGGCGGGGACGCTTTGGTCTGATTGCAGCCAGCTCAAACATGGTGAAAAGTTGCATAGGTGCGCCGCTGTCTGTCAGGCTGTCAGTTGCTGAACACACACACACCCACACCCACAACAACAACTAGAAAGGAGCCCAGAGACCCAGCGGCGACTAGACCAACAACAACAACAACACTAACATCACCTGACATTGTTTGCTCTGCGGATTTGCATTGTGGTTAGTTGGCGGTGCCGAGTCTAAGGCACAGCTCTCTATATAGTATATATATATATATGTGTGTATATTTGTGTGTTTGTCTAGATGAAAGGCAGCCATTTTGTGTGTGCAGTGGCAGGCACAGCCCAGCCCAACTTAAATAAATGTTTTCTATAATCAAATGGTAATGCAGTCAACCCAGCGCCCACAGACAAACTCTGAGTCAGAGTCAGAGTCAGAGTCTGAGTCTGAGCCTAACTTTCGCTTGCGTACCAAAAAACGCAGTCAAGCGTCCAACTTCCACGTCAGCCCACGAGGCCACAAAGGCAACAGAGTCGAGTTAGACCAAAGGAGTCAGCAGAGTCAGAGGCAATCCAACTGCCAGTCAGCCAGTCAGCCAGTCTGGGCCTCACATTCACAGCTCAGAGGCAGGCCGAGAGGCAAGCCCGGCAGCGTCTTCTTGTTTGAAGTAATTACATTGTTCCCAGGCATCGTAAAGTGGAGTGAAAGGCGTTAAAGTGTTAAGTTGCTTGTTAATTTTTTCTATGCCATGGCAAAGCGCTGCTATTTCCAACTATGTTGGCAGCTACACTGTGCGAAAACTTGATATGGTACAGAACGGTACTTGGGTAAGACACAAAATAAATTAGAGAAATTTATTTATTTGGAGGAATAATACTCGTTTCTATATTTAAAATTCTTGTGTCGCCATGTTTGTGATTGAATTTCTCCGATGCGACTCGACCGATTTTTGTGAATTTTTTTATGTATATAAAATATGATAGGTATGAGAATACTGTGTGAAGTATATATCATACAATTTTTTAATAGCGACTGAAGTATCATTATTTTAATAATTTAGCCATTGTGAATATCACAGTTTATATTTTAGTGAAGCGAGGGCGTAGCAACGCACGCCGCGTATACTGGTAATATACATATACAAACTTAAGCTAAGCAAAAATATAAAAAAGGGCCTTAAAAAATAACATAAGTTTTTGAATAAAGACTGACAGGTTGGGTGAGATTTTAGCAATTTTAGTTCCAGTAATTAAATAGAAGAAGAGAGAGTAAAATTAAGTTTGTTTTTAAAGTTTAAAGAAAACTAAAAACTAATAAAAAAAATTGAGTTTAGTAGTTAAAACAAACTTAGAAATAAAGATGAGAAGCAAGGGTAAAAGAAATTTGTGGAAAATAAAATAGAAGTAAGAGAGAAGGTGATAAAGAGAGAGAGTGATTAAGAATAACAATTAGTAGAAGAATGAATAGGAAGTTTTAGTATTCGGTCCGACAAGCTAAGCTAAATAGAAATTGTTCATACAATATTAAAATGAGTCGAATACCGTAGATGCTAGCACTCTCTCCTTTTTTTATTAGTTATTAAATTATTTTTTGTATAATAATTAATCATGTAAATAAATAAATAATAAGAAAATATAAAAATACAGAAACTGAGCATATATTCAATGTTCTTAATTAAAACTATTTCAAATTACACTTGCAATTTTATTTCCTTTAATATTTTATTTTAGGAATATTTTTTTTCATATTCTAAGCAAAGATAATTCATAAAAGGCCTAAATATTTAGGTCTAAAGAAAAGTTGATTAATCTTTAAGCAAAAAATGATTATTTTAAGCTGCTCACATTTTAGTAAACTTATTTTCTCAGTGTACTTACCTTGCCACTGACGGTTGCCCCGTTGTTGTTGTTATTGTTGTTGGTTTTTCCTCTGGCTGCCTGCTTTTGTTGTGGCTTATAGTCGCGTCTGATTAATGAAGCGTAGCTACGTAGCTAGATTAAGCGCCTTGGCTGAAGCCGAAGCTGCTGCTGCTGCTGCTTCTTGTAATTAAGTTGAGTGTAGTATAAATAACTGTATTTGCACAGCCAGACTCCCAAAACCCGACTCCTGAGTCCTGTGTCCTGAGTCCAGGGCGCTGTGAAACGTTTCATTAATTTTGTTATTTTGGCTAAGTATGGTTAAGTACACAGGCATGGCGTTAAGGCATTGCGGCTAAGATCAGTCAAGATGTTGCCAACAAAATGAAATTAGCAACTGGGCAACAAATGGGCAAGAGTTTAGCAAAACTTTTGCACATATTTAGTTTTTAAACTAATAAAGAAGTTAGTGATTTAATTGAACGTAATATAATATATATATTAAATTATAGTATTTTTTATATGCCTAACAAATTAATATAAATTATGCGCTTTGTATTTTATTGTTGATTAATTAATACATTGCAGTTTATATATTTTTTTAGTGACTTTAAAATTTCAACTTGTCAAAGAATTTTCTGATTCATTATACCCTTAAAAAATAGATAAAAAGGAATTATTAAGACTGTGCAACAGGTTAAAGAGTGGCAAATGCCTTTCAAGTCGGGATCTGGAAGAAACCTAATTAATTTTAATATCTAGTTTTCTGAATATCAAATATCAAATTTAAATCTAAACTCTATTTCAATATTCAAATACTCAAGGGTGTCTCACAGTCGTCTACAATCGTTTAGTACATTCTTTATTCGTTTTCAATTACAAATCATATTCATAATTAACTATTTAAATAGAAATTGACGGAGCTTGAAATATCTGTTGCCATTAATCATTTTTAACAATATTTGACAAGAAAAAGCAAAATAAAATAACTGTTGAAAAATTTAAAAAAACTGGGCTTTACTGACGCGTTAGTGCATAAATAATTTGCATTTTGTGATTATAATTTAATAAAGTTTTAACGCCAATTGTTGTTCATACGCTGCCAATTGAAAGATCAGATAGAGAGTGTAAAAAAAAGAGGAAAATGTGAATTATATTATTTTATTAAATCTACACACACACACGCCTATTTTTGTGTAATTACAATGCGAAATGTAAATTATAATTTTAGCGTATTAACTTTTGCATTTGGTTGCTATGTGAACGCGCCCAAATGTGCATAAATTATATTTGCAACAGCGATTTGTGTTTATTTGCAAACAAGCGTTGACATGTCCAACCCAAATCCACAGCCACGGGGCGTATACTTAATGCGAAACATAAAACATTATCATAAAAAGAGAAAAAAAAAAAATACAAAAATAATGCACAAATTTATTTGGACATTATGAAACAAATTGTATAATTGCAATTAGATTTACGATTATGTTGCAATTTACTAACACGAAATATAACATTTAGTGTATATGACATGAATGCATTTTGCACAGTAAATGCTAAATATTATGACCTGCTGGTAGGAAATTGTGGAAATTGTGGAAATGGCCAAAACAGCAACACATTATTTATACGGGATTTAACAAAACAATACACCGTACAACAAAAAAAAGCGACGCCCTAAAACTTACACGAAAAATGCTATAAACAGATAACAGAGAACTTACACACGCCGAGAGACAAAGGTTAAATGTAGTTTTTGGGGTAAAGAAGGAACTGGGGAGGAAAGAAAATAGAAAGCCAGCTAGAAAGTTGGCAACTGGTAAGTCAAGTTGCGCTCACGCTATTTATAGTCAACGTGGGCTTTTGTTTTCGATGGCCTTTTCATTTGCAGTCAACTGCAAAACACTCACAGACTAAAAATGCCAAAAAAAAAAATTAAAAAAAAAAATAGGAATTTCCAACAACTTTGCCAAATGGTTTGACAATGGAACTGCCATTGTGTGTGCTAAATATTTTTTTTTTTTCCTTATTTCCTGCAATACTCGTATCTAGTCTAGCTGCATCTCGCTCTCTCTCTACGCTGTAAGCCTCGAGCGCTTTTAGCCGCAAATAGCCAAATGGCCAAAAAATGCTTCAAGTGGATGCTTAAAGCTGTCAAATCTACAGCTGCACAATTTAAGCGTTCAATTGAACAATGTCCGCAACAACAACAACAACAACAACAATAATAGCAGCAGCTGCAGTTGCAACAACAACAAACAACAACAACACGTTGCCATCGCAGGGAAATATTTTCGTAATTATTTTGCATGCAAAGTGCGGATTTTTCCAATTTTCACTTATCAAAGCACACGCGGCCAATATGCAAAATGGCTGATGAAAAAACAAAATGGCAGCAAAAAATGCAGAGCACAATGCAACAGCGAAATATGATGGACTACAATATATCCCTTAGCTGGCAAAGTGAAAGTATATAAATTAAAATATAAATACAAAATATATACAAAATAAATAAATTAACTAAATATTAAACAAAATTAATTGAAACTAACTTTTGCTGATTTAGAACTATCGCTCAATAATTTCAATAGACGTTGGTCGTTTCTATTGATATTAATTTAGTCTTGTTGAACTAGAAAACTTTCATTTTATTTTAATTTATTAGATGTTTTTAGAAACATTAAAAAAATGCTTTAAATATGCTTTAGAACTATCGTCTAGTAATTTTAATAGATGTTGGTCGTTAGTCTTACTTTCAATTTTAAAGCTTTTTGTTGAATTATAAAATTTTCATATAGTTTAAATGTTATAGATGTTTTTAGAAACATTAAAAAAATGCTTTAAGTATGGCCAAATTATTTAAATAGCAAGTAACAAAATTCATAATAAAATTGCAGCTATAATTCTTAGTAATAAAAATTTAATTTTACACTGTTTTCATATTTAAATAAAAATACTTTAAACCAAACCTAAAAATACTTAAAACCAAGCTTAAAAATTGTACATTAAAGCAACTTCATAAATGGCTATAAAATATTTTTAATGTAATTTTAAATTCAATTTTTAATGTCATTTAAAGTTCACGAGATAAAATAATAGAAATTGATTTGATTTTGATCCTAGTAAAAAGTTAATTAGCTCAATATTTAGGATTTTAAAAAGACTTAAAATTAGTTAAATACACACACAATTAATTAAATTTAAAGCTGACTTTTGAATTTATGAATTTAGAAAATCTCTATTTACGATTAAATAAATTATGCAATTAATTAGATTATTTCAAAAAAAAAAGAAAGCTCATTAAATGAAAATTTATGAACTTGACAGCTTACAAAAGTATCAAAAATCTGTGTTGACCCTTTTTTTTTTTGATATGAATAAAGGGTATGAAAAATGCAAAACCAACAACAATGATTTTTGAATAAACCTCGCAACGTTTTGCCATATTTTTTGTTATTTTTTTGCTTCTTTTTTTTTGTATTTGCCTTATTCATTCATGCTGGCCAACTGATGCTGATGCTGTTAATCTGGCTAGGCTAGGAGAGGCTAGGTCTGTATATAAGACTGGGGCTATAGACGGTATTGGATTGTTGGGGACTGCGCACTTTTGTTTGAATTTGCATTGACACGATGAGGCCGCAGGACTTGGGTTGTCTGCCTGGCTGATCCTGTGCATGTTTACATTGAATGCTCAGTATTTGTAGCTGTGTGTGTGTGGGTGTGTGTGTGCTTGGTGTCGTTTCTACAGTTGATTGTAAGTTTTGATGACAGCATTTCGTTTGCATATTTTTGCATTTTGCCCGTTCACTGTTTGCGCTGCGTTTGCGTTCGCTGCATTTACCTACGCGAGTGTCACTGTCTGCCATTGTGTATCTTTCGAATTGACTTTGTTGTCCTTGGACATGGCTCACAATGCTACCCAGCTACCGCCTACTGTCTGCCACACACACCCACACACACACACATGGCAGGCAATCACACAGCTCATAAAAGACGCCATCGAAGTAGCTGCCTGCCTGGCTTCTGTGTCTTGAATGGCCATTAAAATTTAAGCACAGCTTGTTTGCTGGCAGTGTGTAGAGTGTAGAGTGTACACAGTACAGCACATGGTATATCGTTAAACTGAGCTATGGCTTTACGGGGCTACTAAACGTTTACCATCATTGCCATCAGCTGCTGCGAAAATTTCGCCCGTTTTGACCAAAAGTTAAGATCTCTAAAGGCTCTTCCTGCCACTGAAATGAAACTCAAATGGCGCAAATATGAAAGCTGATACAAGTTGAACATGAAATTCGTGTGGCACTTCTTCAGGTCTAACAGCCTTTTCAAATAGCTTGACTTTCCATCTATATGTGGCTGCAACACAAGTGCTTTTCCCCTCTTTACGTCCCTCTATCTAGTCGCTTTAGTCAAGCCAAGTGCGTTGCTTGCAATAAAATTGAATTTATAGTTTATTTATGCAGCTACTAAGAAATTAAAGACATCGTCGTTCTATTCGTCAAGTAGTGTGGGCCCAGACACATGTCACAAACAAGACACACACACTCTACACACACTCTACACACATATATACATATATATATATATATACATAAATCAGGCTCATAAAAGGCGCGCGTGGTTTATTGATTTCAAAAGCAGTCTTTATGGACTCTAACGAGGCACGCAGACTGTGCAATAACAACAACAATAACTAAAGGACACACACACACACAGGACACGCAAAGCAATGCCCTGTCTCTCCTTTAATTCCCCTCAGGCTACAGTTTTGCTTAACAAATTGATTTTAATTTTTAGCTTGGTTTTTTTTTGCTTTAATTTCTCGCTTTTGATCGTAAATCTGTCTCGTCAAGTCAAGCGCTAATCAAGTGAAAGTTCAAAAACTCCTGATTAAATGTCAGCCAACACACACACACACACACTTATACACATTCATTTACATAATAGTAATAAATGGCAATTGTATTTTTGGGGCTTAAAGGGAGGCGTTGCCCACGCTTACATAATTCAATTAATTTATGCGGTCAGTCAATGTTTAGTTTTTAAAGTTGTATATGTGGCTTTTGCTTTAGCTGTGCGCCAATAAATCAATTTGCATAATTTATGCGCGTTACGAACTCTCTCACCCCCAACCTGCTGCCTCTCTGTTGCCACAGCTAATCCGCTCCAGTGCTCCAGTCTGGCTGTCTGTCAGTTAAGGAACAATTGAAATTGCAGTTTCCATAACGATCGGGTTTGAATAGCCAATAATTCTTAATATTTAATGCTCACAATTAGCAGGGTTCTCGCTTTTATCGCGCATACGCCGCATGACACGCGCATAAATCAAATGGCGACTGGCGAGTGGCAAAGTGGCATGTGGCGTGTGGTGTGTGGCGGCAACTGATGAAAATGTTATTACAAATTTATAAGCGCACTTGAGTTAAAGTCCTCAGGCATCAGACTCTCAGTGTCCTGCCTGTTTTTTTAGTCTGCGTCTCAAAAGTGAAATGAGCACATAACTTGGCTGCAAGTGTGCGTGACACGAAGTTGGCCATAAAAAACTGCTGTCGGCGCTGGCCAGAACGATGCCAGAATATATGTTGGCTGGCTTGAAAAGGCTTGCAAAACAATGCGACGAGCGCCGTGACTTGACACGTCTGTCAACAGCCATTAAACGCTCGAGTCTCGAGGCTGCCGGCTAACCCAGTTAGTTCACAACGCAACCTATGCCCCTATGGCATAGATATGGCAAATCCCCCACATTCTTTCGCCCTGCCCTGCTGTCAGGACGCTGCCGCAGCTGCCGAGCACAAAAAAAATAGAAAAAAATAAACTGAGCCTGCGATTGTAGCTACCAACTTCTGACAGCGCAATTTATCACTATCCGCATATGTGTGTGTGTATTGCCTATACAGCAGCCTACAAAGTTGAGGTCGTAAATCAAAACTTAAATTTAACACATGCAACGACGGCAAATGGCAGCTCTGTCCGCCCTCGCCCTCGCCCTCAACCCAAAAAAAAATGTCATCCTCTTTTGTGTTTGTTATTTGTTTGTTTGATTTTTGGTTTTTTTTTTGTTTCTTTTTGTTTTTTCTTATTCTTTTCCTGGCCCACTGCCACGCCCATTGAACTGCTGCAAAGCCGTCTAGTTTGCCGGCCTGACAGTTGACATAACGAGCGTGTGGGCAAGCGTTGTATATCACCACACGCGTGAGTTAATCTGTCAAAATAGCTCAACGGCAGACAAGCAGACAGATCGCAGCAGCAGACTAACCAAGAGGTCCTTCCGCTCCACCCCACTCCCCCCTCACTCCACATGTAGCATTGTCTGTTGCTGACTTGAACTTGCGTCAATACAAAGATGATTTCAACTTGCGTCAATACAAACATATCATGTGCCATTTCCACGCATTTTCCTTTAGCGTTTTGGCATTTCTCAGTTTCAGTCGTCAACGCAACGTTTCGCTTTAATTTGTCTGTCCGCCGCCTCCTGCTCCTGTGGCCATCAAGTGCGTTGGCTGCCACTTCGTTTAGCCATTTGACTCAGCCATTTTATGTTTGCCCTTGTAATTTGGCTGATATGCTGATTTCGACTTCATATCCGCAGCCAATAAAAACGTTAAGCAACAAAAAAAAAACAGGAAAATAAAAGATATTAAGCAGCCCTCGCTGCTGTCCCCCTCTGCCCCTTCTGCCTCTTGTTGCTTGTCGTTTCGTTGTCATGTGCGAGATTTGCGTGTGTTACGACGATTAATTTAAATCATTGATGATGCTACACAGCTCGAATGTCTGTGTTACAGCCTCCTGCTCCTGCTCCTGCTCCACTTTCCACTTATTCTCGTATCTTCATATCCATTTGATTTGCCCGCTATTACACATATATAGCGCAGGCTGTGCGTATTTTATTTTTATATGCTTCGGTGAGTGCCATGTCACCGTCTCCTGCTCCTGCTTCCATCACCATCTCCGGCTCGTGCTCGTTAATCATTATTTTCGACATGCCACTCGTCATTTGCCTTTATTGTCATGGTGATGTAGACAAGCACGCAGCTGTGGGCGGAGGCGGACGACTCCCAATACTCTAGACTTGTTTCCTTTTTAGCCTGTTTTAATGCGGCACTTAAGCTGGCAGCATCCCATATCAAATATATGTATATGTACGATATATATATGACTATATGTTTATCCAGTGCGAATGGCTTTAGCCGGTCAACGTATTGGCCGCTTTTGCTATTCAAAAGCCATTAGCCATAAAATGCAGCCAAATGCAAAAACAAATTATCTACTCGATGCTAGCTTGCAACCTACATTGATGTGGCACATAAAAGTGTGTGTGTGTGTGTGTGTGGCATAATTTATGCGTTGCAGCAAAACAGAGAGACACAACGTCTAGCAGCAGGCCATAGGCATAATTAGTTTTCGAACTTTAAAGTTATGGGCCGTGCTATCTTTATGACAAGCCACACAGAGCACACAGTGTAGACACGACGCCAGAGTTCAGTTTAGTGCAGGTAGTCAACCCTATATATATATATTTATGTAGTACCGGCTACATAATGGCATCTTCATTGATTGTGGAGTAACAGTCGTTGCCAGTTGCCAGTTGCTGTGTCTGCCAAAAAAATATACAGCAAAAAAAATATCTAGCATACGCCACGTACGCCACACTCGCTGCTGTAGGAAAAAGTGCTGACTGTGTAGGTGCGTCCGCTTGGAAAGCGAAAAACCTTTCTGCCAGGCAGCTGCCGCAGCGACAACCTGACGCCAGAGAAAAAAAAAGTGGAAAAATATATATATTATAATAAAAAGAGACAAAAAACTGCAGACAACGCAGTCCGAAAAGTTGGCCGAGTTGGCGACGCCACAAACGGGTTAAGTCTCACGTCTCTTAGTCCTTTTCCAGCATTTCCAATCTCCCAGTTTTCCCGTCTTCCAGTCTGCCAGTGCTGTTGCAGCACTTTTATGCACTTTGCATCATTTCCAGCATTTTTGGTGCTTAGGCCAAATGCGCTCATAATTCTAAATAAGCTCATGAAACATGGCCGGCTGACATTAATAAACTGTGCAGCTGGAGTTGGAGTTGCCACTGCAACAAACAAACACATTTTGAATTATATTTTTGTTGGCGCAACATTTACTTTTTACTTAGGCAACGTTTTGTTTTTGCAAAAGTTTTTTGCGTGCAAAAAAAGTTTTGCATCTTCTTCTCCACCCATAAAATTTTCATGCGCATTGTAAACAATGTTCTAATTGAGTTGAAAAATACATAACGCATTATGATTGTTATTGTTTGCGCTAAAATAATGAGAGAGAGCGTCAAGAGGCAGGGCTAGGGATGGATATGAAGACGAGGGTCTGGCACTTTTGAGTGTGAGTAGTGTTTGCCTTTGCCTATTAAGAGCCTTCTGCTCTAAAAACTTGAGACACTTGGCAATTTTAGACGTTGACGCAAAGTAAACACACCGCCAAGCACTCAGAGTGTAGTGTTGATAGAGTCCAAAAGATAAAAAAAACCAGGGCTGTAATTCACAATTTTTTGATAGGACTTCAGTTTTAGTGATATTATATGTATGAGCATTAGCAAAAGTTAAGTTTAAAAGTTGAGTATGGCTTTAAATAAAATTCTCAACATACAGCAAAATTTTAATTTTTTTTAATTATATTCTTTTTTTCTTGAATTTAAGTTACCCAACTAGTTATTAATAAATTTTTAAGTGTTTTTAGTTTTTGGTAGCAAATATTTTCTTTTTCAGATAGTGTGTAATAGATTTGTAAAAAGATTTTATTATGATTTATAATATTAAATTGAAAAATTAGCTTTGGAAGCTTATTAAAGCTATTTTTTACTATTATTTTATTTTTCGCAAATATTTCAAAAGTTCATTTAAGCTTCCCCATTTTATTTTTTAATTAGTGTGTAATACATTTGTAAAATCATTTAGTTAAAATTTATAATATTAATTTGCCAAATACGCTTTGGATGTTTATTAAATTTTTATTTAACTGATATTCTATTTTTGCCAAATATTTCAAAAGTCCTTTTAAACTTCCCTATTTTATTTTTTAACTAGTGTACAATTAAATTGCGAAAACTTTTTTTTCTGATTTATAATATTAAATTGCAAAATTAGCTTTAATATCTCAATAAAGCTTTATTTCATTGGTTATCTATTTTTCTAAATATTTTAAATAGTCCATTTAAGCTTCCGTATTTTCTTTTTTATTTAGTGTGTAATACATTTTTAAAATCATTTTATTATGATTTATAATATTAATTTGCAAATATATATGTTTGCCAAATATTTTGAAAGTCCATTTAAGCTTCCGTATTTTATTTTTTAAAATAATTTTATTGTAATTTATATTATTAAATTACAAAATTAGCTTTGAGAGCTCACTTAAGCTTTATTTCACTATTATTCTATTTTTGCCAAATATTTTAAAAGTCCATTAAAGCTTAAGTATTTTAATTTTTTCACTATTGAGAAATTGATTTTTAAAATCATGTTTTATTGATTTATAATATTAAATTGCAAAATAAGCTGAAAAAAACCATTTTAGCTATTTTTTACTAATATTCTATTTTTTACAAATATTTCAAAAGTCAATTTAAGCTTCCCTATTTTATTTTTTAACTAGTGTACATCTAATTTGTAAAAACTTTTTTTCGTGATTTATAGTATTAAATTGCAAAATTAGCTTTAATATTTCATTAAAGCTTTATTTCATTGGTTATCTATTTTTTCCAAATATTTTAAAAGTGCATTTGAGCTTCCCTATTTTCTATTTTAATTAGTGTTTAATAAATTTGTAAAATCATGTTGTATTGATTTATAATATTAAATGGAAAAACAGCTTTGAAAGCTTTATTTCAATGTTTTTTTCCTATTTTTGCCAAATACTTAAAGTAGGTCTCATTGTATAAATTTAGATGTAGTTCCATTCTACAACTTTTTGAGAAAGTTTAATTTAACTAAACCCTACATAGTTGTGCAACCCTAAAGATAAAACACACACACTTGCCAAAATGCACACAAATTAATTTAAGCTGTAAAGCAATTTAAAGTTTTTCGTTTGAGTGAATGATTGAGTGTATAACTGAATAACTTAAGACTAAACTGAATACGTTGACTGAATGACCTCTGACAATAAATGCGGAAATTGCAGAAGACGATTCGGTGCTGTACTTTAGACTGTAAGTTACACTAGGGTAAGTTCTATTATTGTGCAATTAGGTGAAAGGCAATCCTTGAGGCTTGTCGAAACAGAAACGGAAGTGACATCGCACAGGAAGTGCAGCAACATCAGCAACAGCAGCAACAGCAGCAGGAACAACTCCTTGCAACATGCAACAGCAGCAGCTGGCAATGCAGAGGCTGCTTGTTATACAAAATCAATATGAAGCATACGCCTCGTTGCCTTTGTCGTGTGCTGAACGTGACGAAAAAGTAGATTTTTTACTTTATTTTTCATTTTTATTACCTTTGGCTGGTGTTTGTCACCTTAATTGGCTGTGGCCACACGAAGAGAAGAAACTAAAAAAACAGAAAAATAACAAATGTCAACAAATTGTGACAAGAAATCAAAATTTGTAAAGACCAGAGACTCTGACAGCTCCAAGAATAAGACGAAACGTTAAAAAAATGCTTCAACTTCTCGTTTGAATAACGAGCAGAGCTAATAAAAAAAAAAATACCATCGTCCAGTTTTGTGGCAAATTTGTAACGAGATTTGATTTGAATTTAAAACAGAAGCACGAAATAGCTTAACTATGCGGCACAGTCAACAGTTGACAGTTTGGCAACAGGGGGGAATGGTAGCTATATAGAATGATTCACTGGGAATGGGGAAAACGAGGCTCTAAGGGTCGATGTGTTTGTCTAGCGCCTTTGGCGGCGGGGCATAAATTACGCAAATAAATTGACAATAATGCGGACAAACCGAATGGATCTGTGGGTGTGCGGAGGGTGGAGCGCTGCTCCAATTCCCGGTTACTCCATTTCCCCAAATACCTTCCAATACTCCACAGGCCAAAAGGTAACGAGATTATCTGTGTCAAGACAATTATTTCCGCCGCATCAGCAGCGGCTTGTCCTTGTCTGGCATCATTCGTGCGTGCTGTAGCTCCTGTTTCTATTCCTGAATGAATGAATGAATGAATGCCTCTGATGTCTTGCTGATGACATTCATTTACATGATTGCCGCATTGCGTTTACTGCTGCCACACGTAATTGCGTTGAAGACCCGCACGTCTTGCCATTGTATTTAAATCATTTTGCAGATGCGCTGCTCTTTTGCCAAAGGCCTGCCAAATTAATTAAGACTTAAAGGCGTGCCAGCTGTCACACATAATACAAAATATACAAAAGACACACACACAGACACAGATGATTAGCCTTTGGCAGGACTTGCACTTGTGCTTACTCATCCGACTTCACACTGATCCCTCTCTCCCTCTCTCTCTCATCTATTTTCACAGCTCTAAACCAACTGCCATGACAACTAAGAGTACATAGCGCATTATCATTCACGACTCATCCGATTGTCATTGTCTCAGCTCTGACTCAAGTGAAGCGCGTCCCCAACTTCCAGCTGAATCCTTGCACCAGTTGAGTTTTACAGCCATGCCCCAAGGGCGTGTTTATGCAGGTGGAGGAGCAAGTACAGGATGACGCTTTATTGTAGTCCTGCTGTTGCTGTAAAAGGTAAGTCCTGGCAGTATATATATATATATATGTAGCTGGGTGCCAAAAGCGTTGAAAAAGTGACTTTTAATGGGTTTAAATCAAGTCAAAGTTGTTGAAAGTTGACTTGATTTGCGCGGATAGCGGCCATTTTATGATGCTACTCTAGGACCGTAAAAAAAAAGTTAAAGTTACCCGGAGATCAGCTCTCTAGCTCAAGCTGAGCTTGATGGCTCCGCTCGTTAGGTAATTTGGCTTTGATTGGGGTTTTGGTTGCATTTCGTGCTGCATTTGTTTCAATGACGCACACACAACTTGTAGCTTGCAGCAAAAGTTTTTGCTGATTTAGTGGCATTGTCAGTTTTGAAGATGGAAAACGTGATTTTGCCATGAACTAACTTTGTTTGCGGTTTCATAAGTCAACATATGAAATGGAAACCCGTCCAGTTTAAAAAGCTCACTTTAAATGGCAATTATGCTTTGACAGTCGTCGGGATGAACAGCATCAAAGTGTCAGTCTGGCTTGTAGTCGTATTTTATTATTCGATTTGGGTTTTAGCAGCTTTTATCCCTTTTAAATGTCACGTAGTCACACTCAAAGTCACACACACACAGAGCATACAAATATATATATAGTATATATGTATGTACATAATATACATGTCTGCTGCTTACAGATATGACCAGCAGCAGCAGCAAAGCTAAGATTTTTATTACTTTATTTTATGCTCGTGCTGTTCCAGTTGGCTCGTGGCCCTTAAGCCAGGCAATGAGACTCTAATGCGCGTAAAACTAATACAAATGCGTTTCTTATCCGCCTGCTGTTTCCACCAACACCCCTCCATTCCACCCTCCACTCCTGCCCCAGCATCATACCCAAACCAATACCTCCGTTTCAAATTGGTTGTACTTTGCTACAAGTGACGGCTTATGCGGCAATATACATAAGTAATATTGTCCTTGTCCTTGTGCTCACCCTCACTATATATATATATATATATATATTTTCTATATATGTTTGTAGCCTTGAGCGTTTATCCTGTGGCTGATATGCTCATATGTTGGCCATAGCTTAACTAAATAACCGTTTGATATCATTGCCAGCGTTTTTACACTCTTATCACATATACGTTAACACTTTAATATCATTCAATATTATCCATATACATATATATAGTATTATATATTATATATGTAGTACTTAAGCATAGAAAGCTTTGCTACTTAGCCTGAATATAGTTTAATGAGATACTTGGATTTATGTGAAATGATATTCTCTGCTAAGCATGAATATAAGTTAATAAGAAATCGAAGTGGAATAATTTCGTAATTTAATTAAAATACGCTTTACAATTTCCTAAACAATTTAATAATCAAATGTCAGTTTAAATGAGTTTTCAATTAAATACATTTTCTATCATTTTTAGAAATTGTTATGACAATGTTTTTAATCACATTTCATTGTTAATAACTTTTGTCAATTTGATGTAAATTAAAAACGAATTTTATTATGAAATTGTTTAATATTTATAATTTACTTATTGATCCAATTGATAGACAATTTTTTTTTTATTATTTGTAAACAATTCGAGCAAACTTGTAATGCAATTAAGTGCATTCATTTTTTTCAATATATTTGTTTATTACAATCCAATTACACACAGTTTTTTTATTCCTATAGATAAATTCGTTTAATAAAAATATTGATTCAACTGCAAAACTTGCATATATCATAAATATATGTACACTTATTAATAAAACAAAAGTTTGCAATTTAATTGCACAGCTTTCGAAAAAGAGTTCATTTGAATATTAACTGCCGGAAAAATATATATACAAATTTTTCGATTACTATACAATTTTTGACTGCAGTTGTAAAGCCAAAAAAAGGTAACAATTTCAGCAACGCGACTGCCGCATACTCGATTGCTATTCTAGTTGATAGTGGCATAAATATTTGTAATAAAATCTGTCCAGTTTTCCCAATTTTATGACTTTAGCTGTGAAATATGTAAAGTAAAAATGGGGTACAAATATATTGCCTTAAATGTACTTTTCATAAACCCAATATACTCAACTCTCTTTTAGTAGAAATAGAGACCAAATATATTGCCTTAAATGTACCTTTCATAAACCCAATATACTCCACTCTCTTTTATAAATCGAGTATTAAAACAAGTCATATAAAATCGCAGCGGGTGACGTATGATTTTTTATGTAAAAGTTTTTTTCCAATAAAAAAAACGGAGTTGATATATGACGTAGCGTTTCGTGTTGGAAGTTTCTACTTTTCCCGACTATTGTGGGGCTCAATTAAGTGGGCAACATGATTGGCAAATTAATGGCTTGTAATATTCGTTTTATTTGCCAAGTAAGTTTCAAATAGCCAACTACAATATATTGAAGTATATATGGTAAAAACCTGAGACTGCAGCAACAGTAAATTGTCTATTGATTGGCTGCCATTTGTGTTGAACAACTGCAGGATAATATATATATAAGTAAACTACTCGGAGAATGTCACAGGGACACAGCTGTGCCATTTATAAAATGAGTCCTGCTTTTGTAAAAGGCTCTCAAGTTAAGTTTCTCTTCAAAGTTGCCATCGTTTAGAGGGCCAAGTCAATAAAATGTAAGAAAAGGCACTCAAATGGCTGCGATTAGGGCCTAGACATCATTGCCCATAGTTAAGGCTAGTCAAATTGATTTTATGCAAAGTTTTCTATTATAAAACCCCTGCTGAATGCTGATGATGTTAGGCGTGGCTTTTGAGTGCTGTGAAACTTCAGATTAGTACCAAAAAAAAATAAAATAAATTGTTTTAATTAATTGTCATTGTAATATTACGAAAAGTAAGCTATAGAAAATAATGCAAATCATATAAAAAGTTTGCCAGATCATCTTAAAAGTGAGCAAAGTCATGACACAAAATCCCAAAACTTGCCACTTAACGGAGCCAGAAAAAACTTTCATTGAAAAGCCGTAAAACTCTGTAAGCTTCCCCGTATAGCTTAGTCCTTGCTGTTTAGTGGGCGTGTCCTTGGCAACATATGACAAGAAATGACTTGAACGCTTTATAAACAGCTTAACATGCCGTTGCCAGCCACGCAAGGACGTGGCAAAAACAAAAATAAAAGCGCTTCTCGCTGCTGCTCATGCAATCCAGGCTCAACTGTCATCCTGTTGTCGTCCTGGTCCGCTCCTCCCCCCTCTCTTTCTGTCTTTCCCACTCTTTGCTTGTCCACATAAAGCGCTTACAGTGTGGCAGATTGATTTGTGGTCGAGTTCATGCCAAATTTAACTTTAATAGTTTTTACTGGATTTACTTTTAATTAATTTTGCGGCAACTCCCGGCTGCAGCCTGTCCTCGTCGCTCTGCTATCCTGCCAACGCCAGTTGCCAGGACTCTCAGTTCATTTGTAACTGGCACTAGATGGAGCCGGAGCTCCATGGTGGAGCTTTGCTGGCATTTGCTGCAGGAGCGTTTATCGTGCCGCGTAAAGCGCAATTAATTTCTTGTCTGCTACAAGCAGTTGCCCCCTTTCCTATCGAACTGCCGCCCACCTCCCCCCCCGCTGTGAAAAGTAGTGCGCGCAGCCGCCATTAATTATGAGATAAAGCACTAAAATGTATCAAGTTGTTGCGCAACTGTTGTGACAAAGTTGCCGCCACAATTTACGGGCTGCAAATTTATTTCTTTTTTTTGTATTTTTTGTATTTTTATTTTTTTTTTATCATTTTTAATTTTTAGAGCACGCACGTCCAGTTTAGTTGTATATTTTGATGCTGAACAACATTTTCAACAATGTTTATTTCTCTTTTGCAGCATCATCTGTAGAAACTCAACTTGTGGTAAGTACTTTGTGTGTGTTTGCTGCAGGTGCAACTGCATAATCTAATTAAATGCAGCACAGGCAGACAGACACTATCAAAATGTCGTTAACATGCAACCTGAATCAGAGTCTCCTCTACCCCCCTGGGGGGTGTTAGCTTGGGGCAAACAATCAAATAGACATTCCGGCGTTCTCAATCGATGCAGCAAGTTTTGTTCGGAGATTTTTGTTGAATCGCCTCGGCATTGAATTGCAGATTCTGTGCTTAAACTTCAACTGTTTTAAATGCAGTGCACAGAACTACAAAAAAAAGAATCTTAAGGGTAAACCAACAACAACTGCCAAATCCGAAAGTCAGGCACAAAAGTATTCAAAAAGAAGTGCAGCTGAAAAAGTTCACATTTCAAGATGCCATTTTCTTGACTTTCTCAACTTGCCTTTCAACTTATACGACCGGGTCCGTGTTCGGGCCCGGGCTCAAGCCCGCAAATGTACTCAACACCACAACCAACATCAGCACCACATTATGGGTGTGTTTTGTGGGTGTGGTTGTGTATATTAATACCCTGTAGAAAGCTTCGGTTGAAGGTGTTTGGTTTAAGAATGATAAGAAAAATAGGCTGTGAATAAAAATTGATAAATTTCATATTTCTTTGTAGAGAACTCAACTTTCTAAAATAAAATTGTCATTAACAAATTTTAAGGCAACTGAAAGCTTCAAGTGAGCTTAATTTTAGTAGGTTTACGGATTTTTCAATTAAAACTAAAATAACATTTATTTAATTGAAAAATATCATGTCTGAAAAATTATTGTGCCTTGTTTAACCTTTGATCTATTTTATAAGCTAACGATTGATTAGATATTAGAGATTATTTGAGATTTGATATTTAACTAGATATTTATTTGTAGAGAGCTCAACTTTTCTAAAATTATGCTTTCTTGTTTAGCAATTGCATTTTGTCATAAATTACTTTTAAGACAACTAAAAGCAAGTTTACTGATTTCATAATTAAAGCTAAACAACTATTTATTTAACTGAATTATATTTTTTCTGTTAAAAATATTGACACTTGTTTAACCTTTAATCTATTTAATAAGATGGCAATTAAATGCTACGTCGATTAGTGTCCTTGTTAAGAATTCCTTGATTATTGATAAGATAATAACAAATTGTTTATATTTTTTTTGCAATTGTGTCAATAAGGCCTTTGTGATTTATTTTTATTAAATGTTTAGTAACTATTCTAAATTGTGCTCCTACACTTCTGTACATTTTCTACTTCTATGAGGAAGTCTGTGGAAAATGAAAAGAAAATTAATTGTTGGCTGTTTAGATAGTATAAAAATATAAACAAAACTAGATCAACGCGGCGTGCGTTTCTACGTTCCACTCCCGCTCAAAAATAAAATAAATAAATAATTAAAATAAGAAAAAAAACCAGCTAAGATTTTCATCAATTTAAAAGATTTTTTCCACCTTCTTTCCAATATATCTTTGCCAATATTTTTCCAGAGTGCCAATGTACAATATCAAAGAGCATATAGAATAATAAAAATAATATATATATAATAATATAAATCCTCTTTGAATATAATCGAAAGCTACAGTAAAAATTTAAGGCTTCTAGCTTCTACCGTTTTGGTCAGCTCGGGAGTCGCCAATCGTCAGTCAGTCAATCACATTAAACAATTATATATATATAAAGAACATATTCACATTTTCACATGATATCTAGGGCATTTCATAGTCCGTCATTCTGTCAAGTGCCATAATTTTTTGCAATTTTGGCGCCGTCTGCAAAGACAACAACGCCAAGTGACTGCAAACGGCCGACGACGATGTTGTCGGAGTTAAACAACTTACTTAGGCAATGTGATGGTGACGGGATAGGGCATATATATACAGCCAGGGGGGGTGGCAAGGGTTGGCCAAGGGGCGAAGGATGAGAACGGTAAGGCTGGCAGTCAGGAAATTGTTGCATTTTGGGCTTTGTATGTTGTGCAAAAGTCAGCAGAAATATACTTGACTTGACTTTTGCTTGCCACAAGAAATGTACAAGTTAAAAAAAATATAAGCTGAGCAACAAAACAAAGCAAAGCAAAAAAAAAAAATTGAGGCCAAAAAGTAACAAGACGAGGCAGCACCCCCAACCTGCCCCTTAGCCCCGCCTTGCTGCTGCTGTGGGCTGTGGCACGTATTTGTTTTAATAAAAGTTTTGCGCAAAACTTAATGAAATGTTGCCAGGCTGAGCCTGTTTGCCTCAGCTTGCCTCAGCTTGCATGTCAGCACAGACAGGAGCAAGGAGCAGGCAGCAAGGAGCTGGGACATGTGTCCCTGTTCCTGTCTGTGCATATTTAGCCACAGCACGAGACAAGCGAAAAGTTATGTCGGTTTGCACAAAGGAAGTTGTTTTATATTTACGCTTGAGATGCTTAAAAGAATGCCTTTCAATTAAATAGATGACTCTGCAAAAGTTGCCCAAAATGTTGTTGTTTAATATACATTTGTATCTATTTAACAGATTTAATGCACCTCTTATGGAATATATCTAATTGCCACTTTGCCGGCTTTGGGTTTGGCTTTGTCATTGGTTTTAGTTAGCTTTGGCAATTTGTGGCCAGTTTGCTGGCAGCCAGAGCCAGGCTGTTAATTGGAAAGTTTTATGCAATTATAAAACTTTTTTCATTATTTTGTGGCATTTTTCGTTGTTGCTGCTGCTTCAGCTGCTTCAACTGCAGTTGATATTTTGTCTCTCTATGAATACAATTTGGTCCAAAGGCAAATGTTTTTGCCACAGGTAGCCGGCCAACAATCTACTGGCAACTGTAACCGAGACAGACCCAACTCATGTGTGACCAAAGTTAAAATGGAAATGAAAATAGAAATGGAAATGGAAATGCAGCAAGGGATAAAAACAAAAATGACAATGTCAGAGACAGAACTAAAGACAGAAGACAAGAGACAGAGACTGAGATGCGGGGCTAACATATCGTATGAGTGTTTTGTACTTGCTGCCAACGCAAAATTAATTTCATTTTGCCAGTGCAACAAAGCCAAGTGACAATTGCACAAAATGCAAAAGCGTTTAACATGAATTTCATTAAATGCTGGATATTTGGACGAGTCCTTTGCTGCTGGCTGGTTGCCCCTGGCAACAATTTAAGCAGCAGCAGCAGAGCTTTAAGACTCCGTCTCTGACTTGTAGGCGAGCCAAAAGCCAAATGAATAGCTAAGAGGTCCCATTTGGCCATTTAGTTGCACAATTGATGTGGTTTGATTTCGTTATGGCCATGGCAACTACATAAACACACAAATGCCAAGCAGGCAATAACAACAACTAAAAGCAATCCCCAATGGCTGCCACCAGCCAAACGAATGAATAAATGAAGGGCGAGGCACAAAAAAAAAAAAGAAAAAAACGCCCAACATTGCCGCCATTTCAATAGAGCAGCACCTAGAAATGGAGCTGGAGGAGGAGCTGAAGCAGGAGCTGGAGCTGGAGCTGAAACTGGAGCAGATGGGCAGACAGCATGTGCACATAATAGCTGCTAAGCAACTGCCTCCTCTCTATGTCCATGTCTGAAATGTTTTCGTGTCTTTTCTCTATCATTGAGTGCTCTGCCAATACCTGTTTGTTTCATGTCCCAGTTGTCAGACATTGCCTTGTGTGTGCCCTTGATTTAAATGATACTGAAATTGATTTCATTTAAGCGCAAATTATAATATTCCATTTGGCGTCGTTCCCTCGGCAATGCCATTATTCTGTTGTTGTTGTTGTGGCAAGAGTGCTCAAGTGGCATACATCAAGCGGAAGTTTCAAATTGAACGCAAAATGGCAGCAAAAGGAAGCGGCCATAACAACTATGGACGAGTGCGTAGCGGAAGTGCGCCCTCTGCCTTTGACCACGCCTCAAGTGCGGACAAAGATAAAAAATGAACAAAAAGAAAATCCAAAAAAACGAAAAAACAATTGAAAATGCTACAATAGAGTGTGCTTAACAATGCAATACCCTGTAGACAGTAAATCGCAGACACTAGAAAAAACTATATGCCAAACTCTAACAGTCTATATTAAAATCAAAGTTAACTTCATTTGTTTATTTTATATAAAAATGGAAATCAATTTGAAGTGAAGCCCTGGCACTTTGGCAAATATAATAAATAACTTTTTGTTACTTTTCGTATTTGTACAGCGCTTTAAACTTTGTCTCAAATGCCGTTTCAATTGCTTTTGGCCAACAGCAGCAGTAAAAATCAATATAGATACGGTTGAATGTTTGGCTGTGGCCCCAAGGTGTTGTTTGGGCGTTTTAAGGTTGAGCATAGATAAAAAGGTTAACCACAATCAATTTAATTTGCGACATATGTCATGTTACCTGACCACAATCTAATATGTACTATAATTATAATTTATAAACATTTAATGTCGCCTTTTGTGTAGAACGTTAAATCATGCTGCATGCCTCATATATTGTTGTAGATATGTTGTGTAACTTGTCAGTGGCCTCATCTATCGATAGATAATCATTTTTGTGCATCGAGTATGGCATGCCATTAATTATATACCCCTCCAATCTTATCAGAAAACTCTCCAACCCCCCACCAAAAAGCAGAGATAGGCAATAAAGAGAGAGGAATTTGCTTTTTTGACACCGCATTTTCATTAAATGGATTTCAATTATGTTTGGCAAAGGAGATGTGCAAATAAATTGCATTAAAATTTATGAGAAGAGCAGTTAAAACGAGAAATCTACGATAAATAAATAAATAAATATATATCTCGTATATACATTAAAAAACAAATATATTTATAGGCAGGCAGGAATACTTATGAAAAATGTTGTAGGAATTTTTAAAATGAATTCATTAAAAGTAAAAATCAGTAAAAGAGGGAAAAATCACTTTGCAAACAAGACACAGCAAAAGCAGAAAACCCTTTGATATTTAATGCCAACGATGTACCGATGTCGACCCCTTAACCCTTTTGTTGGCCCTGTCGCACTTTATTTGGCAACTTAATCGCCCCGACAGGCCACAATTTAAATGGAATTTCGCTGCTCACAACGAAATGAAATTTTTTTTTATTAAATTTCAGCGCAATAAGCATCAGCAGCTGCCTTCATTGTTGTTGTTTCAATTTTAATTTTAATTTCAATTTTTTTAATGCCTTTGGGGGCGTTGATAATAATGCCAGAAATGCGTCAAATATTAAGCGGTCTGGTTAACAGCTAAAAAGAAAAAAAAAAGAAAAGTCAGACTGACAGCAGGTTGATGTTATATACTCTGTTTAGCGCTACACATCATTTATTTCAATTTAGGTGCAAAAATTTAATTATTCACTTTAACTGCAATTTTTTTATAATACCTAAAATAAATATTAATAATAAATTTATCAAACAAAAAGAAAAAAAAACAAATTATATGGCCTTTAATTAAATTAAAGAAAAACATTTTAATGTGATAAAAATATATCTCAGGCTTTAATTTTTTAAAATCTAATTGAAATTAGTTCCAAGTCAGATAATATTCAAATACTTCAAACTTCAATAATTCATATTGTCCACAAATCAAAATTAATAATCATAAAGGTTAAAGTACTTAATAGTTAAATGTTTTGTCCTTAGAAAAATGTTATGAAATAAATCTATAAAATTATTAAAAAGAATTAAAGAATCTTATGAAATGACTCGTCAGATTTATTTAAATTGTTTTTGACAAGGAAAAAAATAGTGGAAAATAGTTTTCCAGATTATGAAAAAAAATAATAATCATAAAGGTTAAAGAATTTAATCGTTAAGGGCTTTGTTCTTGGAAAAATGTTATGAAATAAACCTATAAAATTATTGAAAAGAATTAAAGAATCTAATGAAATGACAAGCCAGTTATATTCAAATTGTTTTAGACCTTTTAACAAGAAAAAAATAGTTGCAAATAGTTTTCTAGATTATAACTAAAACATTTTAAACAATTTACAAATAAATAATTGTATATTAAAAGTTTTAAAACTTTAGTTGTGTCAAAAGTTGAGGAATTTTCATTTTTTTTTTTTTATAAATTGATTAAAATTATAATGTGTGCCTGAAAATGATTTTAAGCGGTTTTTAAGCATTTTGCAGTCGTAAAATGTTTATTTAACATTTAAAAAAAAAAAAGTATTTGTGTCGGGCACGTTTATGGGCCGTTAAAAAGGCCAGCTACCCTGCTGCCCTCGCCCCTGAGTAAACAGAACAAACAAAGTGCCTGAAATTTATTTAAAAACTCATTTAAACAGACAACGGGGCAGTGAGGCAGTGTGGCGTCTCCCTGGGTCTCTAAGCCCATGTCAAATACTGGGCTTAAAATGAGGCATGGGGCACGGTTGCTAGGACGTCATCAAATGTTCGCTTTAATATTTCTTTTATTTTTAAACATTTCATCATTGTCTGGATATTATTTTTAAGTGACTGTGGGTGGCCTTTGAATAAGAAATATATACCAAATGCATAATTAATGTCTGCATTGCATTAATATTATTAGGACAGTTTTTCTCAGAAAAATAAATTGAAATTTGCCTGACAAAACTTGAAAATAGCTGGTGTGAATTTCAATGCATTTACAAATAGCTGGCTAGCTGCTGGCAGGTTTGCTGACTGTTTGGCTGAAAATTATTTTAATTTTTCACACAACCGAGAAGCGGAAATTCCAATTAAATCGCATCAGTGAATTTTTGCTGGCCAATGCAACTGGAAATCGCCGCCTGCCTGTCAAAGTTGGCCAACAGAATCGACAAGAGAATCAGAAACAGAAACAGAAACAGAATCAGAATCTGTATCCATATTGGGGTAGATAGCTTTGACTATATGTATGTATATATTTCTGACTGATTTCCATTTATTTACGTAAATTAAAAAACGAAGAAAAAAAATGCAAAAAAAATAAAGAAGAAATTGTTGCACAGTCGCTTTTAAATAAATAAACTGACATAAAGTGAGCCGAAATGCTGAAGGCGCACAAAAAACAATAATGTGCATATGTAAATAACGATGTCAACGTAATTGGACACGGTCCGCCATAGCGAGTATTTACTGTAAACACAAACGCATTGCATATGGCCAACTGCCCATTTCCTCCTCCTACGGCAAATGACATTACAGTTTCTTATTATACAGCTGTCATATATGTTTAATTTGCATCGAACAAACGCATTTCGATTGCAGATTTAAATTATATTGTATTTCAATTAAATTACTGAGCCCTTAACTCATACATTATACGATAAACCATTCAACTTCTTTCAATGCATTTGCATAATAAACAATTTATGTTGGTCTTGCAATTAAAATTGCATGCTCAATTAGAAGACAAAGGACGAGATGGTGCTAACAAAAGTAAATAAACTTGAAGATATCCATTAAAGGCAAGTTAGGAAAAATTAGGGTATATAAAAAGGCAACAATTATCTACAGGTTAAAAGTTTAAAGAGCCCTTGAGAACTATGAAAATAAACTTGATAGAAAAACTAACTTTTTAGCTTAAAGGATCTATAGATTGTTGAAATAATTATATTTAAAAAATTCAAAAAATCAATTCTTGCTTTCCAATGGAGATATAATAGATATACAGTCGACGCTCGCAAATTAGAAACACTTCTTATTTATACATAAAAAAAAGTCCAGAAATTAGATTAAATTAAGAAATTAAATTTACCTTAAAAAGAAATTTCTGAAATAATCTAATTTATACACAAAAAAAATTCCAGAAATTAGATTATTTCAGAAACAAGAAATACCTTAAAAACAAATTTCTGAAATAATCTAATTTCTGAACTATTTTTAATGTATATAAATAAAAAAAAATTGAGTAAATTTACTACAAAAAACTACAATAAAAATTTTTATAGTTAATTCTATTAATAAAAACCAGAAATTAACAATCCAATGCATTACATATTATTATTCTTATTTTTAATTAAAAATATATGTAGACATTTAATCAAAAATAGGCGCAACAAAACATAACATAAAGATTTATTCCAATTACATTAAATATATTTTTCTAGTTAAAAGTAAAAAATCGATATGTATTAATTAAAAAACTTATGATAATTGTTATAATATTCAAAGTATTGTATTATAAAATCAAATGCCAATTTCTGAAAATATTAATTACTGAAGGTTTTATTTTGTGAGCGTCAACTGTATTTTATTTAGTTATCTTCTAAGTCCAAAACTAGATATTTATTGTAGAAAGACAAACGATTTTGCTTACATAAAGTCCAAAATACCTCATTGAATGCCTTATAAATTCATGCCCTCGTCAAAGATATAAGTAAAATGCTGAATAATATTTAACAATATTTATTCAACAATATATCATAACACCTTTTGTTGGCAAAAGCCATAGGGTATTATTAGTAACCTTAGATTTTGCAAAGTAATTACAAACTTTGCGCACGTGCTGCATGCATAATGAAAAGTCATTTGGCACCACACACAACACTGCACAACAAGAAACAGAACCAGAAATAATAATAGAAGGAGTCAGAACAAGAATAATAACTGCAATTATGATATTGCACACATTGAATGCGAATGAATGTGAATTTGATTCAAATGGAATCGATGCGAATCAAAACCAAATGAAAATGAAAATGAAACGGCAATCTGAAGCTGCACAACAGGCGAATTTATTTTTGCTGATTTCCCAAAGACAAACATAATTGAATTACAACAGCTGCAGCAACACGAACCGTTGGACAGACAAGAGTCAGGAGACAAAGAGATACATTTATGGATAGATAGATAGATAGATAGATAGATATAGATACTGAGTGCACATGAACAAGTGTGCATTAAATTGGCAATTATTTGTTACCTCTTTTGTGGCACATGCATAGAGACTGTGAGTTATCAAAAATGTTGCAATAAAATTGTTAAAAATATTTAGAAATAGCTTAACAATAAAATCCACAACTTCTCATAATTTTTTAGTATAAACATTGATTTTTGCGCTTGTACAAAGCTTGTTAAAAGCAACACGAAATTTTTAATCAGAATAAATTTAAAAAAACAAAAAGAAACTAATCTACAATGGCCTCAAAATAAAAGCCATAAATTGAGCCCAAAAAAACATGGCGTTGTTGCTGCTGCTGTCGCTGGTGCTGCATAAAAAATGGCGCCAACACCCGTTCCGGTGTCTACTTCCCAATTTCCGGTTGGTTGTGATGGCCGGCGGACATGATACAGAGATTTGTATGCAAAAAGCGGAAAATTTCGAATAGGCCAGTTAGAGGGGGGCAGCCGTTAGATGGGCAGCAGGTGCATCATGCTATTTTCGTAATTGCTTTAGCAATCCAAAACAAATAACAATTTTGATGGCAGTGCAGGCTGGACTACAAGTTACCCTGTAGAGGGTTAAAACGTTGTTTTGCAGATGAAATGTTTTATGGATTATCGAGTACAATATCTATTGATTAAACATGATTGCATTGGATTCT
This sequence comes from Hirtodrosophila alboralis, assembly GCA_035043045.1. NCBI lineage: Eukaryota > Metazoa > Arthropoda > Insecta > Diptera > Drosophilidae > Hirtodrosophila > Hirtodrosophila alboralis. The sequence continues at coordinate 343,522 of JAWNNH010000241.1, forward strand.
TAAAATCATTTTCCAACTTTGCTTAAATTAAACTAACAATTTAGCATGCCTAATTCGACTAAGGCTGCTTAAAGATATATACTTTATGGGCTCGTTATTAAACCCCTTTTGAAACCATTATAACAGATACAAGATGCTAAAAATAACAGGATAAAGTTGGAACAGAGCCAGTATTGAAGTTGATTTGTTTGCCAGACAAACTACAATCAAATTTCACAGCCCAAAATGCAGGCGATATATAGAAAATTAATGATTGTTTGTCTCGGAGTTTTGGTTCAATTGTCTGCCGATGGGCAAATATAATATTGTTCTCCGAGTTGTTGTTATTTGTTATTATTGTTTTTGTTGGTTGGCGACTGCAACCACTTGTCACACGTGTTAGCATTGATTTTATTTACCAATTGCATTTTATTTGATTTCTAATTAAAAAGCATTGTTCAACGGCAAATATACACACCGTTTTTTCTGTTTTAATTCGCACTTGCATTTAATTAAATGCAAATAACAAATAGCATAAATCGCATAAATTCTATTCAAGGTGCGAGTAACAACTGGACAGACAATGGTTGGTTGGATTGGATGTTGTTGTTGTTTGTCGGATTCAGGGCAGTTCTGACCATTATTTATGAATGCAATCATTCATATGATATTTTGCGGTAACGCTTACATTTATCAAAAAATGTTTTATAACACTTGCTTAACAATGACAAGGCAGCAACAAAGCGTGTTGTTGTATGCCCTATAAAATGGCTGAAAGAGGTCGTTTGGCAAACGCTTTCGTTAGGTAAAAGTTTAATTTCAGCTGTCAAATATAATTGACGAACAGAAATTAACAGAATTTTCTATATAAATCTGTTTATAAGAGAACTATGCTGGTTTAAAGATTATCTTATATTTTTCTACTTTATTTTATTTCCTAAAGCTGGTTTAAATCATATTTTATATTTTTCTACTTAATTTTATTTCTTTAAATTGTCAAAAACTTAAAGACGATTTAAAGTCGCCGCACAGCCGAGAAATTCACAAAATATAAACAGAAAACTCATTAAAATCATAAAATGCATTTATGACAGCATTGTTTGCACTCGGGCAATAAGGATATATAAGGATATATACATATATATACAACAATAAATATATATGTGCGTGTTTGGGGTGCGAACGTTACTCAAAAGTGTCAAAATCATAACCAAAGGCGCGCAGGCAAAGTTGGCAGCAGGCACTGTGGGGGCGTTGCGTATATCCTGCTGCATCCTGTCAGGCTGTACTCGGCTCGTGTTGTCACACAATTATGCATACAACAGTTCCAGTTTTACTGCCGCTTGTTGTTGTAATTATATTGCCGGCTGTAAAACAAACTGCCAACAATAAGCGGAGGAAGCCGGCAAAAGGCGCTGGCAGGCTCAAGGCTCAGGCTTAAGCTGCGGCACAACATGATTAATCATGCCAATTCTGTGTGTGCGTACTTATAGATGCCACTGTGCTGGGAGTCTCTTAAAGCAGCCAACTTGGAGAGTGCTGATATCCTGCGACTGGCACTTCAATCACGCTCATTCGTTATGCGTTTGACAAATTGAAAATGCGCACAAAGTGCAAAGCGTGTGGCCAAAAGGACGACGCGACGTGCTGTTTGCTTGGCCAAACAAGTTCGCCATCCGCTCTGGCATCCTTAAACACATAATTTCTAGTACAGTCCCATCAGTATCTCTCTCTATTTTCATACATTTTGGCGCAATATACCCCATAGTTTGTTTTAGTTGCACTTCTTTATCTATTTTTCAATTTTTTTTCCCATTTTTTTTTTTGATTATTGCTTTCCCATTTTGCTGGCTGACCACGTTCTCCATTTCTCCATTTATCATGCTCTCAACAATTTTTCACTGCATAACTCAGGCTGCCACGTACGTTGGGGAAAGCATCTTCTTCTGCTTCGATTTTAGAAGTACTTCGTATATATATAGCACTCTATCTGCAATCAGTGGCCTGCACAATTTCACACATGGCCACTGAAAGATACGTTTTGATTAATGCAACAGCAATGGACATTGGGAATTGGTCAATCCGCAATAGTTCATAGTAGTAGTTAAAGTTACAGTTGGAGCGATAGCTAAGGGTTGGCTGAACTGGACCTGACTCTCTAGTCAGTCAGTCCGTCAGTCAGCAGCGCGCATTGAGTTTGTGACTTTCATTTTGGGTCGAGACAACGAGTTGATCTAACTGACGTTGACGTTGGCAAATCAAGGAAATCAAACGTGCGGGTCCCGCATTTCCATTGCCATATCCCTCACCCTATCTTCATTCAGGCATGCCCATTTTCAATGCCATTTCCCATTTCGATTGCGATTTCCATTCCGATTACCATTTCGCATTCATTCTTCATCATTTGCTTAGCATGTCACTCAGCACATTTGGCATGCGCTCGTCTATTTAGCTGATTGTCTGTTGTCTGTTGGCTGCAGGAGCAAAAGGACCACGTTCGTGTCTTGAGCAACGCATATCAAAGGAGTCCTTGGCACTGCTGCTGTTCCTGGCGTCTGTTCAGCATTTTTGTTGACATATTCATTGGCAAATGCAATAATGTTAGATTTAAATGCTTGGCAGCGTTTAGTGTGTCTACGTGGCCCTTTGCCTTCAACATTGCCTTCAACTTCAGCTACAGCCTTGCCCCAATGTGCGTGGGTTGCTGTCAAATTGAATTTGCCCAACGTTTTACGCGTTTGTCACGGAAATTGAAAAGCATCGCCACACTTCCTTTAAACTTTATTTTTTTACTTATTTTTTTTCAATTTTTCATTGCCTTGTGACTTGACAAAAGTTGTGTACATTATTTTGCCATTGCACTTGCCAAGCTTCGTTTTTTTCCATCAGCTTCTGACACACTTTGATGTCAGTTGCATGCAGCCAACTAATTTCCAAGCCAAGCCAAAGCCAACTCCGCCCATTGATGAATGACAGGAGCGCCAAGACAGGAACTAGCCAAGTAATGCGGGCAAAGCGCTTCAAAATGCCTTAAGGATTGCTCTGTGTATAGTGTGAGTGGCACATCGAGTGGCGCGCTGATCCGCGCCAGCAGTAGCAGCATCATCATCCTGTTTGTTACGGAGTATTATTATTTTCCAGTTTAATGAAAAGTGCAATTTGCCCCGCTCACGCCCCACATCAATTCAAAAGCAAATGTGCAACTCTGGGGCACAAAGCCACCAAAGACGAAGACGACAGCAAAGTCGAACTCATCGTTGCCACTTTCGTTGCCGCTCCTGCTGCTGCTCCCAGCTCCTGCTCTTGATCCCTATAGCCACTTTACAATCTTATCGATTTTTGCTTGGCTTTTAGCCCGCGTCGTTGCCTTTGAGCCTTTGCCTCAATATTTTTTTTTTTGCCGCCATCGTTGGCCGCTTTATGCATTTCGTAGCCGTATCCACTTTGATGACATTATTGAGAGTCTTGCCCCTATACCCAATCCCAGGACCAATTTCAATCTCCAATCTTCATTCTCCCTTTTTTTTATATATATATATATATCCTTTGTAATAGTGTCCTGCATAATGGCATTACGCTTTTAGTTCGTCTCGGTGCGCAACTCCATCAATTTCAACTGCTTTTTACAATAAATTAAATCAATCGATCAAGCAGCCGCCGCCGCTGACCGGCAAAAACTGTGTCAATCAATTAGTTGTACTTCACACACACACACACACACACAAAGCAGTGTGCCTTCTCTCTGCCATAATAATTTTAATGAAATACAAATATAAATGAGGCGATATCCAAACAATGACAGCTCATCGATGGGCTCAAATGGAGCCCATCAATCGCCCAAAGTTTTTACAATCAGCTGGTCAAAATTATTTCCAGCACTCGCCTGATTAGCTGTGCCATCTTCCAGGACATTTTGCGGCCGGCCACGTGCATGGCATCTCCAAGTAGTTTAACAAAATGGCCGAGCTAGCCAAAGAAATGCAAAATAAATAAGCGAGTAAAGCGACAAGGCAGATGCTTTACTAACAGATACCCTGCACTCTGTAGAGCCAATAATATTGATAGTCAACTGACAATAGAATATATAAATCAAAGAATAAATATGTTTTGGAATAAGAGATAAAAGTTAGATAGATTTAAATTAACCAAAAAAGAATGTAGAAATAATTAAGATTATTTGTAATACTTTAGTAAATTCGATGGATATTTAAAGCCTGCCCAGAGATTAGGCTTAACTCTATATATACTACAAACAGTTCTTCCTGTTGTATACCCTTACTTGCCGTCTAGGCACAGGATATAATAAATACGAGCAGGATAATCGAAGGGAAGAAAAAACGTCTAAAACGAATGACAAATTTTAATGTCAATAGCAAGAGACGTGCACTCTGATGGGGCGGCTGGGCGTGGTCTAGCAAACCAAGGACTTTGGCGGCCCAGGACATTTGCTTTTGCTCTTTATCTGCGACGCTTTCATGTTCATTTTAATTTGTCTGAATGTCGTTGCAGGACGCACAAACGATTTGTTTTGGTCTTCGGCATTGGCAGCGGCAGCGTCTATTGGTTTTTGGGTGGAGGTCCTTTGGGTTTATTTGTATTAATGAAATAGACATTTTGGGGTCATGCTAAAGTGATTTTTCAATGTCCTGCCTGAAGCAGGCGCAACGTTTTCTGGTTTCCCCCAATGTCTCACGTTTCATGTTGTTCCTTATCTCAAGCCATTTTTTCCGTGTTTATTTTGGCTTTGTCTTGTCTGTCGCCTATTGTGTCCTGTTTTAGCCGAATCCTTTCCGTCGTTCCCCCCACACAACAATGGATAAATTTTCTTTTCTTTTTCTGGTTGTAGATGGATGCTGGCAGTGGAAATGTTGGTGGCCTTTCAGCGACACTCGCAGCAAAGTGAAACTAATGGCAGTTAGTTTTGTTAAGTCGATAAAACTGTCAGTGATATGGCAGATTGTGTGGCAGCTGGCGGGTCCTTTTTTGCCGCAAGCGTTGCAGCTTTTTGTCACCTAGAAAACAGCGTCCGTTTCGCGAAATCCTTCTCGCGTTGTCTCTGTATGCAGGCAAGATAGATTTGAGTTTGAGTTGGGTTAAAAAGTTAAATGAAGTTGCCACAGGCATTAAATTTCCAAGCCATTATCAGACAAGTCAAACAGACGCCTACAACACCTATCCCCCTGGAGGATTCAGGGCGCCAAATGCAAATGCGGTTGGGTGGCAAAAATAGTTGCATTTGTCCTGGCATTAAGAATGCCACGAGTAGTTGCATGCAACCCACCCACAATTCACCCACTTGGTATGTGTCTGCTTGGGTGTGGCTTCTTCTGAGTGGCATTTTATGTTCATTTGCTCGCTGGCTGCTCCACAATGCATTGTGTTTTATGTCCTGGCCTATGCGAAAATGCACACTTGCTAGGGTAGGGTTGAAGGGTTTGCAGGGTCTTGCAGCGGGTGCTACTATAACGTTGACTTATTTCGGTGACATGGTGCACATTTTTCTCTACAAATGACTTGCCATGTCTTCATCATCATCAGCAGCAGCAGCGGCAGCGGCAAAACTGAGCTTTCAGCTTATTACTTTGTGTGCACCACGTGACGTACATTCATTGCAAAGTGCAGCCCACGCTGCCACTCCACCTCCCCCTGCTTCCTTTGGTGTGGCAGGTAGCCGAATTAATTATCGCATATCACAGCTGGCGCACGTATCCTAAATCAAAGCATTTAACACCCCTAATCCGCTTAATGTAAAGGGTTCTTCAGTTTATGCTCGTTTCCATACATTCACATTGCCAGCTTGCTCTAGAGGGGGGTGCACTGGGGCAGGACGATGGCAGGACGAGCGCGCAACGTATTTAGCAAATTAAAATGAAAATCCTTGGCTTGGCGACCGCAGTACAAAAACAGAAAAAAAAACAGAAAAAATGAGGAAAAAATCAGCTCACGTCACACACAGGAGGGGCACAGAACAAAAAAAAAGGGACGCAAAATCCCCAGCGAGGCTAGAGGATAAAGGACAACGACTGAGGTGGACACGACAAGCGGCAGTTCGCTGTGATTGGCAGCAGCCATCAAGTAAGTTAATTGCCCACAATTTAGAGAAGTGGAGAGTGGTGTGAGTGGGGGGGGCAAGTGAAGTAAGCTCAAGTCCTACACTCGACTCTAGTCCATGTTGCCGTGCACTTCCGTCGCAAGCAAAGCTCATCAATCGAATTGAAGTCGCTTTCTGGTGGGGGCGTCCTCTGGCAGCTAAATCTCAGCCATTTGTGACGCTATTAGTGCGACTGGTCAGCTGAGGGTCAGCTGGAGGGTCTGGTACTAGTCTCCGCTCTATTTGTATATGGGCTTTGCTGTGGCCATTATCGTATATGGTGCGTTATTAACTTTTCCTGCCTGTCAACATTGAAAATTATATGCTAGCCAAACTCATATACCACACACACACACACAATGAGTGGGTGTATATGAGTGTGTGCCATTTTTCATGCTTTGCCTGCGTCTCGCATTCATTACGTGAGTTGCGTGGCGACGACCACAAGGATTCATATTCTCAAACTCAAACTCATCCTTGTACAATTGCCATTAGCGCAGCAGGCGAAGCACATTTAATTTTGTTGTTGCTGATGTTGCCTTTGTGGTTTCTCTTCTTTTTTTTTTTTGGCAAATAAATCAAGTATTTTTTACAAATTGTTGTCATCATGTTGACATTTGCGACATCTTTATCGGCATCGAGTTTTGTGGCAGGCCCCCCATGCAAACTAGACATTTGTGCCTGAGAGAATGTGAAATTTGTTAATGTGATTGGTATCTAAAAGAAGGGGAAGAGGGTCAGCTTTAAGGTACATACTTTAAGCAGGACATTAGACGATTTATACCTACAAAGATTCTTCTCCATTCTTCCCAATTTGGGTTCAGTTTAAAGTCTTTAAACAGTGTTAAAATTCTACCTTTATAATTATTGGTAAGTGGATACGCATTAAAGAACAAAACCACAACCTTAACTCTGATCCCCAAGACCACCATCAAAACTCAAATCTTGACTTAAAAAAAAAAGAAAACTTTTATAAGAAATTCAACACTTCCGGCTGCTGTTAGTTGACTGTAACTGTGACGGCAAAGTTGGGGGTTTCCTGACGGCGGCGCAAATTAAAAACGAAAAGAAAAGAAATGGCAAAGTGAAACTAACGCCAAAAAAACCAAAAAAAAAACTAGAAAAAAAGCCAACGAAAGCGTGATGTAAATGAAAAATTACATTTTATTTTTATTTATGTATTTGCATTTGCCATAAAACTCAACATCAACATTACCATCAACAGCAATGGCAACACCGAACGTCGGCGTTGCCCAAATGACTTCCGTTTCCGCTTAATACATATATATATATATAGGGGCATCAGCATGCAGTGCGCGTCATTTGTTTGCCTGCTTTGTTGTTGTAATTTTTCTTGTTTTTATACCCTTGCAAAAGGGTATTAGAATTTTGTCGCGAAGTGTGTTATGCATAGAAGGAGATGTCTTCGATCCCATATATATATTCTTGATCAGGATGAAGAGGTGAATTGGTATAGCCATGTTTGTCTGTCCATCTGTTTCTATGCTAACTTTTTGGCTTTATCTTTGAGCTATATTAATAAAACTTGGCACAGATGAAGTTTGATATATTATGTAGCTTGTGTGTCAAAATCAGCCAGATCGGATTACTATATCATATAGCTGCCATAGGAACAATCGGAGACACTACATTTTCATGAAAAGTGTTTGTATGAAAAACTTTTTTGTGTTTCAAGATATCAAAATCAAACTTGGCAGATCGATGCATATTTATGACTTGAACAATCAGACCAAGTATGAATAAAATCGGACCACTATATCATATAGCTGCCATAGGAACAATTGGGCCAAAAATTAGTTTTTCCATACAAAAGTATTTAAAATTTTCTTAGAAAAAACATTACAAGGGTATATAGCTTCGGTGTGCCGTAGATAGCCGTCTCTATCTTGTTTTTCTTGTTTTTTTGTTTGTTTCTTTGCCCATTACCATCTGGCGTCTACACATTTGCTGTCCATTTTGACATGGAAAAATTGCATCGAGTATAATGTAAATCGTGTCATTTGTCAAGGGCAGCTGTTCCTGGGAACACAACAACAACAACAATAACAACAAGCGACCTAATGACAATCGGCATATCTTGACAAACAAAGTGTATACATATATATATATATCTATATATATAAATATAAACTGTTTTCGCACATTGCTCATACGCCGTGTGCGCGTTTAATGAATCTTACAAAAGTAATTTCTGAAAATTTTTTGGGGCTAAGACATTAGGCGACGCTCAGTCTGAGACGGCGTGAATAATTCAATAAACTAACTTTTATGAAGATTAATTAAATATGTCTGTCTAATTTGACGCAATTTATGCAATGCCCCCAAAGCGGGAGAGACACACAGTGTTTTCTCTTGGCGTGGCAAAAAAAAAAAGAAAGAAAAATGAACAAAGTTCTACAACTGTGTGTGTGTGTGCTGCTAAAACTTTTATTAATTACAGAAGATACACATAAATATTAGCAGCAGCAGTGGCAAGTCTTGCTCTAACTCTCATTTATTTGCTAGAAAAGCACTCGACGAGTTACTAACTTAGTTTCTTATGTTTCCTGCTTTGCTTTTTGCAGTGTCCGGGGAAAGTTGACGAACTCAGGAGACCACAAACAACAACAGCAGCAGCAGCAAACAGGGATTAGCCTTGGCCAACAGCAGTAAGGACTCGCTGTAGTGGAGAGTGCGGTAAGTTAAAAGTTGCCTGCGTGCGCCAGGGAAATAATGCAACTTAATGCGCTTGTATACACGGACATAATGTATAATTAATACAGCTCGACATGCACAACCTGTTGAGCCAACACACACACACACACCCTTTCATACCTGCCACCTGCCACAGAACCAACACTCTTACCCCCAACCTGAACTCATTGAAAAGTGGCATAACGAGCACTCGTGTGCCGGCTTAAAAGTGCTTACAAATTGCTACATGTAACAGTGAAATAGATGGTCGGGCAGGGGTAGTAGTGACAGCAGGGGGGGTGGATGGGTATACTGCTGCTTTCATCAACACTTCACAGCACAGTGGAAAAAGAGCTGAAAACTGAAACTGCAATTGAAGCGCTTTTACAGACAGACAGACACAAACCTGGACACAAAAAAAAAGAAGAAATTTATATATAAAGAGAGAGAGAGGGGAAGGCTTTTTAATGAGTCAAGTGGCCAACACGTCGTTTGAGAGTGTGTCTCTTTCTCTGTGTGTGTGTGTGTGTGTGTAATGACGCGCATTTGGTTGGCTTTTGTGCAAACGTATTCGTACGAAATAAACCGTTTGCTTTTGAAGTTCGTTTCAGGGCGCCATGCCAACGTTTGGCATTGCTTTTATAATTGCATGCCGCTCTTAATGAGCCAAGCGCCATGCAATTTGTACAGCAACACACACACACACACACACCACTCAATATGTGTGTGTGTGTGCAAATCAGCCTTTTAAACAACTTTGCCGTCACTTGAAGTTGAAGTTGGCATGAGTTTGGTTTGAGGTTGGTTAGTTGCTTGCTTGGTCTGTCGGTCTGTCTGTCTGTCGGTCTGTCTGTCGTTCGGTCTGTCGGTCGTTCGGTTGGTTGGATACTGCAAAACTCTCGAATGAAACAGCTGCCAAAAACGGCGCAGAAAGTTAAGCCCCAGCCAAATGGATGTGCTCGTAAGCGAAATAAAACCACGCAACGAAACGAAATGAGTAAATTGCGGTTTCAAGTTCTCGCAACTGTTGGCCATCAGCCGCCCCCGACAAAAATCCGCCAGGCAGCCACATCCGCATGCCCCACACACACACACACACACACACACACACAACACACATTTCTGTGTTGCCTTGGCAATGCGTTTTCTCTTTACCATTTTTTGCAATTTACCCAAAAACCACTTTGGTTGTTAAAATTTTTAACACATGCTGCATAAATTTTTTTTCTTTTTTTTGAAGTTGCTGTTTTTTGGTAGTGAGAAAAAACATGACTCAAACATTTGATTGACTTTTGCGCACGAACACAATAACAACGCTCAAATCATTTTCACTTTTAATGCCAGAAATTGCTTTAAAGCGCAAATATAAAATATTGCGCATACGCCCTCCACAAACACACAAATATGTTACATATGCCATTCAAGCCATATATATATATATATCGTATAAATGTATAATTGAAAACAAATTTTACTGCATGTAATTGAGAGTGTTTATGTGTGGGTTTGCTCTGTGTGCGTGTGTGTGTGTGTGTGTGTGTGTGTGTGTGTGTGTTTGGGTCTGTCTTGATATCGATAACAAATGCCACAAATTGAATTTAAATCATATTACATACGAACAACGAGCCAAGAGGGTTTTGGCCTGCTTCTTGTCGTTGGTTAGGATCTTAGCCTGCTTGTTGGGCGTGCCATAGACATGTTGGCTTGTTTTATTTATGAAGACAACAACAATAGTTAGCCCAGCTAAAGCAACAGCAACAACAGCCACAAAGCAACGCCTTCACTTTGCCCTACACAGACTAAAAAAGGGTTGCATAATTTTTAGCTGCAACTGGCAACAAATTGCTACTTTTTAAATATGCTAAATATATGGTATTAAATTGTGTAATTATTGAAATGTGTATAGATATTATTGAAGTCTATTTCTGAGCTCTATTTGCAGAGATAAAATATATAAAAAAGCATTTATACTTTCATTATTTGTTTATTTTGACAATGTTAGATCAAAGTATCAATATTTATTTTCATAATAATAAAACACAATTTTAAGCTTACTATAAAACACAAATTGCTTCGATTATATACATAATATAATATATATATATATGCTACAAGAAAAAACCTCAAGCTATTGCCATTTAGCTTAACAAGCTAGCTAGTTTGTGCCATAAATAAATTCACATTTTTTATATGATGCGTATTAAGCTCGTTTAGTTTTTAAAGAGCATTTAAAATGTCTTTATAGCTAAAGCTTACTTGCATTGCCTTATTTTGAGATTTCCGTTTTATGCATTCAGTGCACACGTTTCCCAGAGACAAGCGAGCCAATCTGCTGGCTGCCAACCCCCAAACCCAGCTCTTGGCTAAATCATCCCCCCCTCCTGCCAGCCAAAGGGGTTGCAGCTCTTAATTGTCTGGCTTGCTGTGCTGTTCCATGGCATGCAATAAATTTATGCATTGCATTTGGATTTTGGGGGCAGCCAGAGGGGTCAGAGGGTAGCAGCTATAGGCCAAAGGCCTGTCGGTAACTGAGACTGCTGCTGGGTATTAAAACCATAAATAAATGTTTGATAAGCAGTCAATGTACTTTGCATTTTCACAGAAATTCACATAAGCAATATTTGGTTGCAGTTTAAGCCAATTAAATTCTGATTTTTTAACAGAGAAATAAACAAAAATATTTTAATAATAATTTTATCATTTTCTCAATTAAAAATATGATATATATATATTTTATATATTGCTGTGCATATACACAGATCAAATGCATTGATATCCATGGCAAATAAAATAAAATTTTCTTTTATTTAAATTATGCTGCAGATAGTTGAATAAATCTTTAATATTTTTTTTAATTTAATTATTAAATTTCAGTTTAAAGTTCAGTTATGATAAGGCAAGGCTATATAATATGCATTTATACATATTCATATTTCTGTCAAAGGTTAACATAAATACTATTTTACATATTGACTTTTCAATGATTCTATGGAAATTTGCATTATTTGGACTGAGCAGAGTTTATTTTAATAAATAAATTATACTTTTAGATATTTGCAAGTGTTTTGATACTCAACTGAAAAATATTTATATTTTCGTTGGCACAAATGCAATTTTATGGCCACTCAATAAAATGCCAAATTAAAGTTGTGTACAAAATATGCTCAATATGAAATTGACAGCCTCAAAAACCATTTGAAGTGTAAATAATCGTGCAAGGCAAGGAAACAGAAAAAGGAAAAACTTATGGGCCAAAGCCAATTCATTCAAGGCATTGAGGCACACGTCGTAGCAAGGCAAGGATTCTTCCGGCAGCTGCAGTGTCCTGCCTTGTTGTCGAACGTGTTTGCCGCTGCTCCCAGCGTGGCAACACTGAAATGCGAACGTGTCGCACGTGCGTGCAAGGCCAGAGACAGTCTCAGGTTTAAGTCGAGTCCAACTTGCATTTGATATTGACGTTAAAAATTTTCTTGCCAAATGCAAACAACAACAATAAACAAGGAGAAAACGGTTATCTACGGCACACCGAAGCTATATACTCTTGCAATGGTCTTTTAAGAAGAAAAACTAATTTTTGGCCAAATTATATCTATGGCAGCTATAATATATAGTTGTCCGATTTTATTCAAGCTTGGTCTGATTGTAAAAATTCTAATTCTACATCGATAAGCCAAGTTTGGTTTTGATATCTTAAAAAACAAAAAAGTTTTTCATACAAAGCACTTTTCATAAAAATTAAGTGTCTCCGATTGTTCCTATGGCAGCTATATGATATAGTGGTCCGATCGGGCTGATTTTAACACACAAACTACATAATATATCAAACTTAATCTGTGCCAAGTTTCATCTAGATAACTCAAAGATAAAGCCCAAGAATATATATACCAAAAAAATTCTCCTTTTATTTTTCATTTTTTTATTACACATTTCAAGACAAAATTATAATACCCTTTTTTGCAAGGGTATAAATAGCAAGAGTAGGAACAATTTTTACGACAAATAGGAAGAATGTAACGGCAGTTAGTCTACACACACACACACACACACACACACACTCTATCATATGGTAGAAAACTCCTACTACAAGCTGTCTGGGCGTGTGTTGTAGAGTCTTGGGGTAAGGGCATTGTTGCCGCTGCTGCTGCTGCTGCTGTTGCACGCGTTGCACGATTTTGCAAATAAATACAAATAACTTTGATTTACCAGCAGTCTCCCTAAGGGACAGGCAGGCAAGTAACACACACACACAATGATAGAGAGTGTGTATCCTGTGACGTTCGACAGAAGAAGCATTCAAATTAAACTTTATTTAGCTGCCTGCCATTGCTCGTTGCATACCTAAGGGCGTCACAGCCCGAAATTGCAGATTGCAGGCTTGATCACATTGCCAATGCCGAGGCCTGCAAATGAATGTCAATTGAAGGCAACAGGAGAAAGGGGAACAACAGGAGCTGGAGCTGGAGCTGCAAGCCAGACAAACAGACAAACGTGCTGTGCATGCAATAAAGGAGCTTTTTTTGTGTGGGATTTTCTTGCACTGATAGCAACCAACGTCACAATATGCTACACGAATTGCCATTGGACTCAGCAGACGACACCACGGCTGAGTCAATACATGGCATAAGCCATCCCCCGGCTGACACAATAGTTTACACTTTTATTCCATTGTGTCTGACTCTGATTTAAACAAGAAAAGAAAAATTTAATACAAGTCAGCTGAAGTCGCATAACAATTATGGTAAATGACTTCTAATTGCGTAGGAAAGGTAACTAAATGTGCTTAAATGACCTGGAAGATACCCTATAAGTCAGCTAATGAGCTGGCAAATTAAATAATCAGTGTTAAATAAAGTTTATTTTGAGCTGATTTAGAAATATTTATTATTAAATTAGTCGTAACGCGATAATGGCTTTGTTAATCTGTTTATTGGGTTTTTATTTTCAATTCTATAAATTAATAGTTTTTATATCAAGAATATTAAAAATACATAGTTTTAAAGACACTAGTAAATACCCTTTAATGTGTTTTTTATGAATGTTGTAAATCCACTTTCAAATTAACATAAATATGTGAAACTAAAACAAACTTAATTCAATTTTTAATTTAAGTCGTCGACTAAATAATGCTACACATTTATTTATGAAATAAATGGAGAAATCAGGGATTGCAACTCTTATGATTATTAAGTACAAAAATTAAGAGTAAAGAATGATATCTGGACTTTTTTCATAAAAATTGACAATAACTCTTTTTTTTTATCCGAAAATTCAAATTGTGACATAATAATTAAATTTCAATTTTTATGTTAAAAACTTTCAATTACTCTCTTTATTCAGCATATAAAAAAAATCAATAATTATACAATTACTCTCGTTAATCAAATTTAAAAAAAAAATCAATTATTAAAATTATTTGCCAAGCTTTTATTGAAAAATTGAAAAAAAAAAAATAATTTTTTCATTTCTATTTTTGATTTTTAGTATAATAAAAGTTATTTCTTGATTTTAATTATATTAAAAATTATTTTTTGATGTTTTTTATAATATATTTATATTATTATTTGCAACTTTTCAATAAAAAATGTCAAATAACTTGGATTATTGGTTTTTATTATAAAAGTTGAATAATAAGAGTAATTTATAGTTTTTGAACATAAAAATTAAAATTTTTTTGACCGAAAAATATAAGTTGAATTGCAATTTTTTAATATATTTTGAAAATATAAGTTTATCCCGTTTGCAGGATCCTACGTCCTGAATTAGTATATCTAAAATATTCCCATTCATCCAAAAAATTGTTTTTGGAATTAATTTCATTGAACTCATGACTCATATTTGCGATCATTGGAATAAATAGTTAAATTCATGTGGCAGGAGTTGGTCTGCTATTGTCCGCTCTGTAAAATAAAAGTACTAGGGTTCAATTCAAGGCGATTCTCGAATCAAGAAAATAAAAAGCTAAATCGTAGTGATTAGCAGATGCGTTTAACTGGGCTCAATAAACAGACTAAGAAGGTCACAATGAGGAATTATTGCTGCGCCCCGTTTAATAAAAAAAAAAAAAAAAATATAATTCATCAAATTCTTCCGTCTATTATCACAGGGTATAAGCAAGCCTGCCTGTTGGTCTAGCTTATTATTATTGTTATTATTATTTGCAGTTTCGCTTGTGGCCTTCGCTTTTGTTTGTAATGTGAAAATAATCCATGCGAAGGTTTTTCTTGTTGCTCTGCACTCGGCAACAAAATCAAAGTATTAGCAACAACAGCAACAACAACAATAGCAACAATAATAGCCGAGCAACAGTAGCAAAGCACAGCTCGAACTTCCGGCGGGCGTCGCCGCCATGGCCACGGGAACAGGCAGGCGGGTGGGCTGGCCGGGAAATGGGAAATGGGAAATGCTATAGCTGGGAGCAAGCTCAGAAACAACGGCAACTTGCCGAGGCAGTAAACTTTTTACGTGTGGGGGAGTATGTTGTTTTATTCATACACTTTGCGCCCCACTATTTGCACTATTCGTTCGAGGTTCGAGTCCTTCGACTGCTTGGAATCCTTCGGAACGTTCAAGGGTTGCTGCAACTCTAATTTTATTTTTATGAGCACGAGCGCAAATAGCGGCAACATTGGCTTGAGGAGTTGGGAGTGTGGGGTGTGGGGGTTTGAATTAAGTTACGGCACTTAATGATGTTGCTTAGCAAATTGAAGCAACTAAACACAAACATAATTGAAACAATTTTCTCATTATAATGACGACGATGATGACGACGATGAAGGCAAAAGCTGAAGCCTCCTGTTTGGCAGTCAAACGCAAAAGCAAAAAGGAGCAAAAAGGAACAAAATGCCAGCCAGGAGTTGGGCTTGGCGAAGCGGCAGCAGGTGCTCCTGACGCAAATTGTTTGGCTTTGTCTGTGACCTGACAAGGCAGCAGGTAAACAATGCCGGCTGTTGCCACGCCCCAGCCACCTGCCACGCCCCCCTGCTCCTCTGTCCATGTCAAGTAAATATGCGTCGCGTTTTTCTCTGTGTGTGTGTGAAGAAGATGAAGTGGTTGGCGGAAGTCATAGCAAAAGTTAGACGCGCTTCTTAGTGAATATTGCAAATAAAATGCACAAAATGAAAAAGTCGACAGAGGCTCAGGAAATTGTAGATGCAGCGGGGCCTGAGGGGCAGGCTGTGTAGGCGGTGCGGAAGTTGTAACAAGTTAATGGCAGTTTTCAACAACCAAAGGACGACTGTCAACCTCTTGAGTGCGGCAGGTGCAGCGGCAACAACTTCATTTAGCTGCCGCCTAAAGTGATATTCAAGTTGGCACTCAAGTATCTGGCCAAGTAGCAGTTAACGTGGCCTAATAAAGTTGCTGCTGGCAGATTAAATTTAGCCAAGCACACGCGGCGTATGCGTGTTGTGTCCTGGGAATTGAAACGGCTGCTGTTGCTTTCTATTTTTTCTATATTTTTTTTTTGTTAAAGCCTTTTGTCTTGGCCAACAGACAGCCATCATCATTGTATGAGCTTATTTTTGGCATTATTGTTGTTTAGCTCGGGCAGCAGCCCATTAGCAGCTCAATTTACACAGTCAAGTCAACACCAAGCGTGTGGCTTGGCCATATACAATATTTGGCATTTGTTTTTGGTCCGCCCGCTCTTTCATATTTCCGGTGCTAAAAGCTCCAAGGGGTCAAGTGGTTCGCCTAATGGACCGACAACTGCAATTCGATATGCTCCCAAAACGACGACGACAATTCGCCTCATACAAAAGGCAAACCATAAACAAAATCAAATTGCTTGCAAATAGCTAAATAAAAGGCCTCAACTCAACTCCGGCTGGAACTTGTGGTTCTGTGGCTCTGTGGCTCTTTTGGCTTCGTCCTGATTACTCGATATCGCAGGATATTGCGGCTAAATGTGGAACAAGTTTTGCGCTTTGCAAATTAATAACAGCAGCTGAGTTAAGTTTTTCCTTCTGCTTGATGTTTTGTTGTTGTTATAGCCACACACAGAGAGATGTGGGCGCCTAGACACAACAAATACACACACACACCCCCACACACACATACACCCTCAGCTAATGCCTGCAGGCTGACGTACGTGCTGCGGCATTTTTATTAGGCTCGTCCTTTTTACGAGTCCTGTCAAAGCTGAAAGAAGCCTTTCAAGCCAAAAAGGGGGCTGCGGGTGTGTGGCTGAAAGCAGCGGCGCGTTGCGTTGGAAACTTTATTTCATTGGCCATAAAAGTAACAGCACAAGTTACTTTTTTAATACTCTTTAAGCAAAGGGTAAACAGGTTTATTGACTTGGCGAAAATACATATATGCATATACTAGATGCATGCGAATTTTCCAGTTAGTTTATAGCTTACTTTAACTAAAAAAAATATTTGAGAATTTTTCTAAAAATAAGAAAAAGAAAAGAAAATAGAAAATAACAGCAATAGCTTCAGCTGCAGTATTTAAAATAAATCATTTCATATATTTTTATGAAGAAAAAAAACAATTCTTCAACATATATGTTAAATAATAAATGGTTTTTGACATTAGAAGCTTTCCACAAATTTTTCATTAATTTCTGCACATTTATTCAAATAAAAAAATGTTTCAGAATTGTTAAAATAAATCTTTTAATATACACCTTAATTAACCAAAAAAAAAAAACCCCAGCAATTAATTCTTCAACATATTTGCAATTTATAGCAAAATTATTTATAGTTTTATTTTAATGAAATAATTCGCTTTTCAATAAATTTCTTTTTAATTTCTGCATTTTTATGAAAGTAAAGAAAATGCTGAAATGCTTTCGAATTGTTAAAATAAATCATTAAATATATTTTTATGGAGAAAAAAATCAATTCTTCAACATATTTATTAAATAATAAATTGTTTTAAGTTAATAACATTAGGAGCATTTAATCAACTTTTTCTTTATTTCTACAAATTTATTCAAATAAATAAAATGCAAAAATGTAAATGTAAAATAATAATTCAATCAATTCTTCAACTTATTTATTTGTTAAATAAGAAATTGTTTTACTATAATGAAATTATTAGCTTTTCAATCAATTTCTTCCAAATTTTTTCATATTTATTAAAATTAAGAAAATGCTGAAAAGCAACAGCGGCAGCTTTAGAATTGTTAAATAAATCAATTAATATTCATTTGTGGAAAAAAACCAATTAATTAATTTGCAACATATTTGTTAAACAAGAAATAGCCCTAGAAGCTTTTAAATCAATTTATTTTAAGTGCTGCATATTTATTAAAATAGAAAATGTTGACATATAATAGCCACAGCTTTAAAAGTATTAAAATAAATCATTTAATTTACTTTTATGAAACAAACCTTTCAATCAATTCTTTAATATAGTAGTTGAAAAATAAATCGTTCAAAAATAACGAAATTGGAAGCTTTTAATCTATTTCTTCTAAAAAGCTGCATTTTTAATAAAATAAATAGAATGCTGAAAGTCTTCTTAAAAATACATTTATAACATTTTTTATTTTTTGATAAACTCCAGCAGTAAAACAACAAATTATAATTTTTAAAGCAGTTTATCTTCAATTAAACCATACACACTCTTAGCTATAATTTAAATAAATTCAAATCAAAATATTCCACATAACATCTTTAGAACAATTGACATAAAAACCTCGTATCTTTTCAAAGCAATTGAATTTAAGGGATTTACCTTGTGCAATTTGATTTAATTAGTCGGTGTTGCTGAAATTTCAGTGATTGCTCTCATTGCTCTTAACTCTTAGCTCCCAGTTGCCAGTACCCAGATCCCGGGTCGTATCATTGTTATTAGTATGTACGAGCGTTTTATTGGCAGCTCCGTGACTGAAAAATGTCGCTCAATTAAAATGGAAACACTTAAAATTCAACACTTAATTCCGTGCGTAAAATTAATGCCGAGCACCTAATTAAATTATGTTAATTACTTCTGAAGTCTATTAACAACAGCCCACACACACACACACACAAATATACAATAATAAACACACATACACACACAGTGTTAGGACACGTATACCCAGTACATAATTTTGTTGTTTTTGTTATTTGTGGGTTGGTTGTGCTTTGGTTTTGGCTTTGGGCCGAAAGGCAAACATCAAATAAGTTTCAATCAATTCCAATTAACAACGTCCATAAAAGCAGCTCCAAACAGATCCACAAAGTGCACATAAGAATGGAGAATGGCAGGACAATTTAATTTAAAATTTAATGGCCAGACCAGGGCAAAAAGCGCAAAAACCCAGTTTGATGTTGTTATCAAAAGGCAAACCGTGCGACCGCAAAAGCAAGAAACAGGAGTTTAGGGCCAAGACGATGAGCAGCAGCAGGATATTGTAATAACGGTAGCATGACACGCAACGGACACCGACACGAGCCAGGACACTTACACACACACACACACAGCTCTGAGTATCATCAAGTCCAAGTTGAATGCAGCTTGGAAAAAACAAAAAAACAAAAAAATATTCTAGAAAAAAAATGCCATCGACCGCGACGCAGGAATGCAGTTTTACAGTTAGCAACAATGGGGCAACACTGGTCGAAGCCACAATAAAAGACACAGGACACAGGACACAGCGACAGTTGGACGGACAGGCGAAATAAAACCGCAAACACGCCAACGCCAACGCTTCTGTCAGCCAGCCAGGATACTCTCCAGCTACGCAACTATACTGACGACTTTGAGGCGAGGACATATGCGAGCCAAGTTCATTTTGCACTTGCAACGCAAAAATTTAATCAAGAAGTGCAATGGCAGGCAAGCCCGCCGGCAGGACCTTCACATAGAGGACCTCATCACCCGCTAACAAAAGTTGTCTTGGCCCGGGCAACAGCCCAGCCCCTTGCGTGTAATGCGAGATTCGTTCAACATTTACAATGATTTTGTGATTCTTCCGACACTTTATGGCCAGCCAAGCTGACAGGCCCCAGGACACGGACACGGACACCACAGCAGCTAGCAGCCAGTTGGTCCTTTCGGTAAGTTGTATTTTTATGCGAGTAAGTATAATGGAGTGAAAGACTTTAAGCAAGCATCTGAATAGCACTGACCAACCCCATTGCTGTATTAAGTTACAGCGGGGAATAACACAAAATAAAAAGGGGTTTATTTTTTTGGGGGCAAATGGAAAATGGAGCAGCTGACGCTATTGATGCTGCGTGTGCCATGTGATATACCAAAAAGCAAGGAGCAGCTGGTTAAAATTCCCACAGGCTGAAAGCTTTTTGCCTCAACACACATAAAGTGTATATAAATATTTGGTTAATTCGATTTTTAGCTATGATTGTCCAAACGCAATTCTTGTTGATTTTCAAATACTCAAGGGTTGCGCCTGGGCATCGCCGCTCGAAATGAGAATACACACATCACAAAAAACCAAAATACCAAAATGCCAAAATGGCAAATTAATTAAGTAAGTATGCTGTGCTAATTAAAATCATTTATTTTCATAGTATTATCTCTAAAATGCTTTTGTTTAGTTGTAATCCGCAGTAAAGTGCACTTGTATGCTAAATTAAATTGAATACTTGGAATGCCTTTTGAGAAGGAAACGGAGTACAATTTAGAAATTTATATTAAATGTTGTTTTTTCCTAGAAATTCAAATTACCCTCAACCGCATTTGTACATGTTAATATAGTCTTATGCTAAATCAAATATTCCAGGAAACTAAATGAGCTTTACAGGCGAAACAATATAGAAAATTCTAGATATTTGTGTACTTGTTAATTCACTGCACGATTTCAAATGAATTAATTAAATTTATGCTCTGGCAGTTATAAATAATAAATAAAATATAATTAAAAGTGGCAAACCATAAACAAAGAATATATTTTTAATATATATTAATATTTTTTCAAGCTAAAATTTGAGCTAAATCAATATAGTTATATATTTCAACTTTTCTCTTTTAGAATATAATGAAACTTCAACTCAACTGCAAGGACATAAACCGGCAGAGGAATAACAATTTTCTTCTATGCATATTTATTATTTTAGCGCCATAATAAACTCTAGTAACTTAGCTAAAGGTAAGTACTATATTAACAGGTAATAAGTAACATATTTTTATGTCTTCAAAACTATGCTTGGTTCTTCTACAGAGGGGGGGGAAAAACTCCTATTCGACTTAAGCAATTTCCTTGGCAAGTTTACTTTCTGCTTATACAAGTTGAGTTAAAAATAATGTTTACAAAATTTTTGCCATGTTGTTTTATAACAATTGGCTCGGCTACAGGGGGAAGCCAAGCGACTGCTTGAATGTATTATATATATATTTTTTTTGATTATATAAAACAAGAATTCTCTTACATAGCAACAAGGACTTGGAAAAGCAACATCAAACTTTTTGCATAGAAAAGCTATTTTGCAGCAAATATTTGCCAAGCATATTTATTCGCCTTTCCGCCAGCCACTTTTGACAAATTATGACTTTGCTACTACTACCCTCTTATACCCCCCTGTTTTCCCTTTGCCCATAAGCTAGCTTTTCTTGTGTGTTTCCCCCTCTCCGCTCGTTGTGTTTTTACTCTCACAAACTATGGCACTAAGTTACCATGACAGCACTGCCACATTATACAACAAGTGCTCGAAATAATAAAGTTAACAGCACTTTAATAGTTAGCTCGTACTCCGCCCACTCCCCCCCACCTAAAGCCGGTGGCAAGTGGCAGAAGCTTGAGCTTGGCATTTGGATTGGAATTATGGCTAGAGAGAGGCAGCGTGCAGCACAGGGACAAAAGGCAACATGTTGCCGGGCAACGGTCATAAATGAGAAGCTTATCCTATCGAGCAGCACAACTTGAGCAATAAAATTGCTCTTATATATCCTTACAGATACAGAAGAGACAGAGAGAAGAGAGTCTGGTGAAATATGCCTGGCATGCTCATTGGCAAATCCCGGCTAGCGTTGAGAGTCTGATAAATTTTCCACTTTGATTTTTGCGCTTAATAAAAGTCAAATTTAAATTCGGCTGACTACGCAGGAACCCTACTCCTCCTACTCCTCTTACATGTGTGTGGCGCATGTTGTTGCAACAACAAAGCCAAGAGCACTTTTATTGCCCGCCGATGACATGACTTTGGAGCTGGCATACAGCTTAGGAATGTAATAAACATTGACTTGGACTTTTATGGCATGTACATAAAAGGAAATCAGAAGCATGCAGCTAACCAGTTTTCTAGCTTTCCCGCTGTCCAGAGCAGCAGTTGCCAAATGGCATAAAATAAAGTCAAAAGAAAAGTCAAATCGCCGCTGCAGTTTGCTTGGAGCGAACTAATGAGCTTTATGTTGTCGCGGGGCGTATGCTTAATATGCATGCCAGTTGGCGCAGAGCAGCCTCAAAGCGCTTACATAAATGTTGGGAGGCGCCACCCCCCCAAGCGCCAAGCGGCAAGTTCTGCATAATTCAATTAACTAGAAACATGCAAATGAAAACTTTGCCGGGCGGGGCAGGGAGTGGGTTTCTGTGTGTGCAAAGTGCAGCCAAAATCTAAAAAGACTTTGCAACTTGTGGTAAGAGAGGGGAGAGCGGGTGCCGAGAGAATATCAAAGTGTAGCTGCTTTTAATGCTACGCCAAATTGGACAACTCTCCAATGGAATTGCGCAAAAATATTTCTAATTATTTCAGAGCAGCAGCACAAAGCGCCTGGCAACGTTCCCAGCTGCCTCAACCCGCCCTTCCGGTTCCGGTCATGACTCCTACGCTACTCCCGCTAGCCTGGCTTTTGCTTAGTCAACTATGCGTGTATATCAGAAGTATGAAATGTAATAACGTAATGAGTAATTGCGCAAAATGTAATAAAGGACACGGAGCGCAGTTACGCAAAAAAACAGCATGCAATCTGGCAGGGATAACAAGGATACTGCCGCCAGCAGCAATTATGGATGCGGTAGGGGGAGTGGTTGGCAAAGGCGCAACAAAACTTGTCAACTACAGGCAAACAGGAGCAGCAGCAACAACTTCAACAAAGGCCAGCCTGGGGTCGAGGTGGGGCGTACGTGCAACGTGCCCACAAAAAGTTGAAGCACAGCTCACGCGTTGCTGCCGCGTGACTCCAACTGGTTGCTGCCACATTGGACAATTCTTGTGTACACTGAGCGAAACGGGCAGGGCTTTGGGCTCACTCTCTCTCTCTCTCTCTCTTGGTGCGTCCAAAAAAGGATATTAATTTCCCAAAGGTGCCGTTTCAGCCAGCGAAAATCACGCAAAATGCCAAAAGAGCAGGGGTCTGGGGGGCTCTTAAAACAACAACAACACGAAATAAAAATAAAAATAAAAATATAAATAAAATGCACGCACACACACACACACACACACACACACAAATTAAAAACTTTCAATAGCAACAATTTTCATTTAAAAATTCATCGCCATGCGCTGGGACCGCGACAATGGGGCACAAAAATGTGGCAGAACGAAAAGAGAGTGGGCGGGGGGCAAGTGTAAAATGTTTTGAAACTTGGGTGTGGAGTATCCTCTGATGCTGTTGTTGATGGCCATTGAAGCGGGCAAACAAAAGTGACAAACAGATTTATTAAAACTGCAAATCTGCATTGTACGAGTAGTTTGGGCCAACAATAAACAACCAGAAATAACAATAAAAAAGGGAAATAATTTTATAAACGTTTAGACAAAAAATAAACAATTGTAAGTTATGCTGGAATTTATTTAAATGCAAATTAAAATTATTTTTAAATTATTTAAAGAAGAGGGAGAGCGAAAAAAAATTTATTTATAACTTATTTCAGATTTTTTGGATAAAGAATTAGATTATCTAATGGCATTATATTAGATAAAAATGTGTATATTACACTTTTACACTAAAACCCGATTTATCTATTAACATGAAATCGAATTCCCAGGGAAATGGGAAAATAAATACGATATTTTGGCAGAAATGCAATTTATTTTTATTTATTTATTTATTTATTTGGTTTCCTAGCACTACAAGTATGAATTTATAATTTAATGTGCTAGTCACAACATGTAATTATTTAACTTAATTTTTTATTATACAACTGTTTTAGTATCATTAATCTCAATAATCAAGAAAAAATAAAAAGTATTTTTTAAAATTTTTAGGAACCAGCATTAATTTTTCAGGCTCGAATAAAGTCAGCTCATTTAGAGTTTTGCGAATTGGAAAAAACGTGAAATTTTTACGCAACTTTCAGCGAGAGTTGTGTAAATTTTTTAAACCTAAGAAAAAAATTCAAAATATGGGAAAAGTTAATAGAAGTATGTAGAATTAATTGTTAGTAAAGATTTTTAGTATTTGTGTTTTATAGTTTAATTATCCAAAGTATTCATTCGTGTTTATTGTTAAATCAAAACTCTTGTTCTGTGAAGTATTACTTTAGTAAAAGTAAAAGGTATTTTCAAAGTTGATATAAAAGGTTATTAGCAAAACCATCTAGAATGAATCACATGCTATTGATCTAGGTTTTTTTTTTCTATAAAGCAATCTATAGCATAAATTCTAAATTAATTCGTTCATAAATAAAAATCATATCTATTATATTATTATTTTATTATTTTATCTATGTATGTTGACTATTTGTATATTGTATAATTGTATATTGTATAATTGTATATTGAGCTATAAAACTCAAAGACCCTTTTATTAATTTATGCTACGTGGTACAACAAAACTTGTTAGCCGCTTTAAGGGGCGTGCAACAATTAAAACTATTTTGGCCAAAACAATATCGACGCTGTTGCTATCTGAATAGTTGTTGCTCTTTGTTGTTATTGTTGTTGTTGGCTGGCAACATTTCATTAGAGCGCCGAAGGGGTTTGCCCGAGGTTAAACCACAGCGTGCCATACCAAGGGGGCGGGTGCAGGAGGAGCAGCAGCAGCAGCAGGAGCAGCAGCAGGAGGAGCAACAGCAGCAGGGGAGACAAGATAAAAGCTGATTACTTGCTGCAATGGCTGACAGGACATGGCAGGCATTGGGCCTGGCCCAGGACTCGGGTTGGACTTGGACTTGGGCGTTGTTTCGCGCTTGATTCGCCATGGCTGCCATTTCTGTTTGTTGTTTATTTTGCAAGCGTTGCGAAATTGCAAAGCATGTCCTTTGCGAAGGGTATAAACCCAGCAATGAGGACAAGGACGAGTGCGAGAGAGCAAGAGCGAGATAGAGTATCAGCTTAGCTAAACACAACAGCTGCTGGCAGCCGGAGCAGAAGCATAAAAAGCAGGATACTTTAAAGTTTGTGCCACCCATAAGAAATGTAAATTTATTGCACTAAAACTGAAGCGAAATTTAAGGAGATATATATAAGGATATATATACATATATCCTGTATATTAACAAGTCTTTTTAAGCTTCTTGAGTGAGCATATATCCTGCATGCCGTAACCCGCAGGCGGTGGATCAATTTTCAATGTTGTTAATCCTGATTTAGGCTCACTGGCATAACGGCCATTGCGTGGTCCTGCCGGTGGCATTTTGCCCACCTTCAAATTGCACAGAATCTCCTCGACATCCTGGACCGTAAGATCCTCGTAGATGTCATCATTTACAGTCATCACAGGCGCATTGACACAGGCCCCGAGGCAATAGGTGGCATTCAATGTGAACTGCATGTCCTTGGAGGTTTTGCCCTCTGCCAGGCCCAATATGGACTTGCAGGCTTCCAGAATGCCATCACAGCCCCGCAGATAACAGGGCGTGGTTGTGCACACCTTTATACGGAATTTGCCTAGGGGTTGTAAGCTGAACATGGTATAATAGTTGGCCACCTCCCACACCGCAAAGGGTTCCAGTTGGAGCATTTCAGCGACTGTCTGTATGGCCGAGATCGGCAGCCAGCCATATTGACGCTGTGCCAAGTCCAACATGGGTATTAAAGCACCACGCAGCTCCTGCTTGGGATACGATTCCATTAAATGCTTCGCACGGCACAGATTCTCCTCGGTAAATGCAAATTTCAGCTGCTCGTACATGTTGCACTTGTCCAGCTTAAGACGCGGCTGTGTGGCACAAATGTTGCGATTTGGTTGCAACATCAGGCGTGGCAAAGGCGACAAACGCATTAAATTGTTAAACATTTTTTTGGTGAATCAAAATCGAGGAGATATATATATATATAGAGTTATATAAGTGTTGTGTGTGTGTTGTTTGCTGGAAATGTTGGGAATGGGAAGTTTTTGCCGCTTGCCTTGTTTTTTAGTTTTATATTTCAATTTGATATTGAAATTGTCAGCGCTTTGTTCATATTACACACACTCTCTCAGTCTGAGGCAATCAAATTAACGTTCCCGCATAAAATCGAAGGAGTCACAGGACTTTTGCCATGGCAACAATCGTCATTTGATGCGTCTGTCTGCAAATAACTAACTGGCACAATATGTCAATCAGTATACGATCGGACGGACTGCTGCTTTTATTGGCTGCCACGGGTTCTGGCCTCCGGCTGACTCCAGGCTTCCCCAATGTGCTGGAAATTGCTCAAATTGTTCAAATTGCATGCTCCGCCTAATTGGCAATAAAGTGGGAGCGAGAGAGCGAGCGTTTGGAATGCTCGAGTTGGAGCCTTTGCCACAGGACACAGGACACACACTCACTTAATAATTGGTACACGCGTGTCACAGTCAATCACTTTGATGGCGTGCCATTGTTATCAACACCTGTCCTAGCACTTACACACCTCCCAATTCCCAATGCCCCATACCCTATACCCTCTACCCACATTTCCCATCTGCCCGCCCGCATTTTTATAGCGATTAATGTGTTCGCACATACATAAAGCAATATCTCGTAAAGCGTATTACATATATGTATGTATGTATGTATGTATGTAATTCAGCAAAGTGTCTAATAAAATTTGGCCATAAGCGATAATCGATATTTGGTTGTTAAAAAGGCCATTGATTGCAGAAACACATTGGTTATCATTAAACACATACTTATAAAGATAAACGTGAGAGTCGCCATAAACGAAAACAATTGAAAACTCTACATAACCTAAAACAATCGAGTCCGATTAACTTTAGACTAAAATTAAAAGTAATCAATGTCCAGTTACATTTTAACACACATAATCTAATTATATTTGCTTATAATGCATCTAATAATTTTAATAAAATAAAAGCAATTAGTTTTGTGTTTTTGTTATGTCTTGATTTTTCATAACAGAGCGCCGAATTCGGCAATTAAAACAAAGCAAAGAGAGCGGGAGAGCGGGAGAGTTAGCGCAACAACAAAGCAAACGCAAGTGTTGTTGCTATAGTCGACGGCATAGGCAAAGAATGAAGATGGAAAACGAAATGTGCGAAATTGTTCTTGTAATTTGCATTGGCCTATGCTGGATGCAATGCATGTACAAGCATGTAAACAAGCCTTGCTACGCCTATACGATTGAGAGAGAGAGAGAGAGAGAGATGAGTTTCTTTATCGTGCTCTGTTTATACCAAATTATTATACCAAATAATTACAAAAACAAATGCACGCAAAGAGCAAAGGGCCTGGGCACAATTGAGAGAGACTCTCTATATCGTGGGGCCTGGGCACCTGTGCTATGTGATAATGTTGCTTATTCTGGCTTTAGACTAGTTGATATCTTAAATTCGATCTCATGAACGATCCATTTATCTTTTTATTTAATTTGTGCCTACTGTTCGCGTTAGAAATTATTAACTTTTATATTCCTTTATCTTTAATTGCAATTGCTTTACATACAACAAAATTTCTGCTAGTCAGACTACTTCCTTTTTTACCATTGCAAAGTCATTACAATATTAAGAAGTCTCCGATTGCATATTGGTTGGCCTTTGAGCTATCAGAGCAATAACTAAATAATACCACACAAACCAAATTGATGATAAAATACCGATCAATGCCTCTGAGCCTGCCCTTATGCGGCTAGCTGCATTTGGTCACACTAGCGGCGCCATATTGTGAAAAGCGCAATCGGCAAATTGACGCGGGCGAAAATTTGTTACAATTAAATTGACAAATTCGTGCGTGTTGCGGTTCGCGGCGTGTTACTTGTTGTATTTATTAATAAATAGTGCGTCTGCTGCGGGCCTGTGCACATTCGTGTTTGTGTTCGTTTCGTATTGCGTTAAATAATTGCAGCACGAGCTGCACTCACACACACATACGCAATTATGTGCAAAATTTTGTTAATTTTTTTTCTAGTGCTGTGTATTGTGAAATATAAAAGTGTGAAATAGTGAAAAGTGTTTGTGAATATAATTGTGTAATTGCGAAATATAAAAACCGACTTAGATAAAGGTAAGTGATATAATTTTCTTTCTTCATGTATGTGCGTATTGCGCATTGTTTTATATATCCGCTGGAGTCTCACTCAAATTGTACGGTACTTTAAGCTGCTTTGCTTTGCTTGCGCGAGCTTTTTTGTCGATCGAAGCTTTTTGTCTGAGTGGCGTTAACAGCGCTGAAGCTGCGCAGTTCTGTTAAGTAGGAAAATATGTTAGAAATTATGTTATGCAGCTGATTCTGTTAAATTTTTATGTTGTCCCTTCAGAATATACCAGAAATTATATAATGCCTTATAATAGGCTACAAATACGGTTTTTATAGTAATATGTACATATGAAATTTATCTAAAATTAAAATAAATTAATATATTGTTAGTTTATATAGAAAAATTATCAATTATACATATATTTACATTAGATTTTGCAAGAGCTTTTCCTTCTTGTTTTTTATAACTTTATTAAACGTTTTTTTTTTCCTAATTTTCAAATAATATAATTAAAAGTGTTGAGCAAACACAAGCAAACTCATTTTTTAATTAAATATAACTTTCAAAATTTAATATTAATATTTTGTATGGCGAAAGTCTGAGCATTCCAAAGATTCTTGAATAGGCCACTTGAGTAGGTTTTTGGCCATAACCAAAATATGCTGACCTTAGAGCCATCCAACTGCAACTTCAAATGGCCACTAAGCACTTTCCAAAGTCTTTTGCATGCCAGTTTACAGAATTCATGTTGTGATAGTCTCGCACTCGCTCTCGCTTTCCATTTGCCCCTTTTGCCCCAAAATGTGGCAAGTACTGTTGTTGTTGTTGTTGTTCATGTTGTTTTTAACTTAGTTGCCGTACAAGTTAGGCAGCAGTTTTCGGTTGTTGTGCTCAAAACATAATTAAGTGCTTTACAAGTTGTTAAATGTAAGTAGAAGAATTTGTCATAACACAAACCGTTGATGATGTACTAAGCAGTAATAAATTTTACTTTTATAACAAAACTACAAGCAAAAGAAATATCCAAAGAACAACCCAGAAATCAAGTAAAAGCATTTATATATATATATAAATAAAATTGGTTCGTTGTTGGGGCCAACAAGCTCAACAAGTTGCCAAGTTCTTGAGGCAACTGACTGACTGACTAAGAACTGGGGTCTTGGGGAACTGTCGACCGAGCTGATGAAGTGGCAATGGCCAGAACGGAACGTCAGTTAAAGTTCGCAAGTCGAGCGCAAAAGTTGAAATTAAATCAAACACAAAACTGAGTTGGAACCTTAACTGAACGCGACTGGGGCGTCCTCGAATCCGTCCTCCAAAATGAATTGAAATGGGGCAAAGACGAAATGCCGAAAGTGTTAGAAACTTTGTTATATTTTTGTTGATTTTACAAAACTGTGGCCTGTCACGCACCCAGCCGGAGATCGAGCAGCAACTGCAGCACCAGAGGCGTGATGGATTAGCAAAGTTTGAGTTTAGCGGCAGCCGGAGCACTGTTGCCACCGATGAGCTTAAGCCCCTACATGTTTTTAATTTTGCAACAATTTATGAAACTTTATATACGCAATTGCTGCAACTGCAGGCGGCAACTGGCCAGGAGCATGGGCGTAGCATTCGTCATGCTCCTTGGCAGGCGGAGCCGGAGCCGGAAGAGAGCAACTCTGTTGTGCTAATAACTACGCGAAAGCCTTTCCATGTGCTGCAGCAATTGCATCTGGATTTGGAGGAGAAACTTAAGCATAGGACCACAGTGAAACCTTTTAGTGTGCTGGAGCAATTGGTCTTGGAACAAGCGGAACAATTGCGACAGCGACAATCAAATGCCAGCTTCAACATTCTGCAGAAACTCCAAATGGAACAGGAAAAGTTAAATAAGCAGACCAGCACAGTGAAGCCCTTTAATGTGGGCGAGCAACTCGTACAGGATCTGCAGGAGGAGGAGAATGCCTTTGAAGAGCTACATACAACAGCTGCGCAGCCGGATGAGCCGCTGGAGCAGCACAAGGCTGTGCCGGCAGAGGCAACACGCGCCAAGGACAGTCAAAAGCGCAAACGTAAGCGAATTCGCCGTCGACGTAAGCGAATTCGTCGTCGACGTAAGCGCAAACGTCGCCGAGGCAAAAAGAAGCGTAAAAAGAAACGCAAGAAGCGCAAGAAGAAAAAGGATAAGGATAAGGATAAAGATAAGAAAAAGAAGCGGAAGAAAAGGCGTCAGAAGCCAACACAACAACCTCAACTAGGTCAGCAGGCACAGGTGATATTTGCCAATCCCACCAAGCAGCCGTATCATCCACAACACCATTACTATCCACATCCAAATCCTCCACAACAACAAACGGCAATTATCCTTACGACAAAACGTCCTGCTACCACGCCAGCGCCCTTCAGTAAGATTAAGTATCTATTGCGGCACAACAGCCTGTTCAAGAAGAAGAAAAAGGAATATCTCAGCCATGTGGGTCATGTGATTTATCCCTTTATCAAATTCATCGCCTTCTTTACCATCCTTAATCCCTTCACGCTGGGCGTGTTTCTCTTCACTTTAATCTCACCTGTTGTCTTTGGCTTTCTGGGCTTTGTGGCTCTGAGTGTTTTGGTGAAACCGTTTCTCCATCTGGTATTTGGTGTTAAACGCAATGTGGACGACATTGAACATAGACGCCACCTTGCCCATAAGCGCGCCGAGCAGCTTAAGCTCAATCTGCGTCCCGTCACCATTCACAAGCATTTCTATCAACAGAAGCCTCTGCACTCTACACCGCCGCGTCATTATCGTCCACAGGTTAATTGGCGACGAGGTGAAGATAGGTTCCAAGAGATACCTCATCATAATCCTTTGTTGCCCACACAGCGAGCGATGCTTGCCGGTAGAGATCTGGGAATGTTTGCTTATTGATAAGCGAGAGAGATGAGCAAAAGCTTTATAATAAACTGAAAAAAACAAGGTCCTTGAAAAGTTTTAATTTTCTCACAGGTTTTTCTAGTCAAAATTCAAATTTATAGGAACAAAGCTAGCTCTAATAAATGTTCGTCATCTTGGAATATTTGAAACTGCAATTGGGTCGGAATTATGAAATTGTGGTGGCAATTTCTTTGATTTTCCTGCTCCTGGTTGGCATCCTGGACTATGGTTACGTTGTGCATGGCTGCGATTTGGTTTGCTGGCGTTGGCAACTGGGACAAGTGAATGATAAACCTTTGGCTCTTATGTTGCTCATTGCCGGCATTAAACTGTTGCTGATTCTGTTGATGACGCTGTTGAGTTATGCCCAGATGCAGCCAGAGATTGAGCCACCAATTGCGCAAGTGAAGCGTCGCTATTGTCGCTTTATACTGATGCGACTTTTGGCTGCCCACGACGATTTCCTGCATAATAATCAGGATATTCAAGGACGACATCTTGCACTCCTGCAGGCTCTACACCGCTTTCGTGCGGATGCTCGCAAACTCTATGAACGCACGGCAGCTCAGCTCAGACAGTCCATCGAACAGGTGCTGCCCGTGGAGGAGCAGCAGGAGCAGGAGCTGCTACAACGTGGCTACAATAGCTACAAGTGCGTTACACAGTTGGGGGAATCAGATATCTACAGGATGGCATTATCCTTGCCCTTGCCAATAAACTGTGGTACACACACAACTTTATAAACAATGTTGGTTAAACTGTTAGCTATACAATGGGAGGTAGGGCGGTAGGTGTGGGGTATTAACCACAATAAGAACAAGGCAAGAAACAACAAAATTTACGCAACTTTTTAATTAGGTTTAGCAAACAATCTTGGCTCGTTGTTGCGCTGTAAAGTAGCATATGAAGAGGGTATATTGTGAGAGGGAGATAAAGGATATATAAGCTCGAACTATTTATAAATATATATAGATATATCTAAGTTGGCTAAAGATGATCGTCAACACACGATTGAGTTAAGGAACAAGCTACAATATTTAGCCAATGTCTGGAATTATATTTTAGTTTTTAAATTTTTGTATTCCTTTCTACAGGGTATCTCATTTGATTACTAAGCACATTTCTTGCTCTTGCTTTGCGGTATTTGGTTAATTTGCACTTTTTGGCAACATGTAAATTTTAATGCCTCTCAGATGAACTTGAATTCAGCAACAAAGCTCAGTTTTAAGCCAGGTCTGAGAGTAACAACAAAATTGAAGACGGCCAATTAGGTTGGTGGCCAATTATTAGTTGAAAATTGTTTAAAGTTACGCTCGAGCTTATTGTTGTTGAATGTGGAATACTGTGCGTGTATATTGTTGCCTCTGTGCTCTGTTTGCATGGAATGCACAGAGCCAATATCAATTGAGCTTTGCAATTTGCCAGCGGATTGTGAGCCATAATGGAATTGCCTTGGGAACGTCATTTTGTGTGGCTCAAAACAAGTCGAGTGCCATAGAAATGCGAGAGAATTGTGTGTGTTTGTGTGTTGTATGCAAAGCAAAGTGTAGAGCGGCAAATAGAACGAGTAATAATAAATAAAATTGTAGTCAATTCATAAGGATTTTGTAGGGGGATTGGGGGTATACACAAGACGAGCGACAGGCGTCAGGCGACATGCAAACAACATTCATTCATATTTACCAATAGACTCACACTAACTCCAACTCCAGTTCCAGCTCCAGCTACAACTCCTACTCCAACTCCATCTCCATTTCCATCTCCATTTCCATCAGCTAGCACAATGTGCGTATAAATAACGGATTTCCTGTTATAAAATATTTGTAACGACATTTTATGTATGCCGATTTATATGTTCCATTGTGGCAGAACTCGAAACTCCTCAATATAAATGTAGTATGAGAATTCATGCTGTCACTCCTGGTAGTTATGGCTATCTATAGCTATAGCTACAGATATAGATATGGATATAGATATGGATGCTGAAAAACATCTTTTGGATTTGCAGTTGTCAGCGCTTGCAACAAATTTTATTCGCCATAATGGCAAAACATTACACAGTGGTTGATTTTATGCATTTATTTAAAGTTAATTGAATGCAGCTTGAATATGATTTGGAAATAAATTGATTAATAATCAGCATATTTAAATGTAAATACTGAATGTGTCATAATGATATGTGTGAATTGGGAATTTATTTGTTAATTTTATGGCCTTCAAATTGAACTATCGCGAGGTATAATTTTTGAAATAGTATTTTAAACCAATTTTAAGGAGCGTTAGCAATTTAAATGGCAAGAATTTTATATTTTAAATAATTCTGTAGAATATTTAATGTAAAATTATATCAAAATTTTTTTATTTTCGACATGATTCAATATGACAAATTAATGGAAAAGAAATCATGTTGAATTTTTTACTTCTGACATAGTTATGGGCTTTAGAAATATATGAAGTACCTGTCTATAATAATGAGAAGTAAGAAAAAACATTAGAAAAGTTGGAAAAAATTTTATTTTATTTTATTTTATTTTATTAAAGATTTAATGCAGAAGTCAAAGCAAAAGCGAAAGGGCATTCCCAAAAAGAATTTATATTTATATTATTATGTTATTATATCTACTCTGTGGGGCATTCCGAAAGGAAATTGGATTTAATTAGGTTTGACAAAAATATGAGAGCTGTACTTTAGATAAAAGTATATTTAAACTATATAAATAAAATATATATATACTACAATATATTCGACAAACCCATTTATTAATTTTAGCATTCACTCAAAATACAATTTAAATCAAAAAAACTTTATTTATATAAAAAGAAATCGAAGATGCAATAAGTAGATACCATTGTCATTTTTAACTGCAATGCCAGCTGCAATGGCAGTTTCATAAATCACAGCCTTATGGGGTGTTAATCTCTATCAAAGAACTATAACATGACACTTAAATGATGATGCACAGTGTTGTGTGTCAGAAGAAAGGAAAAAAATATATTTTCATTCTAAAAGGAAAACTTATAGTGCAATAATTTTTATGTTTATGTCAGGTGACCATGTCCCAAACTTGAACTATTTTTGGGTTTTTTAGATTTGGGCACTTAATATTGGGTACAGGTTTATACACTATGGCCCCCAAAGGATGCGCCTGGGGCCAGGATACACACAGTTTGACAGACAGACAGATACAGACAGATACAGATAGTGAAGCTTTTGGCATATCAAAGACCAAAAAGGCGTTGAAGCAGAGCAAATTCAATTCAGTACTGTTGCTTTGCCAGTTTGTTGTTGTTTTTATTTGATAAAAGGGCCAAGTGTGTAGAAGTAAAGGGTAGGCCAGGGGTAGAGCAGAGGAAATGGCCAAAACCCAAATAATATTAATATGCAAATTGAGTTTTTTAGTTGAGTGATCTAAGCGGATAACCGGGGCCCAAGACAAGGCAAAGGACAGCAGCAGCAACAGCCCCTAGAGATCGAGGCAGGCAGGCAGGCAGGCAGCTCCGGTTGAGCACTTTGGTTTATTGATTGCCCGCAGAGAGAGAGAGAGAGAATAAGCTGGCAGGAGCAGGAACCGGAGCAGCAGCGAATTATACGAGTATATCACACATTTTGATTCAAATGCGACTTGCGAATCAATTGAAATCATATTTTATTAAACGTTTACGGGGCCATTTCCCACAGCCGCTACGGGCAAACAATAACAGCACATACTTTAGCCTTCGGGGGCCCTGGGCTCCAAATAAATATACGTGTGTGTACATACAACATAAATCGGATCAGGATGTGGATCAGCCAAAGGGCGCGAGCGGGACACAGACAGCGACAGCCGGCGGGCGGGACACCAAAAAATATATATACAAAAATATTTACAAGAACTTTTGGCTGTGAAAGTAAAGCAGCCAAAGGCAAACGCATCAAATGCAAGCATAAACACATAAAAAATATATTTTCAAGAATTGAAACGAAGGCGAGACACAAGCAGGCAGGGGGTGGTGGCTTCGTTCCAGACCAAGTTATGAAATTTGGTTTTCTGCATGAAATAAAATTTCACAAGAAATTGAAAAACCAAAAGCGCAGCAAGAAACGCAGATTGAAAGCAAACGAGAGACAGACAAAATGGACGAATGTGTAGAAAAAGCACGATTCAACTGAGGGAGAGGGAGAAGGGGCCTGGAGTAACGTCTGGTTCTGGTTTTTGTCTGCGAATCTGTGCAGCGTGAAAAAAATGGCCCCAAGGATTTGCAAAATGTCACGCAGCTCGGAAAGTTGTCGCTGTTGTTGAAATTAACGCTGATGAAGTTGCGTTTCAGTTTTTTCCTGAAATTCAAAGCAAATACCGCAAGCAATTGATTTATAATTACGCTCATGCCGGAAGTGGGCCCGATTTGCTCAATTAGCCAACTGAATGGCAAACATAAAATTGAAATTGAAACCGAAACTGAAACTGAAACTGAAACCAACAAACAGCGTTTTAGCATGTTAAATGGGGCTGCTGTTTGGCTCAGAGGAAGCAACTGTGATTCCTGTTGGTGAGCAATTTCCGCTTGACATGCTGCTGTTCGTTGGTTCCAATTTTGGTTTCTTTTCCTTTATTTTTTATGGCTTTTTATGTTTTCTTTCAAGTTGCCTTCCACCTGTGGCGCAGACGGTGCGTATGAGTATCGTCCTGCTTGGCCTTGGCGTTGTCAGGCTTTCTAATGCCTGCTTCAAAAAAAAAAAAAGAAAATGTACCAAATTCGAGTCCTTTGCTAAACATATGCAAATTAGAATATTTGCATGTGGCAGGATAACAGGAACACAGCCTGAGGCTGTTGTTGCCTCATTTTTTTACACAAAATATGCTCATAGTCGAGTTGAAATTTCCGGGCGTTGTCTAGACATAATTTTAAGTCAATTTATAGTAAGATTACAAAAGTCTAAACAAGACTTTAACTTAATATTGTTTACTTTAATTTTAAAAGTATTTCTTTATTTAAAAATTCAAACACAATATACTAAAATACTCATTAATTCATATCCTAGTCTCGTCCTTCATATTTAAGGCAGCCAAGTAAAGCTAATACGCATACAGATGAGAGCTGGCTTGTCAGTTTTCTCTACGTTTGTATAAACTTTTGAATAATTAATTCCCAACAACATGAATTGAAAGAAAATCGAATTCGTAGCTCTGCACACGCCTAATCCTTATGTCAGCTCACGCTCCGTTCACCTTTACGGTTTACAGTTCTCAAGCCGTTGCCTCAAGCATGTCCGTTATTTTGTTTACAAGAAAACATAAATCTCAGCGTTTTTTTTTGGGGGGCAGGAGAGAATCCGTTTGTCGGTATGGGCATGTCTGTATGCGGTCGAAAGGATTGCCGTGTGAAATGAAACATATCATCACTTCAGGACCCACCGCACACACACATGTGTGGGTTGCCGGATGCCCGCCCGGCCTATGCCAGAGGTGCCCCAAAAAAAAAAAAGACCACATGGAAGTCCTTATGGTGTGAGATATTTTGGGTGTGTGAACAGCTTTGGTTTGTACGCGTCAACTGTAAAATCCTTTTTGACGTGCCCTGGCTAACGTGTGGGCGGGGCGGGGGGCTTTTGGGATTCACATTGACTACGTCTGTGTCCGAAGTGGCCATAAAAAATGTTTTACCCCTAGGGGTTAGAGGCGTGACTGTGGGCCAGCTTTAGATGGAGCAATCCAATTATAAAGAATTTTAAACTATGTACCATGAAGAGGACATTTAAAGCGTACACAAGAACCAGGTTATTAGCGCATTAGTATGTGTGTGTGTGTGTGTATGTGGGTGTGATTGTGGGCAAGTTATTAAAAAGGAGCAAAGTTGTGAAGGGCCACATCCGTCAAGGGCTCACACAGCTGAGCTCCTTTCCTTTCCTATCCACGCTGTGTATAGAAATTGACGTGAAATTTATTCGCTCTGTTTTCGGGTTGAAAGTTGAAGAAAAAATATAGCAACAATCCATAAAGTAAATGTTGCATTTAAACAAACAAGCCAAAGCGACATACAGTACCAAACCAGAACAGACCCGGAGCAGACCAGACCAGAGAGCACTGGCAAACAGTGGAAGCCAAAACTGACAGTGACAACTGGCTGAATGAGGACGATCAGGACGAGGACCCGGAGTCGTTGATGATGCCGTCGACATCAACTCTCCCGCCTTCTCCAAGTAATATGTACTAAAAAAAAATTGACATAAGCGGATATGTTACACAGCGCCTTTGCGAGCTTGATGGGATGAATTGGGATAAGTGTGGGTGTGTGTGGGTATACACCTACACCCAGCGAGTGTGTGTGTGTGTGTGTGTGTGTGTGTGTGTGTAGTATGCCATAGGCGGTGGCTGCATGCGCAGTGAACAGATAAATTAATGCGATTTTTCATGCTACATGTTTGAGTTTGATTTATGCAATTATATCTTCCTCTGACTCTCCTCCATCAGTGCTTGTGTGTGTGTGTGTGTGTGGCTCTCTGATGTACAACTTTTGTCAAACATGTCTAAAAGCAGTCATTTTTTATATTTGATATAAAGCGGAAATGCTTACAATGTTTCCGGTTTGTTACCTACACGCACAATTCTACCAAAAAAAAAAAGCTAAAGAAATCCAACAACTGCTGCGTGTTTATGTTGAAATACCCTTACACTAAGGGACTAAGCGTCAGCTTTTAAAATATCTATTATTCAGCAGAGGGTCAACGTTTTAAATTTAAAGTCAATGATTCTTAAAATGAACTTAACAAATCTCTAAGGACAATTCTCAAATTTTAAATGAATAAAATACTCAGAAAACAAAAATATAAAGCTAAATTTAAATTAAATTCGGAATGCAGCTGATTTTTGTTGTTTAAGATGTCTTTAGGCATAAAGTAAATATAAAAATTTCTAATAAAAATTCTTATTAATATTCGTAAATTACTTTAGTTTACAAAATCATATTTTTATCGAGGCAACTGGACTCTCATAGACGTTTTTTATGTATTTCGAGAAAACCGCTAAAAGCTAGTTTATGGCAGTAAAAGTGATAAGCAAGGTGAATTTTTTTTGGGTGTTTTTACTAATTGTTGAATAACTAACACATTTATTGTCCGATTTACACAAATTTATACTTAAAATATTTGTAAAAGAATTATCTAACATATAAAAACTTAAAAAGTATTTAATAGAATTTTTTAAATTTATAAAAAAGCCAGGGAAATTCAACGATTTATTGATTTTTTAAAAATGCAAAAAAGTTCACATTTTTTAACTTTGAGAGCATGTAATGGCTTTAATTCTTATTCGATCTTCAAAAAAGGCATACCGTTGATAAGGGGATAGAATTATCTATTTAATTGTGTAAAATGAACATATATTTTTCAAGATTAAATAAGATCTGATGTAGATATGAACAAATTAGTCAAAATACCGCCAAAAAACTAGCTATTTGGGTTTTCTAGAAAACCATTTTTTTCTGTAAACTAGTGTTATTTAAAATTTGTCAAATTTCAATTTATTTTCGATTTATTTGTTTTTTCTTATGATTTATGTAAAAATTGATTTTTTTTTCAATGACACAAATATTGAATTTCCTTCGCAATTTAAAGCACCTCAAGTGATGATTGAAAAAAAATATGTTATCCGTGTGCAAAACACTTAACTATAAAACCAATTAGATTGCCAACTACTAGTAAAACTAGTCTTAAAGTTTTAATACCCACTTGCAGAGTATTAAATAGCTAGCAGCTGCCACAACAAGCGAATCAATATGGAAGCATAAAGTCCAAGCTAGAATTGACAGCAACGTTAATTTGTCATGGCAATGGTCAACATGCACACGCACCTACACACATGTATACACACACACACACCCACACTCATACAAACAAAGAAAATTACACAACAAGTAATTTTCTTTTTGTGTGTGCTTCATGGTGGTTCTCTCTACTCAAATCAAACCCTGCATGTCCTCTTACCTGTAATCTGGACAACAAATCCGATTAAATGCAAATGATGCCTGACACCAGAATCCTAGCATACTCCAGAGCATACGCCAGGAGCATACTCCACGGCTTAGAGCTTAGTTACGTAAGTTATCAGGATGGATTCGGGTTTTGGAAACTTAAGTGGGCAGCGGTTGCACTGCAGCAGTCATCATTCAGGCAAAACATCTAATTTGAAGACGTATATACCTATATACTTATATATATATATATATATATATACACTGTGTGTGGCATTGTGGCACTGCAGCAATTCTCATTGGCGGAATCTAATTATTATTTCAATAGCTGTGATTCAAGCACACGTTGTGCATTTGCTTAGGAGTAGACGTGGCCAATAGATAAACTGCATGGCTAAGAATGCTGCCAAATAGTGTTGCCATAAAAACTCATTTCAGCCATTAACAAGTGACGTACCCGAATGTGGCAAAAAGTCGTTTTGGCGCTGAAAACGAAAAACCCTGCTTCAAAGGAAATAACAGCTATTCTCCTCTTCCTGGGAAAACTGACAACTGTCTTAAGCATGGGAGGAGGGACATAACGTCTCTTTAAAGCTGCAACTACAAAAATTGCTTGTTTATAAAAAAGAAACGCTGCTCCAAATATTTGTTCAACATTTAAGCAGCGACATTATCATCATTGTCGCAAGTTTGTTTGGCTTCACATCAGAATTTTATGAAGCGCACAAATATGAGACAGCAGCAGCATCCCAGCTAGAGAATGAGATTGGGAATGGAAATGGAAATGGGAATGAGGCTGAGCTACCAGACGATGGTAGAATAAAATAACGCCACTTCCGTTTTATTTGCGCAAAATTAAATAAACCGAAATATGGGCAAGCATATTGGCGCATAATAGGGAAAATATTTTGTTCATTAATGTGACCCAAACAAGAAGTGTATAGAAAACAAATAAAAATAAGAAAAAGAACTGCAGTCGGCTGTGCTAGACTTTGCGGTGCCCTGGAAACACTTAAAAAAGAAGTTTCTTTATAAAAATGACTATGGCTAGAAAAGTGATGAACAAGGTGAATTTTTTCTTGGATCGTTTCACTAATTGTTGAATAACTACCACATTTACCGTCCAATTTGTACAAATTTATGCTTAAAATATTCTTAAAAGAGTTATTTAACATATAGAATCTTAGGAGGTATTTAAAAGAATTTTTTAAATTTTTAAAAGAACCAGGGAAATTCAACAATTTTTTAAAATGTAAAAAAAAATCAAATTTTTTAAGTTTGAGGGTTTGTATTGGCCTTAATTCTAATTCAATCTACATAAACGGCATATCGTTAGAAAATAGATACAATTATTTATTGAATTGTTTAACATTTTCTAAGATCAAATAAGATGTGATGTATATATGAACAAATTCGCAGAAATACTGCCAAAATACTAGCTATTTTCGGTTTTCTCAAAAACCATTCTTTGAAAAGAAAAAAAGGTTTACATTTTTGAAATCAGCGCTCAAAAATACATCAAAAAAAATCTATAAAAGTCCAGCTTCTTTTTTGCTGTAAACTGAAATATTCTATGCCACAACAAAGCATATAATTTAAACTCTTAAATCTTAAATATATATATAAGTACCATATGCATTGCGAAAACTTTATATTACGAGTATGATAAAAAAAAACGTAATAATAAACTACAGAAAAATATGACAGAAAATAACTATAAAGAATAGAT
Organism: Hirtodrosophila alboralis; assembly: GCA_035043045.1. Taxonomy (NCBI): domain Eukaryota; kingdom Metazoa; phylum Arthropoda; class Insecta; order Diptera; family Drosophilidae; genus Hirtodrosophila; species Hirtodrosophila alboralis. The sequence continues at coordinate 384,096 of JAWNNH010000241.1, forward strand.
ATTTTCGAGGGATTATCGAGGGCGAAGCGTGGTGCGGGTTCTTCCACATTTTGAAGAGCGTAGTGTACACTTTTTGTGGGTTATGCACCACCCACTTGTGTGTGTCTATAAAACTTTCAATACCCTCGCCAAAGTTGCAGGACACACACAGAAGTAAAAAATAAATAAGCAGCAAAAGGAAAGCCGAAAAGTAAAAGCTTTGCCACTAGCCAGTGTTATTGTGTATAAACATTTGCAGGACAACAGAGAGAGAGTGGGGGGAAGTGGTGAGTGCCACAAAGTGACTGGCGGAATAATATTAGATCGAAGTTTGTTTAAGTCACAAAGAAATGAAGGCCCATTGAATGTACCATGGATTGGCAATCGAAACTCGCTTATTCTTCTTTTAAAGTGTTTTTATTTTTGGTTGGGGGATTTGGAATGAACGTAAGCCCATGTTCCTGTCTGCGCCAAGCCAGCGAGCCGCACTAATCAACACAATTACGGTGCAGTCGAAGGAAAACTTTTCTAATTGGATATGAAGACGCGCACATGCGTTTCTTTAAAAGAATTTCACTTCATGAAGCTTCAAGCAAAAGGTCCAAACAATTTGGCAAGAAAATGGCGAGCGACAACAGCAGCAGGAAACAGCTTCATAGGCGTCGCTTTGCTGTCGCTCCGCGTTCCAAACCCAATCCCCGTGCGCTGAGATGCTTTGACAAATTATTTTTAAGCCAATTTACAACTTGAGAAAAAGTATCAAGAAAACATATCACCCACCCGGCGAATGTTCTAAGGGGGTGTGTGTGTGTGTGTGTGTGTAGGTAAAGCAAATATAATGCGAGGGATAAAAGTGTAAAGTTGACAACCCAAGCACATTACTCACCCGAGGTGCCAGCAAGGACGACGAAGACGACGGCATTAAAATAACCAACCAAGCGATTCAACGTCAAATGAACAAAGAGCTGAAACAGAAACAGGCAACCGGAGCAGTTGCTGAAATGAGCATGGCCAAGAAAAATGGTAATGCGGTCCTGCCAAGCCTGTGAGACGGAGTCGGAGTCAGAGCAAGTGTCTTTAAGTGTATGCAGCCAGAAGACAGTCAAGAGTTCATGTTGACGATGGAATTTGTGTTTTCGTTCGCACTCCTTGCTAACATTTGCCCAGCGCACATGATGCCTGTCTCCTTTGGCCAGGCACTGAAAGTAGCATTTTCTCAGCGCTCCTCTCAAGCTCAACAAAATGACGACACTCGGTAACGGAAGCCATTAATTTTGTCACTATCCCGTAGTGTGGAATTGCACATGAGCCGCTATTGCTGCTGTTGCAAGAGCAACCGGGCATTGACCAGCGAAATATTGAAAATCATGAAAAAGCAATTAAAGTTTTGCACCTGCGCGCTGGGCCCATGCCCTTGCCCCCAAATGTCAAAGGGATGAGACAGCGCTTGACTGACTACAATGACGTCCAAAGCATAAGTTAATTGTTGGCAAGGCGCAGACCGCAATGACCGCAAGGCCAACAAAAGCAAAAACAACAACATCAGCAACGAATGTTGCACACTCCAAAGTTCACATGACAATGCGGCCAGAATTGAGAAGGAACGGCAAACTACCGCCTGACCGCCAAAACCGCGAACATGTTTACAGTTTGATGTGGATGTGTTGTCTTGGCAATTGACTTAATAATTACAATGCATAATTTAATAGCTCAATATATATGTGAAATGACTGAACAATATCTGAATAACAAGACGTTTAAAACTAAATTTAAGCTAAGAGTAGGCGGCCATTGGGGCTGACCAGGTCCAAGTTTGAAGTCAGTCTTCAGTCTTCGATAACGCACATTATATTGATGCCGCTCTTACCCAAATTAACGCCTTCAAGCGCCGAATCCTGGTGTGAGCGCATATAAATCAGAAATTGTATGATAACGTAGAATAAGTTATTCCGATCGTAGGCGCAATTGTGCAGCTCCTTTTCACTGATGAAATTAAATTTGGGCTTTAGCTGATTATTTGTGATGAGTATGGCGCAATGAGCCTTGTTGTTGACAGCATTTATAATGTCCTTGGTAGAACGTTTCTCCAACCGTGTGAGTACATAGCGCGAATGAAAGGGACGACCGCCGCCCTGAGGTAAGGGCATCAATTGGCTGTCCAAATACACGCAAAACATATGAAAGAGTATCTAGAAAGGAATTAATAAGATTATTAGATATTAAAGAATTATCCAGCAGCACTTACAGCCGCATCTGTGGGCAGATGATCGCCCCACTGCTGGCCATTGTGGGCATTGCCTGAATTCCAGCGATAATCGCCAATGCAGGAGCCCTGAGCAAGTTCCTTTATGCGCTGCACCAAATACTCCTGATTGTTGAAGGTGTCCAGGAAGGGCATCAGCAGGGGCAGCATGGGTGCACAGCTCTGTACAAATTGCTGATTCTCTGCCATTTTGCGCAGGCGCTCGAGACCCACAGCACCGATCTTTAAATCGTTTAGGCCACGCAGACGAAATATCTCATCCATAAGATCAATTTGCTTAACTATGCGCTGCAGTATGGTGGTGGATATCCACTAAAAATAAATAAAATTTAAAATTAGAATTCAGACAAAACTGCAATTAAATTGTAGCACTTACAAATCGGAGATTGCTTAAATATTGCGACAGCTTGACCGTGGAGATGCGCTTGATAACCTCCGAATTGCTGTCCTTGAACTGAACGTTGCCAAACTCTTCAATTGAAGTTGGCGCATTCTCTGCAGATGGCTCTGGAGCTGGCGCCAGTTGATAGATGGTACGCTTCAGCACGTACGCCGCACTGTTGCAATAGTTCCAGAATGAGTTAGACGAATCCATACTTTGCATATTTGATGTATTCGCCTGCTCTGCATAGCTGCGTTCGCGTTCACGCTCTGCGCGCCTCATCAGAGCCGCCAATTTGCGCACATCGGTGGGGAAATCTTCGCGGCACACCTCCGCATAGGGCGACATGTAGGCAGACTCATTGCTTACATTGCTCGCATTCAGTGAGTTATTGGCGCCCATTGAGCAATTGTAGGATTGATTGTTAAACTGATGCTGTTGCTGCTGCGGCGTGCGCATTGGACTGGGACTGCGGCGTGGCGACTTGGTGCCCCAGCAGCGGCTGTCCTCAAATGACGAGTGCCAATTAATAATGGGCACATTATCCAGCACATCAGGCTCCAGTTCGTAGTTGCGCGGCTTTATAGGTTTTTTCACATTTTTACAAGAGTTGTCTGAAAAATACATCAGATATTGACATATATGCATGTTTTCCTGTATCTACTGGCTATAGATTACCACTAGTTTCGTCCAACAGATGCCTCTGCAGCTCCGTTATGCACATTGGATTACTATCCACAATTAGCCACCATATGTATTTGGCAAAGCAGGCCAATGCGCTCAGGGCGATGAGCAGGGCGGCCGCGTATTCCAGTTGATACCAGAAAGTTCGCTTATTTGAGTCACATGTCTGCCAAAGATCGAATGCAAACAGCACTAATAGAATTATATGTATAAAGCCCCATTTCAAATAGTTTTTCGCCTCTGCACACCGGCGACGAAGTTCCAACCTCTCTGGCACGTTGACATGAGAAATTTCCGCCTTGTGCTCGACGACAGAGCTACGGTAATGTGGCGAACTGCAATGTTTATAGCTTGATATAAGGCGATATTTGTATAAAATATTGCGCAGCTATACTTTACCAACTATTGCCAGAGTAATTCATTTTTTAATGCAATAAATACAGCTATATACAATGCAAAATTCCAGATAAATGCCGCAAATTGGCGGCCTCAAGCAGTGTGAGCTAACACGGCAAAAATTGCACGATATATATCGATATATCGTTTAAAAGAAATGCGCGTGTGGTAACTCTAAAAAGTTATCACGCTAACGTATGAAAGCTGACTGCTACGAAACATTTTGGCGCAATTTTTAAAAATGTTGATATATTTTGTGTGTGATTTTTTTTAATAAATACAGAGAGAAAGTGGGAATTTTGGAATTCTATTGGAACTGATCTATTTTATTTTTAGAGGTTAGCTTAGCGAATTGATGTTAGAAAAGTAAAATATGAGAATGCACCTTGAATAATCTAAAATATAGATTTAATTAATTAAATCAAAAAACAATTAGATTATTATAATTACTTTCAGCACTGTGATCTGGGTGACGCGAAAATACTTTAAGCCAGTGAGAAAGAAAGGTTTTGAGTTTAATTCGATTGCCCGATTGATTAGCTTCATAAGTTTCACATTTTCCTGCACATTATTCGAGTGATAAATAATCTGTTCCCAGTCACAACTGTAGTACATGAGGCTTAACTCATCTGTCTGTCAATTCAATATAAATAAAATAAAGAAATAACCTTAGTAATTGTTTTGAGAATTACATACCGTTTGGTAGAGTATAGAGCCAAGCATTCCAAATGCCAACAATTCACACAATTTGGCCATAAACCAAACGATATAGGCAATATTTGCCGCAGGATTCTAAAGAAAATTATATATCATTAGGAGAATTATATTTATCAGAATTATACCCTTACCGTATAAGCTTTGAAGCCCATAGCACAGAGTAGAGCTGCACTGAAGCTAAACATAATAAAAATGCGAAAACTAAATTCTTTTTCAATTTCTTCACCAAAGAGATTAAGAGCAACATTTCGACGTAATATCAGAATAAGCACACGACGAAAATCGGCTGCAATATTAGCAGATTTTCTCTTTTTCATTAATTGCTTTATAGCCGAATCCAAATCCTGTTTTAGCATAACATAACGAGCATTTAGATGCATCAACAGTTCGCCTTGGACATTCAGTTCGCCAAAGAACATGCTGGTTATAATAATGCCCACCCAGTAGTTTAAACAGAGCAAGGGTATATAGTATTGTAGCTTTGTGTTGTCGAACAAATAAACCTGCTGATAGAGCATCTCACGTCGGTGATGTATGACATTCTGTACGGGCACCTGAAAGAAATTTAATAAAGCCAGCAGATAGACAAAGGAGTTGAGACGTATGCCCAGCATTTGTCGCTGTATGCGAGAATATAGCTTTGGTTCCGATTCCTGGGACACATAAATCTCCGCAAAGAAGCTCTGCAGCAGAATCTTGAATTTATTTTTACGCCATGCCAATTGAAAACCACGTATTTGAATTTCTAATAAAGCCAAATAGGTTGGTACTCCCGTCAGCATTTTATCCATATCATTGCGATTGGCCAACAAATAATGAAAATCCACTTCGTTGTGTTGACAAAATATAATAAATCCCACAAAAATAATCAACTGCTCTATCAATACAGTTCGAGAACTTGCTCCATCCTCCAGTGGCCAGGTTATGTGATTGAGTCGACGATATAGAGCCACTGGCCAGGGCAAAGGAGCGTCAGTGCCATCTCTGAGACGTGGCAGATAGCGCATGGTTGGGATTTAAATAAAAATTTGTAAACTGTCAACAGACTGGCAAACGTACAACCCTTTTATACTCTACAATCAGTCATTACTAATGATTTAATTGCCTGTGAGTGAAGTCGATAAAAAGTTAATTGCAGTCAAAACAGACAGCCATTTTTCACAATTCAAATTCATAATTAACGAATCCATTTAAATGTCGATGAAAAATCCATATACAAAATTAACAAATTAACGCATTGTATTATTCATATTCATATTCATTAAAAGGCAGTTTAAAGGATATCAAATTAAAGCAATACAGCTGGAAAAACAAAGTTTATAAATTGATAGAGTTTTTTTTGTTAATTTATTTAGATAATTGCATTTATATATATATAATTGCCATTTTAGCCATGTTATTAATATATGTATACGTATTTAAAAAATATGCACAATTCCATTAACTAAGTTAAGGTTTCATTCTAGATTTAATGCCTTTGGTATACTTGGAAACTAGTGCTATGTTTCATTATGTTTCATTAAATAAATATGTATTTATTTATATATTTAATACTGGCTACACATAGATACAGGAATTAATATGCAAATTACAGATTTTTACTTTTTTATATTTTATTTTTTAATTTTTTTGGCGAGCGCTTTCATACATTTTCGGAATTGATTTCAAAAAATCATCAACATCGAGAATCTCTATGGGGGAAAACAGTTACCTAAAATGCACGTAGTATTATTAATATTATTAATTTAGCATATTGTTGTTATACACAGTTAGTTTTTACTAGTTATATCGTATGAATTGTATCTCTGGTTAATTGTTGCCTAGACTTGTTTTTTTTATGGTTCTCTGTCTGTTTCGATTAATTGGCGATCGAACGCTTGCCCCAGCCCGCATGCAGCTTCTGCCACTGATCACGCTTGCCCCACATGCCCTTCAGATTGTTCCATGTGGGTTCACGCTTGCCCCAGGCTCCTCTGAACTTGTTCCAGCCCTGTGCCTGACGCCGCTTGCCCCAGGCCACGTTCATGTTCTTCCAGGCTCGTTTGTCAATTGCATTATCGCTGCCCAGCTCTTCGGTCTCCTCATTGGATTGGGGCAACTGTTGATGCTGCTGCTGCTCCATATTGCCACTGGCCATACGCTCAAAGGTGTTCCAATCCATGGTATTGGTGCCGTCGGTTATGACCAGCGGCACAAAGTGTCCGGTCATGTAAATTGAGTCATCCACATCCAGTGCAGCCGGATCATTGGATCGTTTGCCCCAGGAACTCTGCAGCGATTGCCAGGCGCGTTTATTGTTGTTGTTGTAGAGATCATTGTCGGCCAACTGATCCACCACCTGGTCGGAGAGACCTGTGGCTGCCAGCTCATTGTTGTTGTTGGCAATGGAGGCACCTTGGCTGCCACCAATGCTGCACAGTAGCAGCAGCAGCAAGGGGGCAATGCAGTGTGTCCCACAGCCGTTTCTCTTCATCATCACGCTGAGGAGGGAAAAAGCAAAAGTGAGAATTGAATAATGGAATTAGAGGAATAAGCCAAGCGAATGTATGGCCAATGGAATGCCTGTGCTGACCCCCAACATCATTTCCCGCAGTGCCTATTCCCCCTGGAGTGCTGGCAACGCTTTGTTTTTGCTGTTTGCAATCATTTCCGCCTACGCCTCAAATTACAGCAACAAGCGTAACGATTTAGCTAAATAACCACTCTAATTGAAAGCGGTGGGGCGGCATTGCTGTGCCTCTGCTCTCTCCTCTGTCCTCCTCTGTCCTCCCTTCGACCCTTGTTAAACACGGCACTCAAAGTCCCGACGGCCAAGTTCAACTCATGCCAAATGCCAACCGCTGCGTTAAAAGCCAGCAACGCATAACAGTTACAATTTATGGCCTATTAATGTCTTGTTGCAACATGAGTTTGAGTTTGAGTTTGAGGTAGCTAACGGTAGGCGGTATTTGTATTTCTGCTGCTAGAAAAGCATTATAATGATAATACGCATACGCCATATAGTCCCACGGATTTTTGCACCAAATTGCAAAGCAATGAAAATGTTTGTGTGTGTGTGTCTCGGTGTGTGCGTGTGTGTGTGGCACACTCCACTCATTATGCTTGAAAGCCATACTGCATGATGATATTCAAGATTAGGGCCATACTTGGAAAATAACTGAAGTGGCTTGTAACTGCACTTCCGGACAATTCCACATCCTCGCAAATATGCTTCACCAAGCCACGACAAAGGACCTCGTGGCACTAAGCGGCTTCGCATTGTTTGTACTCCACTGCTAAGGGAAGTTCCTTATATGCGTTTGCTTTAACAAACATATATATATATATATATAAATATTTATATATATTTGCATGACTTCAGTGCACTATGAACAGAAGCTCGAGTTTGGAATGGCCACACAATAAAGCATTCTGTGTAATAGAGAAGACCGTGGAGCAATACTTCCGGTTCAATAAAAGAAGCCATCAGAGTTTTAGTTTTGCCACATGATAATTTTTTATACACTTGCAAAGGTTTTATGCCCTTTGCTAAAGGGTATTATAATTTAGTCTGGAAATGTGTAATGCTTAGAAAGAGACATCTCCGACCCCATAAAGTATAAATATTCGTGATCAGGACGACGAGCTGAGTCGATATAGCTATGGCCATCAGTCCGTCTGTTTCTGTGCTTACATTTTAGCTTTATCTTTCAGCTAACTTGATAAAACTTGGCACAGATGAAGTGTGATATTGTATGTAGTTTGTTTGTCAAAATCAGCCCGATCGGACCACTATAACATATAGCTGCCGTAGGAACAATCGGAGACACTTTATTTTAATGAAAAGTGCTTGTATGAAATAATTTTTTGTTTTTCAAGATATCAAATTTAAATTCAGTAACTTGATAGATAGTTATTATTTTTATAATCTGTCAAAATTTCATTAAAATCAGACCACTATGTCTTATAGCTCCCATAGGAACAATCGGTCGAAAAGTGCTCATATGAAATACTTCTAAGTTTTTTAATATATCAAAAGAAAACTTGGCGTATCTAAGTAGAATTACGATTTGTAAAATCAGACCAAATTTGAATAAAATCGGACCACTATATCATATAGCTGCCATAGCATCAATTGGGCCAAAAATGAATTATTCTATGCCAAAGTATTTAAACTTTTCTTAAAAGACTACTGCTAGGGTATATAGCTTCGGCGTTGTTACGTTACGTTACCATTTCTAAACGATTTATTAACTATTGTCAATGCCGACGGCAACAAACATTGGAACTATGTCAACTAGTTGTTAATACATTATATATTGGCCATAAATGCCCATTGATAATATTATAGAATGCTTTATCCTGGTTAGCAACCAGATTCCGGAAGGATGCTCTACAGAAGCTGAAATCAAACAACACGACACACTTTTCAAATGTTTTTAAATTCAGTTTCGCAACTATGTTAATATACATATTTAATTTCCGCAATCTACAGGTGTTTTTCCAGCATATGAGTTTCAAATTAATACCTACTTCCTCATCCTAATTTAAATCTCAGTAGTTAAAGAAATGCGTTGACAAAACTGTGACAGGATTAAGCCGAGCATTATCTGGCAATACGCAGAATTTTAATAAAAAGGATGTGGCAAGTTGATTTGTAAGCGAAGCAGGCAGTTCATCCTGGTTCAGTTCGTTGAATTTTTACCTAATTTATTTTAATTTCAGCATAATTTAATTAATCGGCGACATTTGCTACAAAGCTAAATTTGACCTCAGCAGTTTTAAAAACAATTTATCAAGCTTTAATTTTAATTAAATCATAAATTATAATACCTTTAATAAGCTAAGCTATTTGGCAATAAATAAGATTTTAATATGAATGTAAGCGACGACATGAAAATGCTTTTTAAAACGCTAAAATAGACGCATGTGGCATGTGGCACAAACGCTATCTTATCCGAGCATTTGCTGATTAAATGATGTTTTACTAGGTTCGGTAGTTAATTGAAGCAACTAAATTTAACACATTGTTGGCCAGTTGACTGTTGATACTTGGCTCTTGGCTCTTGACTCTTGACTGATTGTCTGATTGTCTGAATGTCTGAATGAAACTGGCGTTTGGTTTTATGTTGTCTTACTTTGCATTTAATTTGTGCGCTTGTCGTTGATTGATTGACGCCCAGATGAAAGTTTTAGCGGCTTTGCGTTAAATTATAATAGATAGCTACGTCGCGATGCTCGGGCACGCATCAAATTTTATGACCCGACGACACACACACTTGAGGAGTCTTGAACCAGGACTAGGATTCCCAAATCTAACCAGATCTGCACGTGCAGCAGGAGCAGCTTTTGTAATTGAAATTAACTGAAAATATTTATGGCTTTTGTTAGCGGTTGACATTTGGCTGGGTTGAGTGGCAAGTCACTGTATTATTCAGCAGTTTGCTGGCCAGGCATTATTCATGACACAGGACAATGCTACAAGTTCATTTCTCAGTGTGTGTGTGTGTACATAAATAATATGCATACAACTAATGAAATTCACGAACCGAAAATGAAACAGTTTCTCACTTGGCAAATCGATTCAAGAGCAGCGTCTGGATTTTCATTTTATTTCTTATTTTTTTTTTTTTGGAAATTCCTCCCTCTATCAGATAGCGTCAATATTTGCCAAAGGATGGCATTTTCCTTTAAGTATTTTGTTTAAATAGGTTTCCTTGCGGGGCATCCCACGCACATGAACACTGTCATTTGAATAAAAATCATCGCAGGCAATGCGATTTCAACACCATCCTTGAACATTCAACGAAAATTCGTAAATAAACAAAATATCCACAGAAGTGCAAATAAATTTTGGTGTCTGTTCATTGGGTTATGCAGAAACCGTGTCTCCTGCCGCAACTCCTGCCTCAACTTCTGTATTCTAAGTAATGTCTCTGCCCTGCATGTGTTCCGATTCCAAATCGGTTGAAAGTATTTAGTTTAGTTTTTTTTTGGGGGCGCCAGCGCCTTGACTCTGTCTAATCATTCAATTTTTAATGCCCTCGGCGTTTTATTAAGCCAACAAACTTGTCCATTATTAAGTGGGATATGGTAAACATATTTAAGCTGTCAGCAAAGAAAAAAAGTTGGGGCTCCACTGTGTGTTGATTTTTATGCTAAATAATTTATTTTACAATTTTGTGTGCTTTTGGAAAAGTCACGTTTTTCTTTTTTGTTATTAAAATATAAGTAAAATAAATAAATAAGTTGTACACAATTTTATATATAAACTAGATTATTCCGGCGTGCGTTGCTACTCTCCGCTTCCATTCCCAAAAAAAAATTAAATGGGATAAAAATTAACTTAATATATTCTATAATATCACTATTATTGTAGTCCATCTGAACTCTCCAGTTAAAATTAACTTAATATATTCTATAATATCACTATTATTGTAGTCCATCTGAACTCTCCAGTTAAAATTTTCAAATATAATTTTAAAATGCATTTTCCACACACTTTCCAATATATTTTTAATAAAACTTTTCCAGAATGCCAACCTATGTTTAAATAGAAAGCTATAGCCACAAATTTCAACTTTCTAGCTTCTACCGTTTGACCTGCTCCTGAGTAGATAGATATACATATGTCTTTATTTTTTTTTTTATAAATATTACCCCGGCACACATTTAAATGACATTATACAAAAAGCATTCAATTTTCAACTCACCTGTTTGTAGATATTTGTTTTTTTTTATTTCTTTAAATGGAAAAAGGCTTTTAGTTTCCGCTTTTGTGGTTTTATCACTGTATTTCTGTTATTCTAAATTAATTTGTAGCTTTGCACATGAAATTACTTTTATAACTGAATTTGTGCTGGCGGTTTGCAATTCAATTAATGCACAAATATGGCAAATAGATTGCTCCAAAGCAAGTGGCCAACAAATACAATTGTTGCAGGCGAGTTGTCGGTCTCGGGTTGATGTGTGCAAACCTGTTGATCAACTGTTAATGATACGCAGCTTGGCGGCGACGGCCGTTTATAAATCAAAACGGTTGCGAATCGTGGCACGATTGCTAGCAATACGAACGTGCCACACGAAGTGTGCACACGCACTAACACACACACACCCGCACGCACACACACACACTGAATGGGGGCAAGCCTGTCGAATGGCAGTTGGCGGCTGCAGCAGCAACGGAAGTGGCCGAAAACTGTTGCCTACTTAGTGGGGCAGTTGACAAAGCATTCCTCGTTGGCCGTTATCCTAGCCCATTGTCCTGGTCGATGGCACACATGCGCGCCCTTGCAATGTTTATTTGCCTTCCCCTGGGAGCAGCGCCAGCGCCAGACTTTGGCCACAACATAACATATGCGTGGGCTAACCGGCAGCTCATTCAAATTCATGTGCATGCTCCAGCCAGAACGGTTAGCTCCTTAGCCTAAGCCAACGCCCATGTTTAAAATTAAATATGTTTTAAGCGACTAAAGTAAGAGAACAAAACAGGGAACCCTCTAATCGATGGCATGCAATTGCATTTCTTGTGCCCCATGGGCGGTCGAATGGCCTGAAAATACAATTTTTCCATTTAGTATCAATTTGTGGTGCCATTGAACGTTGTGTCCCGTCCCGTCTCTAAACATCTATATAGAAGTATAAACCCTTTTAGAGCTTCATGAATATTTATGGGGCCACCACCTGCCCAATAAAGCCGTTTCTTTCTCTTTTTGCAACACTTCAATTCCCTTCAAAAAACGCTTCTTCAATTACGAAACGTAACCTTTGATACGATGGAAGTTTTGTTGTACATACGTGTGTGTCTTTTGGATATCAACAGGTTTTCATTTGTGCCATTTGATAGCCACTCCGGGTGAGGACACCAAATAAACGATGATGGGAATATTTATGACACTGCCACTGCCATTGCTGGCCGTGCGTATAAAGTATAATGAATGGGTTATGCAGCACATCGCACACATGGCACATCCACATCGCTCAATCGATAAGATCGAATATACGCATACGTAGTTACTAATTGATTTCGGCTCTGATAAATTGGTTGGGAATAATGCTATCTAAGTTGTCGACAGCTACATGTGTTTGCAGCGATTGTAAATCAATCGCTATTTACGTGGAAAATGTTATTTGGCTTTGGCCTAATTGCTGCCACCTAAACTACATGAAAATTAAACAGTTTAATAAATAAATCTGACCCGTTGTTGGCCTTTAACACAGCTGCAGTTGCTGCAGCCATGCATTGCAATGCACGCGTTGAAGCCTTGCTGGTTGTTGACCAACCCAACTGACCCAACGGCCCCACTCATATTTTGCTCTTTTGAATGAGCACATTTCTATAGGAATACCCTTGGCGCTTTCATTGTAAGATGATGTAGCAGACGCTGTTGGCAGCTAATAATCATTTGTTTGCACTTTGCATATGCCAGCTGGTAACAAAACAAGTCTCCATAAGTATGCATACAACATTTAATAATTTAATAGCTACTTTATGCATAATTTAATGCATTTTTTCTTAGCTTGTTAAACATTAATTGCGGTATATTTTTAAATAAATATATTGTGTGCATAAGAAATGATGTATAACAATTTTGTTATATTTAAAGTAATTTTACATTCAACACTCGTTCGTTTTTAAATAGCCCGCACTTTGCAGCTTCTGCAAGGCTGGCTGCTATAGAACTCGTGTTGCTATCGATAAGTTACAACCAAACATCGCAATTTATAGTCACATCACATTTATCGCTCATTCCTAATATGCACATTCATTTAGCCGGCTGTGCATTGTGTTTTGTTATTTTATGTTAATTAATGATAAATTAATATAAATAATATAAATACAGAGTGCTCGTCATGGACGTCATACTGCCCGAGCTGCACAATGAACAAAAGTTCTTGGAGTGCGCCTCGAAGCTAGAATATGACGAGTTTAATGCGGTGACTGAAACATACAATTTTTTCACATTTATTTCTGCAATTCTAACAATGTTATTTTGCACTTGCAGAAAATGTTTGTCTTCTACACAAACTGCAGTGATGTAGATGTATACCAGCTAATGCCCGAGGACCGCCTCCTGCAACTAATCTACGGCTGGGAGGTGTGTCGACTGCACAGCCGTGATTGCATCACAGAGGAAGTCAGCTATATTGTCAAGGTGCTGGCACATCATACACTGCAGATTTGGTTTAGCCAGGAATGGATTGGCTGCTCGCAGAGTCTGAAGCACATAGTGCTCTACTATCTGAGCAAGGGCTTGAATGCGTTTTACAAGATTAAAGGCCTCTGCGATATTGACTGGCAGTATATGCTAAATTTTAAAATCAGTCCCTGGTGTGTGCCCTACCTGCAGCAGATCTTTTCCAACTTAATGCAAAATAAACATCATGTCATTGAACATGCTGTGCCGCCGGCCACAGTAGAAGGTGTGTATTTATCATTTATATTGATATTTATAAACTAATTCAAAATGTTTTGTTTTTTTATAGATGTTAAATTTCTAATTCAAGAGCGCTTGCATCTCATAATATTGCGATTGCTTAAATTATTCGATGCTGGCAGCTGGGAAGCTGTTAAGCAACTATCTCTGCGCGTTCTCGCTGCGTGGCTAAAGTGTAATGTAGCCGGTTGTCGGGAGAGCTTGCAGAGTGAGAAATGGGACATAGTTTTGGTGGGGCATTTGTATGTGCTCACAGTTTTTGTTGCAGATGATAATCGCGGCTATGCTATAGATAATATGGTAAATACTTTGATTGCTTAACTAGACGAAGTCTATACTCATTCTTCCTTATTCCAACAGATGTACAACATACGCTTCTATGCTCATAGCCTGCAGGAGGCATCAAATGCCGAGGACATAGCTTACACTCCAGCTAGACTAATTGCTCAGGTTTGTGTACGTCTGGGCCTGGGAAAGGATGGCTTCTTCGAGCATATAGTATTTAAAAAATTCAAATTGAACTTGGTCACCCCATTTGCTGTTATGGTCGAGGCCTACACCAGCTATGTGCTAGGCAATCAGCTGCTCGAATTAATGGCGCTTAATGAGCACGATTTTATGAAACACTTGGAACACTTCAAGGTATTGATGAATCGCTATGTAGAAGAGCGCGAGAACAGCGAACAGTTTCTGCTGAATGAGCTGCAAAAGCTGGAGTCACAGCGTAATAGTCATGCACTGCCAAATACTGTGAATTTAAATCTGAATTATCAGCAGCAGATTTGCAAAGGCAATCGTGCCAGCAACATTGGCAACTACAAGAACTGTGACGATGACGAAAAACCGCTGCTGGATGTAGACGAAGAGCTAGACAGGCAAATAGATCCCGTGTTTCAGAATGTGCCCAATAATGAGGAAGTATTGGAGTTTGTCTATCAATTGTTAGCAAAGAGGGTAAGCTTTAAGCGTTATTGATTTAAAAAAAAACCAAAACTCACTTCTTTTGGTTTAACAGAACTTTAGAGGCTGGCAATTTGCCAAAATTGCGCTGCTGTTGAAGATTATTGGCCAGAAACTGAATACAATAGAAGTTTGGCGCTATCATCCTGGGCTAACTACACAATTTATGCTTAGTCTGGAGCATAAACTCTCTGATAACTATGCCGATGTGGCCAGGGTCTTTTCCGAGCATAACTTTATAGAAGCTGAGTTTTGGCTAACTGCGTTTTACCTGCATCCAACAAATACCAACTTCAATGAGGTCAAACGCTGCTCACGCAATAAGAAGAAACGCAAAGAGGACGATGAATCTGCCACCATTAAAACAACACGTACTGATAAACCGGATAATATTAAATATGAGCTATTGAGCTCGACAATAGACGTAGATGAAATTGTTGCCATTACCAATCACCATGCACCCGTGGCCGATTACGATCCCATCTGCAAGGCGTTGCAAACTCTTCGCCTGCCCCGCAGCATACTTAAGGATTTGCTGACAGTAGCGTTTCAGCCACGGAACAAACGCTACTCCTGGGCGCTGGAATGGAATGCTTTGCACGAACGTTGCAGCGCTTTGTTGAAGAGCACGGATCTAAAGAGAAAATTCGTGGCACTCAACATGGCCGAGGCGAATGATAAGCTGAAATTTTTAAATATTGATTATGCCAAGTACAAAAACCGACCTCAGTTGGACTATGGCTCCATTGAGGAGGGCTATGAGGCCGCAGCTGCTCCAACGGAGGTCGAGGCCGAGCCTGAGCTAAGCGCCGAGGAGGATGAGGAGGCCATACAGCGAGCAGCTCTTGAAAAGGCAGAGAAGGAGAGAAAGCGCAAGCGGAATACGCGTAGATTCTGGTCTGAAATTATCTCAGAGGATGAAGAAGAGGAGGAGCCGGTCTCGGATGAATCGGAAGCTTATTATACAGGTACGGGACGGCGCACTCGGGTACGCGCCGCTGCTGTGGTGGCCAACGCCATGATCTCTGACATGGATCGAACAATGCGCAGTGGACGACGTTCGCCTCCAGCTCCAACAGCTGCCGAGGCCGCTGCAGATGCCGATGCCGAGGCTGGGGAGGAACCAAAACCAGAAGCGCCACAGCCGTCGCCTAAGGCTGAGACGTCAATGCCTCCATCCGAGGAGGAACCAACCCCACAGAAGCGTTCGTTTGGTGAACTGTTGCAGTCGCAGGCCAAGTACACCAACGAAACTCATGGCTTCAAGGCGCTGACAGACATTTGGAGCTTTAAGAAGGATGAGCCCCTAAGCGTAAACAAGGATGAGAAGGTGCTAATGGAAAGTACTACGGTGATGAGTAAATTTAAAAGCCTGCTGGGCCTTAAGCTGAGCAGAGCAAATGCAGCAACAGCCAAAAAATTGATACAGCCAACGTTGCCGCTGAAGTTAAATATCGAAAAGGACGCCGTTGAATTGGGATCAACACGGAGCAGCAGCCGTTGCAACAGTGATGCAGACAGCTCCCACTCTGGAATGTCCACAATGGCTCTGCACGATGCCAACGAGTTCGACGAGGGATATTCTGGCGTAAGTAAAGAGTTAACGCCGCCGCCGGCTCCAATGTCTGATTTTACAATCGAGACAAAAGTGTTGCAGTTCGGGAGAGAAATGTTAACAGCGGATGGGACTAATGTCAAGCGGGTGGCTGTTGCAGATCCAGATGGAGATGCGCGCTCAGAGGAAACGGTTACGGCTACTGAGGTGGAGACTGATACGGAGCCAACACATGACTATAAATCGACAACTAAAGAAGGGAATACAAAGCAGCTAAATAATCAATCAAACGACAAATTTAATGAAATATTAACTGATAATTCTACACGGAACTCTGCCGATGACTTAAAGCAAGCTGAATGGAAAGCCCGTCTCGTCGAGGAGTGTCTGCAACGCAAGGCGGTGGTGCGTCTTCACATGTTGACGCCACAGAATATTGAACAGCTGCGCGGACTTCGTGTTCGTGTCAAACGCACCAATTTTAAGGACTACTATCGCGAACAAACTGTGCATCGCAAGGACGAGCAACCCAGAACAGGCGACAAGAGGAGCCACATCCAAACCGAGGACAGTAACGCATCGACGACTTCGGAGCCGAGCAAAACCAAAAAGCCTTTTGTGCACATAACTTCCGATTCGGCAGCACCATCAAAGCCACGTTTAATGACGGCCAAGCCGCGCTCCAAGCAGTTCAAGCGTTTCAAGCACATCACCTCCGATTCTTCCACCTCAACAGATCACGAGGAGAAAGCGCGACCAGCCTCGAAGCGACGACGACGTGGTCACAAATGGACTCAAGCGACAAACAAACCCAAGCAGCCAAAGTTCAAAGCAGCAACTGGACATATAACCGGCGATACGGATGTCATAGAGCTCTCCTCGGACTCGCTGTCATCCTCAACGTCACCAGTGCCAGTGCCAATGGTTGTTAACCGATTTCCGCAAGTATTTGTGCCCCAAGGCATGGATCCGCTCTATGAAGAGGAAATTGTGCCCTTCTGAAGATAGTGGAAAGAATTTTCTTCTCTGCTTTACTCTACCGCCTAGGGCGACGTGCTTGGAACGCATGCAGTCGGGGTTGCACAACATACATACACACACACTCTCGCACACACTCGCACACACTCGCACACACAACTGAGTACGGAGATTGGGCACACACAAGCAGCTTGGAAAATTGAATTTGCGCCGCTTGTTAGAATGCAATTAGCCTGGGGCAGATTTGAGACTTATGCATGTAGTATTTGCTTTGGTTCGAATTGCGTCAGGATTTTGATGAAATTATATATGTCCTGTGTACATATATTTATTCGGTCGGTCCTTCTATAGCCAGAATTATTCCATACTGGTTTTTATTTGCTTAACGCAACTGTGACGCTGCGCCCCCAAGGCTGTATGAGACGACGACGGCGACAATTGTTGAGAAAATGAAAACAGCTTCCATCAGATTTTTATAAATTTAACACATAACTAATATAAGCAAACTCACACTTCAATTGACTGCATAATTGATACGCATTATGAATCTTGAAAACCTCAATTAGCCACACGCGTCTCTTCAGCTGCCGCTGCCACTTGAGTTGGACAGGCGCAACCAATAAACAATTTGATACTTAACAATAGGCGCACAACGCCAGGACACGTGTCCTGTGGTGTGAATTTTGATGGTCAGATCTGATTAGCAATGATGGGGGTAAGTCTTAAATACAAATTCTCACAAGAATTATAAGAAAAAACCAGTGTCATATGACTATGAATATATCAAAATGATTAGTTTATTATTAGTATGTTTAAGAATTAATTATTGAAGCAAATCATTTTTGCGGTTTCTACAAAAAGCTATTATTACTGTGAAGAATCTAATTTAGTTTCTAATACTATTATTATAGTTTATTTTATATATATTTGTATATAATGGACTGCAGAGAAATATTTAAGACATTCATATTGTAGAAAGTTTTAATATAGATGGCAAATTCTGCTCGTATTATAATATTTGTGATAACACAAACAAATACATATATTTAAATAATATATAAAAAACTGGCTATGAAAAATGTTCCAGAAAATAAAAAAAACCTTTAAATATATTTATTTTAAAGGTTATTTTTATTAAAACCACATTTGTCAGATAAAAGCTTGAATTGTTTAAATTCATTAAAATATATAAATTATAAAAACCTTAAAATATATTTATATTAAAGGTTTTTTTTTACCTTATCAGATAAAAGGTTGAATTGCTTAAAATAAAAAATAATAAAAAAACCTTTAATTATATTTATTTTAAAGGTTATTTTTATTAAAACCAACTTTTTCAGATAAAAGCTTGAATTATTTAAATTCATTAAAAATTTATCAATAAAAAACCTTTAATTATATTTATATTAAAGGTTATTTATATTAAAGGTTTTTTTTATTACCTTTTCAGATAAAAGCCTTAATTGCTTTAAATCATTAAAAATACATCATTTAATAATACATATATGTATATAAAAAATAAACTAAATATTTATGTGATTAGAAAAATATTAATTATAATTTCTCAACTATTCTAAATTTTAGAAAAATATTAGTTATAATTTCTCAACTATTTAACATTTGTGGCACTTCAAATATTACCACATTAAGCAATCAGTAGCCTTAATCCTTTCTAACTGTTGTCAGTTTTGGCAGTAATTACTAAAGTGCCAACTCGTGCCAACAATTTGCGCAGATATCATAACAAAGTTGCACGTGGCATTTGGCAAGTGGCAAGCACTTAAAGCTGTTGCAATCCCGGGGCACAAAAGCCACTTGAGCAGCCGGCAAAAAAGGGAGGCCAAAAGTGAAAGCCACAAGCTCAAGGCTCAATTTTTAAAGGCACGTGCCAACGCGTCGTGGGCTTGAGTATCCTTACATGTTGCATAAACGAAAAGTGTTTTGGTGTCTGCCACGTGGCAATAATTCGTTTAGCGACAAGCGTAAGTCCGTCATAATAACTGCGGTTTAGTTGCAAGTATATCAAAAAAAGAAAAGAGTTGCAAGCAATTGAATTGTGTAGTGAAGTTCAAAGTTATGATATGTGCCGCGTCTGCCACGCTGATCCTCGCTGCCAGACAGAGAGATAGAAACATCCTTCCGATTGGCTTACGTGCTAATGTGTTGGTAAAGCGTAAAAAATGCTCGTATTTTAACTGGTAGTGGTACTGAGAGTGTGTGTGTGAGTGTTGTGTGTGAGTGTGTTGTGTGTGTGTAAGCAAATCAACCCCCGGAGGCAACAGGGGCAGCGGCGGCAATCACGGCGCGCATATCTTTTGGGATTTGTGCCATGGCGCCGCCATCGTCGCGACCGACGACAATGCGCCGAGGGTTGTTGCCACCTAAATCAGCGGGCTTACTGGACAGCTCTACCGCTCTGCAGCACTCTCTAATGGCTGCAAAATAAAACTGGCGCGCACTCCGGTTCAGCTTTTAGTTGGTGCGGGCACGCGAAACGGTTAAGGCTAAAAAAAAAAACAACGGAAAACGGAAACGTAAAATGCGTGTGTTGCACATGTGAATAGAGCTACAGTTACAACTAAAATAATACACACACACAGCGATCTCAATATGTCCGCCTGTTACAACGCCTACAATCCTGCGCATTCCTTTGAGTTCGATGAGGATGAGGACGATGATGCTTCCTTTGACAGTGGCTATGAGAAGAGCTTTGAAACGGATGCAAATGCCAGCGCACGTCGTCGTTTGAACTTTGAGGAGCATTACAATAGCACGGCCAATGCCAGCGGCACACCCGTTCCCGTTCCAGCTCACGCTTCGTTGGCCTATGCCGGCGGCGGCTGGGATGTGTCCGATGGCAATTCACCGCCCTCGACAGCAGGTTTTGTCGGTCTGCTGGACACGAGCAGCAATCACAGCACGCGCAGCGGTCGCACGCTTGTCGAGCATTTGAATAGTCGAGCGCCAACGGTGGTGGGCTTTGAGCCGCAGTTGACGAGCACGCCCATGAAGTCGCCGGAGGATCCGAATGCGCCACGTCAGAAGCGCAAATATGCCGTCGGCAAGAACAGAGTAACCCGTTCCCGCAGTCCGCTGCAGGTGGTGCGCATCAAGAAGTTTCGCCGTATGAAGGCCAACGATCGGGAACGCAATCGGATGCACACGCTCAATGATGCACTGGAACGATTGCGGGTAACGCTACCCTCGCTGCCCGAGGAGACAAAGCTGACCAAGATTGAGATACTGCGTTTTGCGCACAATTACATCTTTGCCCTGGAGCAGGTGCTGGAGAGTGGCGGCACTATAAATCTGGATCTGGAAAAGCTGCAGAACTTTACGCTGAGCGGTGAACGGATTACCAAGGAACTATTCGATGCACTCTTTGTGAATCCTCAGCCATTTCCCATGTTCAGCAGCGGGCGCATCTTTCCCTATGCAGCGCATCCACAGTCGCATCTTCAAACGCCGCCTATGCACTATCAGCCCAATCAGGATTATCAGTCAACACAACCTCCTGGTTTTGATTTTGGCAGCAGCATGCGTTTCTACCAACAACAACAGCAGCATCAGGATCTCAATCCTCAACAAACTGCATCAGATCAATTTTGCCAGGAGAAATATGATTTGTTTCGCAGCAATTTCGAGGCAGCTGCTCAAGGAACATCATTGCCAGCCACAGAGCCAGGTCTGCATCAGCAGAGCAGCTTCTATACACAAACGCCGCCCTGGAAGGAGTACCAGGAGGAGCCCACACCACAACAGCAGCAGCAGCTTCTCTATAAACCATTTACGCACCAGGTGTAGCATAGTTTTGGGGGCATCATCTAAGGTTTAAGTCTTCTCTGGGTGATATGTTCGACACTGTGCAGCCTTCTACGGCACTGACACCTGGAAATGTACTATAAGCTGCTCTAGCAATTGATTTTTGTTAGCTAAACTATATAACAAAAGTGATTTGCATAGAGTGCAGCTGTTAAATCTACATTTCCCGGTCTCATTTACGCTGAGACTCACAATCAGTTGATATTTTGCAATAGGTGAACTATAAATTGATTGCTAAAAGCCTTGCTAAGCAGCTGGCTTTAATAATCAATTTGTTACAATTCATTTAGATAGTTTCACAAACGAAAATCCAATGTGTTAATAAAAATAAATTATTTATTTATTTTCCATTACAATTTACTTCACTTTCAATTGGTTTCTTTTTTGTGAGACTTACTAGTTGACTATGTAAGCTAAAAGTGCATTTTATATATGAATATAAATTATATTGTATATAAAGTGTATTTTTTGATTTTATACTCTGCTATATATGCTTTATACAAACTAGGGATCGCAACTCTTATAATTTTGAAGTATTAGAATTATGAGTAAAGAATTATTTATGTACTTTTTTCATTAAAATTGATAATAACTCTTTTTTTTAACTGAAAATTCAAATTGTGACATAATTAAATTTCAAATTTGAATGTTAAAAACTTTAAAGAACTCTAATTCAACTTTTATATTCAAAATCAATAATACAAGTTATTTGACAACTTTTATTGAAAAGTTGGAAATAAAAGCTTTTTTTTGATTTTTATTATATTAAAAATCAGAAAATTAATTTTTTTATATTAAAAATCAAAAAAAACCTTTAATTTTCAACTTTTTAATTAAAAATTGGCAACTAACTTTTTTTATAAAAGTGGAAAAATAATAGTAATTTAAAGAGTAAATTTTAAACATAAAAATTTAAATTTAATAAATCTGTCACAATTTTATTTTTTTGATCAAATAATACAAGTTAAAATGCAGTTTTATAATAAATATTGTAAATATAAGTTTATTCAGTTTCCGGGATCCTACGTCCTGAATTAGTATACCTAAGATTTTCCCATCCATCCAAAAACTTTCTTTCTGGATTGATTTTTTTGAATTCATGACTCTTATTTGCGATCCCTGATACAAACATCGGTTGTCCATGTTAATTTAGTAAGAGCATCCAAGTACCTTGCTAATAAGCCATATATATAACATATATACATATTTATATAACTAAGAACGTAAGCAAACTAACTATGTATCCTTAACGTGTTTTAAGCATTAGCTAAAATTTAAACTAACAGTTAAGCAGTTGAGTTAGGGTTCAGCTTAGTTTAGTTACTGTTGCAATGCGATTAAAGAGGGCTAGTCATTTTAAAGTCAGGTTTAATATATACATTTTTTACGTGATAAGATGAATTTTTGTAAACTATTACGAATTATTTTTGCTAATAAAAATGATGATGAAGAAAAACCAAATACACAAGCTGTATGTATGTGAAAAGTCAAGGAAAATGTGGAAAATATAGTTAAGACTTAGCCTGGTAGCAAAAGCAAACAACCCTGTGAGCTGTGTGATGTGTGCAGATTTCAGATTTCAAACAAAAGACTTAAATTCAAATAAATATTGTATATTGCAGTGCACATAAAATGAATGGCTTTGTGTGTGTATAAAAGTATATATATATAAAGATATATATTTATGTGTGCAGCTTGTTTATCGTAGGGGGTCATTTTTGCGCCCTTACAATTCGATATGGGGTGAGTTGGAACAATGGAAGGTTGCCCGTCACCTGCCACAGAATTACGAGTACAAAACGAATGTACCAATGAATAAAAACCAAAACCAACAGCAGCAGCCGACAATCCTGGTGAAACATGAGCCAAGTGGCAGTGGACCTGCATGAATGCCACTCAAATTATTTAGTTGAATGAACCGGCAAGAGTCGAGAAAATAATAACACAAAAAAAAAAAAATATAGAAACCATTGCGCCCGACTGACTGAGTGACTGACTGACATTTTCCGTTACAAACGCAACAAGGAACCCAAAAAAAAGGGTGACTTGGCCTCTACAAGATGCAGGACTCTGGAATGCAACTTCTCGAAGGCATTTGCTAAAAGTTGAGCTAAGCCGCTTGCTCGTTTCGGTGTGCGGCAGGGTATTTTGTCATTTGTGCAGCTTTGTTGAAGGTGTCGGGATTTATCTTTACAATAATCATTATTATAGTCAGGACATTGGCATTGTGCCGTTGTCCTGATGCGTTACAAAGGCGCAAATACGCAGCGGGCGAGCTGCTAAGCTGCATTCAATTCCACAGAACTGGCGCTGAGGGATGCATAAGGGCAGCACGGCAGGATACAGGACTACAGCCTGCCATCATTAGTTGTGTCACGGGGTAGCACTGTGTAGATGTCTATCAACGGATCAATGACGGCATTACGAGTACCTCTCCGACTACCCCCCACCCCTATCTATATATAAGACTATGCTAATGCCCTGCGAGGCTGGCAAAAACAATTTTGATGATTGTCGTAAGATGATAAGGAAACCAAAATGGAAACAAATTGCCTGTATGGTGCAAGGAGCAATAACAATGCGAATACGTCAAGTGTATGTCCTTGGGGTACGATTTATATACAATTCACTGAACAGCTTTGATTTCGAAAGGGAGCGCAAGTAGATTTAATATAAACCAGAACCACATTTTTTTATTATTAATAAATGTTCATTTTAAGCTAATTTTTCTTATTAAAAAAAAAAATAAAAAAAATAAAAAATAAAAAAAAATTATTAAGAAAGTTTTGTTCGTTATTTTTTCATTATTTTAAAATATTCTATATAAAATTATGAGTTTATTAATTGAATTAAAGATTATTCTGTCTCATGAATTTTTTTTATATTTTGTATTGCATTTCGATTCTTTTATATTAGAAATTTGCAAATTTTTTATTGATATTTATATTGATATATTTATTTCTGGGTATAGGGTAAATAATTCTTAAACAATTCTTATTTGTTATTCATAACTTTGTTTCAAATATTTATATATCTTTAATAACAAAAAAAAAAAAACTCTAAAATGGTTTTTATAATAATAATATATACTTTATATATCTTATATATACTTTATATATTTTATATGTAATTTATATATCTGCCATGTGTAGTCATGAATTATTACCAACATAAATTGAAGCATAACCGTGCCAATTTGTCGTTTCTATGTCGATTCCAATATCAAATCGGAAAATCGCAAATCGAATTTTATTTGCCGAATTGATTGTTTAACGCCTTTTTAGCAACGAACTCAGATGACACACATTCGCTAAAAATCATAATTTTAACCCTTTTGCTGCCCCTTTTCTTACCCCTTTACGGGGCAAACAAAATTCGCTTTGGTGTTGTTTGGGTTTTTTACGGGTACAACGAGTGCAAAGCCGAGCAAGTTGCTCGACCTTTTTAGCGATTCATTACCCTGCTCGAATTGGTTTATCTGTGAAATCTGTGACGTTGTGTTGTTTGTGTTTGTTGTGTTGCCTTTGAGCTCGGGGTTCGCATTTAATATTCCTGTTCCTGTACTAGTATTTTACTCTTAGGTAGGTCCTTTTGGTTGCCCTACCTTGTTCGCTTTTGAGTTGTGTGCTCATCTAACCGAAAAACATTGGATAAACAAACAGCCGTTCGAGTATTTTGTTACATTTGTTGCCGTTCCTAGCAAGCCAATCTGTCGCATTTGTGTGCATGTTGTACTCCTGCAGGATAAGCAGCATGTGCATCTGTATGAGTGTGTGTGAGTTGAAACTGTAAAATGTGATGAAAGTTTTGATTGTGATTTTAATCCGATCAGTTCGGTTTTAGTCAAATTTAAGCAGATTTATGTCACATTGTTGCAGCCAAAAGTGGTACGCAAAAAATGTAAACACATGTAAATCAAAATATCAAACTAGCGAATCGAATTGATATTAAATATATTTAGAAAACTGATTTTTTATAGAGTAAATTTTAAATTGAATTTGACAGTTTATAGTTTATGTTTTTCCCAGTCTTACAACGTTCAAAACTTTGCCAAAACTCAACTGATTTTTAGGCGGAATGATGTTTTATAAGTGATTTGAACTAAAGATTAATTTGGCATTTACATTTTAAATATCAAATTTTCTTGACTTTTCATTTGAATACCATTTGATAAATGATTTGATAATATGTTGTAAAATATAGAATCTTATAAATTTACTTCTAATGGATTGCGAATGGAATAGAATAAAATACTAATTTATTCTTTGAATCAATCTAAATTAATTAAAATGATGTTGGCAACTTAATTGAAAATGCTTGGCAAACTTTAGACTATCCCACCTTTGTTTAAACCTAACCGATTTTTATGTTGAATATATTTTTGATAATGGCTAGACTTCTAAATTGATTTGGCATTTAAACAAAAACATAATTTTTTTAAATTATTTAGTTAACCAGGTATCGCATATAAGAGTCATGAGTTCATAAAACATTTTTTTAATGAATGGGAAAATCTTAGATATATCTAGAGTATATATACTAATTTAGGACGTAGGAAAAAGTAGGTAAATAATTTTAATAATTGATTTGTATTATAAAAGTTGAAAATCAAGAGTAATTTAAAGATTTTAACATACAAATTTAAATTCAATTTATATGTCACAACTTGAATATTCGGATAAAGAAAAAAAGAGTTTTCTTCAATTTTAATGAAAAAAATCCATAGATAACTCTTTATTCATTATTTTTATACTTAAAAATTATTAGAGTTGCAATCCCTGGCCTTAATACATTTATTAATATTTTGAATATCTTAAAATCTTTTAATTTTATTTTTTTATTGATAGCAGGCACTACAACTGTTATTTAAATACTACTTTAAAATTTATTTTGACTTTTAGTTTAATTTTGCGAGTAAATTCATTCAGCTATTGCATTTATAAAGCTCCCAATTCCATAGTAAAGTATTTCTAATTACTATAATTTTGTCAAAATTTATTCGCTTTCTTTCGTATTGACCTATGAAATATATTTTATTATTTTCAATAAATATCAAAAAATGAATATAAAAAATATAAGCGATATCTGTTATACCCGGTAAAAACGTATATAAAATCCTAATTAAATAAGAAATTTTACCTATTTTGAGCTGCCAACTGTGCAATATAAACTCCGGAAATGGTGTGTCCTTTTGCCACCCCAGGACTGCATTCATATTTCATATTCCAATCACATAACAAAATTTCTTTTCCAAATGAATAAACTGTTAGACAAACAATACATTAAACTTTACAACTTCACACCCGCTGCCTGTGTATGGAAACCATTAGACTTAGCTGGTTCTACCCCAGGATCTGAAAACTGAAATCGTAGTACAACACTATGAAATACTAGGGAACAACTGTAGTCAGAGGCTGTACCACAAAACGACGAGTTGATTGTTATGCAAATGAGCACAACCAGGACGAAAGCATGCACGCAACCCCAAATAAATAAAATATAAATCCAGGACTCGTTCAAGCCAACTTTGGCTGCAGTTCATCAAGTGGTCATAAATATATTTGGGTAAAGGACGAATGTGCCAGTGCCAGCCTAATTAATATGCAGCGCCATGTGCATAATGAATGTGACATTCGTAATTTATGGTTGATATTTGTTAATTTTTATTTTCTTTTTTTTGCATAAATTGAATTTGTAGGTTGGTGCTAAAATGTCGACAAAACAACGGTTTCATGCCCAGTTATTGTTAATGTAAACAACGCTTGATTGAATGCGCTACCTATTGCTATATATAGTATATAGTAAATAGAAGGGAAAATTCCTATTTTCTATTGATTGGCATTTGTTCCTAAGCCGTGTTTATGGTCGCTTCCGTTTGCTCTAATGCCACTTCCGGCTTAGTGGAAAATCTCGCGAAAATCCTGCGATTAGACGTCCATTGTGCGACGCTGCATAAAAAATATTGCAAAAAGAAATTTGCACTTTTTACCCCCAAAAAAAACGAAAAACGGAAAAATGTAGTTAACTGCAATTACAATCGCGTGAATTGCTCGTTGCGGGGTTTTTTGGCCTAAGTCTCTGTTTTTTATGTCACCTCTGACAGCAAAAGCGACAGAAAGCAACCGTTATGATTTAGCTAGATATATGGCAGTGGCACGCAAGGCTTTAATGCCCTGTGTTTGAAAGATATAAAGAGTATAATATATTTTGTGAAAATGCCCTTACTAGTCAGCTGAGTGTGATATTTGAATATACAAATGAAAAATAAATCAGCAATGAGTGTAAATAGTATAGCTAAATTAAAATTAGTTTATTTATTTATTTATTTATTTGGATAACAAACAATGCTCTTCCATAGATCAAAACTTTATAATACTTTACTTAATTTAGGTAAAAGTATAGAAAAGGGTCTAAACAATTTAGAAAGGTTTCGAACTATAAAATCAAGGTAATTGAAAATATAAAATACATATTTTTATAGAAACAATTTCAACGCCTAATTTTGATTTTAAAATTGATTGCAATATGGAGAATTAAATGTATTAATTATTATAAAAATAAATACAAAGGCAACTAGTTCAAGCAGAAATCTACAGAGATAAAATAAAAATATAAATATAAATATAAAAAATCTATAAGATTCAGAGAATTAATACTTTTAACACTCAAAACGGGCTTTACCGTAAAATAAACGAATTTTGACTTTTTGCTAGCGCATAAAATCACAAGCAGGGTGTTTGTTAGTTTATCATTTTACTTATAAAAATTCTGTACTTGTTCTCATACAAATTTGTTGCCTCAAATGTAAAGGAAATGACGGACTTCCCTTTATGGGCTCACTCATTAATTGTTTTGCATTGTTTGTACGTTAAAGTTGGACATCTGGCCAGCTGCCTATTCGGCTCACTGACTGACAAACTAACTGCAAATGAATCTAGGGTAAAAAGTTGATATGTTGTTTTTATGTTATTTTATTTTTTTTTTTGTTTTACGAACACTGTTTACGCAGGACACCTGCACTGAACTGAACTATTTGAATAACGCTTTTTGGCAATTGGCGGCAATGCCAACTGATTTTTGTTAGACTGATTTTTGGAGCTGTTCGTCATATATCATAGAGGCATTAATTGGTGATTAATACAGCTTAGATGCCAGTTGGCAGTTGGCGCCGTCAGGCAATGTCACTTGAGTTTATGAAGTGTGATTTACGATCGTCATCATCAATCAATGTTCAAGTGGTAAATGATTTGGCAGAAAATGTTGAGTACGTTGAATATACAATGTTAGATGCAATGCTTGGGTTTCTATGCTAATTGCACTAGCAACTATCGCATAAACTTGGTGTATACTTAAAACCAGGCTGTTATTACGCATCCTATAGACAACCCCCATATCAAAACCCATTGCACGTTGATTTACTTTGACCCGGACAACACTTGATTTGATGCTGTTCTGTTGTTGTTGCGTTTTAAAAAGTTATAAAAATAACTCGTTAGATGTGGCAGCAGTTTCAGTCTCAGTTAACTACCTATATATATATATATATATATGTATAGGAACAACCCCTGATCAGTACACACACACACACATCCGCTTCGTTGCACCCTTTGGCTTTGGCCAGCATCATCATCCCTTGTTTTGTTGTTCCTAGTTGCTGCTCAAGGCTCTGTACTTTTGTCGTCCTTTGCGCAGTTGCGCCTGGGGCTAATGAGCGCCGCACATTAGTTTTAACAACATTTATTATTTATGAGCTTTGCTTTTCTGCTTTTTGAGTTAAAATTGTTGGACATTACATTTGCATAGTAGCGCATTTTGTAATTTCAAATTAAAATTGCAATTAAACTAAGCACACAGATTGTAATTGGAAAAGCAGAAAAATTTTAAAAATTAATTGTATGCCTACTTAGCTAAAGAATTTCATATAAAGTTCTGAATGTTCTATATATATTTTCATTTTTAGTTATCAACCATCTAGTTTTTACCATTAATTCTTTATTTATTTGTTGCTTTACTTTCATTTTATTGCCATATCATTTGGTTGACGCTGACAAATTCCATAAAATGCTATTAAATATGCGTGTATTTTTGTAATAGATACAATTTTATTTGCACACATGTTCACATTTGAGAACTACACGTTTACACAATATATATATATATATATTTATTTACCTAAATGGCATAAAAAACATATGCATTTTGTTTGAGAAGTGAAAAATTCATTTTCGGTTAACACGTCAATTTAGCCAGGGAAGTGCTACAGGATATACAAATTTCCTACTTGAAATCTCTCTACATTTTAAGTAATATTTATTTTGCACTTGTTTAGCATATTGTGGGTAAATAAACGATAAGATAAATATATATGGGTAAATGCCATTTATTTTATTTTATTTTTTTTTTTACTAAAATAAAGCAAAATTGCAAAATCTGTTGGGCAAGCAGCAAACTTATTTAGAATTCGTATTTTTTTTTTTTTTTTTTTTATATTCCCGCACAGATGACACATTCAAATGACTTGCGTTTCGCATTCTAATTAAAATACGTACTTAAAATTAAATGTTTTTGATTGAACTTTATACAGTTTAAATTACATTAGCGTACTCTACTCTACATAGTTGTATTATGTACATACTAGATCACGTGCATAGTATGCTTATGCTTGTATGGACTGTGTTTTGGCCCGAGTTTCGGCCTAATTGCGTTTTTTTGCAAAAGCCCCAGGTGCACCGGGTCTGAATCTGGCTAAAGCCGCGTCAATTGGACTACTTCTTGACTGATTTATTTATACTTATGCCAGATGGTGCAGACGGGGCTTAAGTCTTGAGTCTTGAGCACTAGAATTAATTTGTTAGCATTGCCAATGGCTGGACCTGGCTGTGCAGAAGATGAGCTGAGGCTACAATGGTCCATAGATCGGTTCCGAGTAGAGCACAGCGGGCATGGAGTAGCTATAGGATGTGGGCGTGTGCTCCGTGGGCGTACGCAGGCTAGCCTGCAGACTGCGTTTGCTATGTCGCTTGAATCTGCAAGGGAAACAAAGAAAATATATTAACCTCTTCAATTATAATACTTCCGAGATATAAACTCACTTCTTCTTCAAGCAGCAGGCTGCGCAGAGGGAAACTAAAGCAGCCACGCCTATTAGCGCTGCCAAAATGACCAGCCACGCCCCCGCGGACATTAACAGATTGCCAAATAGGGCGGCCGTATGAGTGCGTCGAATGGAACAGGATTCCAAGTCACTAACGCCATAGGCAGCATAAATATCGATGAGCTCATGACGCAGATCCTGCGAGTTCATCAGCTTTTGCATCTCGCTGAGCGACAATGCGGCGCCGTTCTTAAACATTTGGAAACAGGAGCTTGTCGCCGTAAAGTCCAGGCTCATGTCGGCACGTGTAAACACTTGGGTATCCAGCACATGTAGCTCTAGGCCCAGTGGCTTGAGTTTCTGCTGCAGCTGCTCCTGGAAGGGTCGAATATTGTGCTGTATCTCATTGGGCGGACGGGCAAAGACAAACTTAAGCAGCGATTTATCCCTAATGACAAAGACCTTGATACTGCTATGTGTCTGTCTGTTGGCCATAATCGAATTATTGACACAAATCCGCATCAGGAAATAGCCATCCACATAGTCCCCAAAGGAGCCACCTGTGCGCAGTTCGCCAGTGCGATTGTTGAGCGTGAAGAGACTCTGTAAATTACCCATGGCCAGCTTGCGACTACGTTTATAGAACTGTGGCACAAAGGTCACATTCTCAATGGACAGAGCTATGGGTGCAGCTTCAGCATCAGCATCGCTGGCTCGCAGTGTAGTAATGACCGTGTCAATGGGCACATTGATGCGAATGCCCACAGTTGAGTCCGGATTCTCGAACTGCGGCAGATTGTCATCAATGTCAAGGATTTTGACGGTTATGCGCAGATGCGAAGGATCCTGACGATCATAAGTATCCCCAATATACTTGTATGCAGGTTCTCCCAGCTTTAGGCATTTAACAGTCAGCGTGAAGGACTCGACCAGTTCGCGATCAATGGGTTGACTGGTCTTTAGAATGGCTACGCTATCGTTGGTACGCTCGATGATGAATATCTGCTCGTTGTTGCCTTCAATGATGACATAATCAATGGCCGCATTATCCCCAATATCTTCGTCAATAGCGCTAAAGTTGCCAACAACAGTGCCCGCTGGTTCCTCCTCCCTCACGGACATGGGCAATGGGCCTTCATCCTATTTAATGATTTTAATTAGATTTCGAAATAATCTGCTATATATTCAGAACTTACAATTTCTCTTGCAAATCGTGGCACATGATCATCCATGTCGAGCACTTCAATCTTTAGAATACGCGTTACTGATTGCTTCGGCTGTCCATTGTCACCGACTTCGAGTAATACCTTATACATACTCTTCTCCTCCCTATCCAATTGTTGTCTTGTTGTAATCAGGCCTGTGTGCGCATCTATGGCAAAGGACTCAGCGTCTGGCGTATCCGGCAGAATGCGATAGGTTATTGTACCAGATGGTGTATTCTCATCATCTGGATCGCTGGCAATCACTTGGAAAACGGGTG
This sequence comes from Hirtodrosophila alboralis, assembly GCA_035043045.1. Classification (NCBI taxonomy): domain Eukaryota; kingdom Metazoa; phylum Arthropoda; class Insecta; order Diptera; family Drosophilidae; genus Hirtodrosophila; species Hirtodrosophila alboralis. The sequence continues at coordinate 415,825 of JAWNNH010000241.1, forward strand.
CTCCAATTGCAGCGTTCTTAAATCGAAAGATTGTTAAGATTCCTTTCGATTATTTATTTTCTCGACTTACCTCTGTCACATTTGCCATTTGACCAACTCGTGGCGCCACAAAGAATGGCACACCATCATTGGCACTGACATCGCCAATGAAAATCCTTACTTCAACATCCGTAGAAAGAGTGGGCTGCTTGGGCACTTGGTTTCCATTGTCCTGGGCTCGAACAATAAGTACATAGGCTTCGGCACGACCTTTGCCAGTTAGATTACGACGCGTCGTTAGTAGTCCACTCTGTGAATTAATGCTAAACAATCCATTGGCCTCGCCCTCGTTAACCAGTTCGTAGCGCACCTCGCCTCCAGGTCCTTCATCTGCGTCTGTAGCTTGCAATTTGAGGACATTCTCATTCTGGAGTGCATTTTCCGGTATGACAGCACTGTATTCTTTTTTAGAGAACTCTGGTGCATTATCGTTCACGTCTAGTACATCGATTAGCAGCTCCACTACGCTCTGTTTGGCATCGGTGGGCTTGCCGGGGGAATCCTCCGCCTTTACTTGCAGTCGAATGTAGGGTGTGCGCTCGCGATCGATGCTCTGATTACGTGCCACGACAATCTGCCCCGTTAGGTTGTTAATTTCGAATAGCATTGCATATTCGCCCTGTAGCGAATAAATGATCTTATGATATCCCAATTGCTCATCACGTGCGTTGAGAGCTGCATCCTTGTCCTGAGCTTTTACTTGAATTACGCGTTCTGGATACCCTTTGTTTTCGATGATGGTAGCATGGTATGAACTCTGCTCAAAGATTGGACTATTATCGTTAACATTCTCGACAGTTATGTTAACCCGACTGATGGTGCTGCGTTGCCGATCCGCGCTGTTGGCCCGCACCTGAAGATCAAACTCTGCGCTGCCCGTCTCAGCCAGAGCTTCATAGTCCAAGCGTTTCTTCAATATAACCTCTCCTGTGCGCTCTGATATTTGAAAGTATTCTAGTTCCTTGGGTTTAATGAGCTCAAAACTAGTAATTGCCTGTTCTGTAACTGGATCCTCGGCTTGCAGTATGTACAATGCACTACCAATGGGCATTTCCTCTTTGATCTTGATATTTACCACGGGTCGAGAACTGCTCCAGCCTTGATTCTTAAACACTGGATCCTTGTCCTTAAAGGACTGCACATATATGGTCACCTCGGTGGTGTCCACCTGCCCTTCTGGATCTACTTCGGCGTTCAAATCCTTCACAGTCACTGTAAAGATTATAATGGCAGCCACATCGTGACGCAGTGTTCTGTTTACAAAGATCTCTCCACTTTGGCTGTCAATGCGGAAGGCCTCCTGTACAGGATAACTACTGCGATTGGCTATGCTGACACCAGCCTTGGTTGTGGCTTTCACCGGACCCTGCAGACTATACTCCAAGCGGGAATTGAGATCCTTATCAATAGCCTTGACACGTAGCACACTCTCTCCAATAACAGTGCGTTCTGAAACGTAGGCAGCATAACTGTGTTGCTCAAACTCTGGTTTCTCATCGTTGATATCCTTGACATTAACATAGACAGTGGTGGTAGCTGTTTCTGGAATGGGAGTGCCAGAGTCCACGGCATTTACAATAATCTCAAAACTATTCATGTTCGAGTCGCGATCAATGCGCGCTTGAGGTGAAACGGTAATCAAACCAGATCTGAAATTGAGAAGTTAGACGGCAAGTCCAAAAGTATTATCCCTGTTAACTTACAGTTCATTGATCTGGAAATTATCGTTGGCACCCACAATGCGATATCTGAGCAGACTGTCCAGGCCGTCGGGATCGTGTGCGGACACTGCGGTAACATTGTAGCCCGGCGCCGCATTTTCTGGTATGGATACCCGATAGCTGGGCGGTCCTATTATAGGCAAATTCTCCACATTCTGGAAGTGACCCTTGAAGATGGGACGCTGATTGCCAGAGATGCCAACACGCACCAAAACACGCGTAGTATTTGTCAGTGGTGGAATGCCTAAAGGATAAAGATAAATTGGTTAAATAGGAGAAGGGAAATCTATTCGGTTACAACTTACCAAAGTCCGTTGCTGAAACAACTAACTCATACTCGCCGCGCTCTGTATCCATCGATTTAGCCGCCTTCTGGAGTGTTATTTCGCCAGTTTCCGGTTCAATGCGAAATACATTGCCAGCTATGCTGTTTTCTGAAACTATAGCGTATTGAACTTTGCCATTGCCCTGGGTAGGACCATCTGCATCATGTGCACGCACAAAGAATTGTGGCTCAAAGTTTGAGGCTCCCTCACGTATCGTTCGACTGTATTCAGTGCTCTCAAAGCTCGGATGGTTATCATTGACATCGATGACATCCACATAGAGATTGGCATTCGATTCTCGACCGCCGCCATCGACAGCAACTACTGTCAGACTGTAGGTACTTTGCTTCTCATAATCCAAAGTTTTTTGTAGATAAATGCCGCCAGTCTCTGGATTTACATAGAAATGATCAGCACCAAAGCCTTTTAGAACGTACTGCACATGACCGAATTCATCTGAATCTGCATCTGTAGCATTTACAACACCAATCAGGGCATCTGTAGTCAGATTCTCTGCAGCTGTAAAGCGATATGTTTGCTGTGCAAAGACAGGTGCATTGTCATTGGCATCCTGTAAATGGACCTCAACACGTGCCTTTCCCTGTTCTACGCCATTGGCGGTGGCCACCAAGTCGAACTCAAATTTACGCTGTTCAGGATTATCATAATCCAGTCGACTTGTATCCAAAACCTTTACCACAACTGGAGTACGTCCCTGTCCCTCTATTGGCGATACTGCAAACACACCAGCCGCCTTGGAGACATCCTGTAACTTTAGCTGATACCGACTGTTATCGCCCATGTCGCGATCGTCTACGAAGATTGATAGACCTGGCAATGGCATACCGTTGGCCAGATTCTCCGCAATCGAGATATTAAAATGTGAGGCACTAAATTCGGGCCTATGATCGTCGACATCGGTTACCACTATGGTGACGCGTGTTATCGAATAATCTGCGGGTATGGCGCCATCAATAAGTTCTGTGGCACGTATGGAGAAAACATAGACTCCGCCGTTTTGAAGTATCTCGGGATTTTCCCTGTCTAACGGTTCACTTGTGGTTTGCAGCGTTGCAGTGCCGTCTTTGGGATCACCGAAAGGCACCAGTTCAAAGTGGCCAAACGGCTCGTCTTCCAATGAGAGAAAGATCTCCCGTGGTATGCCCACATCGCCATCAATTGCCTTGACAGTCAATATGCTTACTCCGGCTGGTGTGTTCTCTGCTACAGTTGCGGAGTAGGGTGCATTTGTAAAGATGGGTGCCTGATCCTGCATATCGACTACATTAATTGAAATTGTTGCATAGGCGGTAAGACGATTCTCTATCGCACTATCCGTGGCAGCTATGGTCATGATGTAGGAAGGACGGCTTTCAAAATCCAGGGCCTGCTTTAAAGCTACCCGTGCGGTGTAATTACCATCAGACAACTTGACGGCGCGTACCTCAAAGATGTCACAAATGTCGTTCTCCTTGAAGCGTATTATAAAATTAGACTGGCTGAATTGGCTAAATATATATTGCTGTCGAACTTACCTGCACACACTTTAGCTGCACCTCCGCATTTAGGCCCTCATCTCGATCGGTAACGATTATTGGAGGCTCAATTGTCAGCTCGGCGCCCACGGGCAGAGATTCGCTAACACTAGCCGTGTATGGTCGTCCATAAAATGTGGGCTGGTTATCGTTGTAGTCACGTACTGGTATCTCACGGCGCAGGGACACTGTATTCGGCTCCGTACCATAGACGCCCTCATCGGTGATGCTGATAATAACCTCAACGGTATCTTGAGTTTCTCGATCCAGTTCCTGCCGCAGGCGTACAACACCCGTTTCCCGGTCCACAGAGAAAACTGGGCCAGATATGCTGTACTTAAGACGGCCTCCCTCCGGGTCGATGCCTGGGGTCGCGTGCATGAATGAAAAAAGTGTGTTTCAAATTAGTTGAGGCGTTTTGTGACTTTACGTTGGCAGTAAAAGCGGTTTGTCGGCTACTCGTTTTGCTCGACACGCTCACTGCTTTAATTACGAGTAGTTGGAGTAACGTCATAGAGACTAAAAACTTATGGAAGTCGCTCAGCAGTGCTCTCAACTCTGTCAACTGTCTAACTGTCTGTCTGTCTGTCTGTCGGTTTATGTTAAAGCGTGTGAAAAATGCTAATTAAGTTCCCACAACCTCCTTCTCTTGGGTTTCTAGTCTAATGCGTCGACAGCTTAGTTGGGCGTGGAAATGGAGCTAACTATGTAACTATGCAGCTGAGAGTTGGGTCAAATCACTCCTAATGCCCTACTCTAACATTTTAGAGTAATAAGTTTCTCTTTCTCTTTATGGCTTTAATCACAGGAAACTACTTATGCCTTTATGCATCAAAATTCCAACAAAAAAAAACTCAGCTTGGGGGCAACACGAGAAAACATTAGAAATTCTTTTTCAAAGTGGAAAGAAAACAAATGATCCCAGCCGCGCATGCACAAAAGCTAACAATAATAAACCCAGCAGCGGTCTGGAAAACGACTTTTGGCACAGACGCAGACAGTAAATAGATTTATTTTTCCAGTTTTCAAGTTTGGTCTAACCATTTCTGAAGACGAACAGACTCTAAGACAGACAATTGCAGCAGCAAACCACAAACACGACCACGACCACGACAACGACAACAACATGAAGTCAAAAAGCGGGAAGCAAACAACACGTTCTCCAGCTTACTACACCCAACTTTACCAATTGCGGTCGCCAACCCTGGGCTGCTCCCATCCTCCATTCCAGCCAACCCAACCAACCCCTCACCCCGTTGCATTGGCGCGTGAGTGGCCGTTTCCACTTTTAATGTACATAATCATTTTTTGTAGTTTTTCTTTCTTATTTTTTCGGGTCTTACACAGTTTTTTTTTTTTTGTTTTTTTATGTGATTTCTCATAAACAACATGGGTACATACGACTTGTTGTTGTTGTTGCCCCATATGGAATCTCGTTTTGAGTCATAGGAGAAAAAGTGGGAAAAGCTATTTGAGCACTGTAATAACAATTATTATGAGAGTGTATCTTCGATGTTCAAAACTTTTCTTCTACTTTTCACTTGCCGCATAAATCTGGTAAAGTTGTGTGTATATAGATCTTGCCACGATAGGCGGGATAAATAATATGTGTGATTTCATGCTCCACGAAGCGTATTTGTTAATATTTTGCTATTTATTACACACACAGAAAACAATAGAAACACCCGCATTGTGCCAACATTTGCCCAATTATTCGTTTGTTTTGTATTTAAAAAAAGTATAAATAATTGTACCACGCTATCTAATTATGTTATTTCTTTTTACAACATCAAAAAAAACACAATTAAATGCAATTGAATACAAACGCAATCTATAGAAAGTAGAAAAATGTATCGAAGTATTACCAAAAACAGTTGTAAAGTTGTGCAAATGAAAACTTTAGGAAATATAATTTGAAAAACATTTACAAATAATTTAAAATGTATTTTGTCTTTGTTTTATCTTTGTTTATTTATTAGCCACTCTATTGTCATATAATAGTCGAACAAATAAACCTGTATTACAAGTATTTATTTGAATATTGAATTTGGTTGATTGTCAGCCGTCAATTGCCAAAAAAATTGGCCTACTACCAACCCCCAACCCCAACACTATGATGCAAGCTCTTTTCCGATGATTGCCACTTGAAAATTGCAATATCAATTTATGCAGCTGATTGAGCTGCTTCCTGGCTCACAGTTTAGCCAAAGCAATTTAGACGTTTTGTTGTTTTGACTATTTTCTTTGGTTTTTTGTTGTTTTTGTATTTTGTATTTTTTCAATTTAGTTTGTGTGTTTGTTTGTTTTTTATGGCACTCTTGTTTTCGAACGCAGTGCGCTGTGACTTGTAAGCTTAAACGTGTTTTTTTAGCGAGTATCTCACGGATGCAGCTTGCAAAACTAACTGGATGGGAAGACTCACACTCACCCAGAGCTCACATAAACACACAATATACCAAGATATGATCATACACATACATAAAGTCATTGAGCTTACCTATCCACAAGTTAACGCAATAAATTTAAATTGATTTAGGCTTGAAATTGCCATATAAGTTGGATCTATATAAGAAAATGGAATATAAAGCAGTATATAAGCCCAGTCTGTTCTGAGTTCCGCACGATTGAAATTAATGGAATTAACTTGGAAATTCCACATAAAATGGTTTTTCTTTTATTTTTCCAAACAATTTCGATACTATCAATTTATTTAAATACAAAAAAAAATTACATTTTTAAAATTAAAATTAGCCAAATTCCAAAATTGAATGAAAACCTGATTTAAATCTGTGGAATTTGTGCAAACCAAAACTCGGACTTAAAATATACTTAATTGAATTTATTCCAAGGCAAAGTGAAGCCCAGCTGTCTGGCAAGTTGCCTCTTGCCCCCACCACATTGTTTGGCATCATATTACCTGGCCTCATCTTTGCCACAATAAGTGGGCCTCTGTGTCAACGGGGCGGCCGACATGCATTTGTGGGCAGGTGCAAAAAAACACAAACAAAAGCAAAAATCAAAACCAAAAACCAAATACAAAAAGCAACACGAACTCAAGTCGGGCTTAATCTAGTGCAGCTTTGGAGTAGTGAATGCCAAGTGTTTGTTTTTGTTGGATAATCATGCGACGAAATGTAACACCCATTGGCATTACTTGGCAGTAGTCGCATTATGTTGCCGCCCCTGCTGATGGAGTTGCAGGTGCAGTTGCAAATAGCAACTTGCAGTGGCAATTGCGAAAAGGAAACGATTACGACATAGGTGTGAAAACAGCAACAGAAATTGGCTGCTTTCGATTGATTGGCAACGTTGTCTATCAAAGTAAAAGTGTCATAGATTCTAGCCTGTATATTATATTAAAAGTGAGCGCGTTTATATGGCTGCAACTTGTGGCAAGTAGCCAATGGCATTTGCATCTAATAGAGTAATTTGCGACAAAGCCATTATTGTTATCATTATCTATGTATATAGTCAAGCTATGTCCATTATCGCGCCATTTGCTTTTAGTATTGTATCTTCCGAGTGCTACGCACAAACGTGTTCAAATGCATTTCCGCGTAAAGATACAAATAGTGTATATGCATAGATACAATATATCTATAAAGCATTGTTTGTGTTTGTTGTGATTGATTAATTGCATTCTTGGACATGCGACACAAAAAAATAAATAACCCAAAACATTGCTTTACTTTTATCGCAGACATGTATTGAGTAATCGCCAGAGATATATACAATATCAGAGATACACGCAGAAAAACGTGCAGAGCAACAAATACAATACTCTGTACAAGGTTAAACAAAAGTAGGTGGCGACTCAAGCGCTTAATATTTCAATTATGCTCTTATGTGCCGCAAAATGAAAGTCAGCAATGGCAATTTGAGATACAAGCCCCAAAAAAAATTACAAAATAATTAAACTATCAAATGACCAAGCAAAACTAAAACCAAAAATCCAATTTCAAATACTTTGAATTCTACAATTGCCAGTTGTAGTACGAGTATATAGTAGTAATTACTAAAAGATTTGCATGAACTCGCTGACTTTTGTCTATTTTATATATACGAGTATAGCCAAGTTAGTGAAAGGCATTTGCTTTAAATAATGTGAGAATTGTGGCCATTGTTGCGGCAATGCAACAGTTTTTTTTGTTGTTTATTATGAAACATAAAGTTGGTCAATTGTTGAACTCAGTGTATTGACTTTGACTTACCTTTAAGCTGATAGACGGGACTTCCAACTGGCGTATGCTCCGATAAACTGAACCGGGACATGTCTCCCGTGCCAGGCACAAAATGTGGCGCATGATTCAGCAGCTGTGCCACAGTTAATCCCAGCAATAGCAGCAGCAACTTTAGCGACGGCAGCAGCAGCAACATGTTGCCGTTGCTAATTTATAACCGTTATGTATCTGTATCTGCTGTATCCGTTAGCTTGATGAATTTCGGAATTGTTTTCTCAAGTATTTAGCACATTCAGTGCCTAGGGCCCAGCTACACACTAAACACTTCTGCCAGAGATGCAAAACAAGATATTTTTGTTTAAATAATTCTTTCAATGTTAGCCACAACGCCCAGTTGGCCTTGGTTGTGGGTAACTGCAATTATTGCAGTTGCGCTTACTCAGCGTAAAAGTGTGGATAGCTTAATTTTAAAAACGTTTGTTTACAATTACAATGCAATATGAGCCTTGGCTGCAGTTTTTCTTATTTTTTAGACAATTGAAAGGTCAGGCGATGCTTGAACTTGATTATTGCAATTAAAAACTCATTTGACCACAAAAATTCTAGAAAAGAAATTCGCCTTTTGCCGGGGCAATTTCACTTTATGCTCATGTGAAAAGTAGCACATGATGATGATGAGGCGGCTGCTGGCCAAGATGCCGAACAGTTCCAATCATTGGGCTGAGTCGCTTCTCGCGCCAAGCGATTGGCAAATGTTGGCATTGGCTTTCTCGCACACAGAAAACAGCTGGAGAAATGATGGGGAAGGAATGGGAAACGCAGAATGCCAGAAGATGAGCGGTATGCGGGGTATGGGAAAGGTGAAGAAAGCAAACACACACACTAAAGACCAAAATGTGCAAAAAAGGCAGCTAAAATAAATAAGTGCTCAAAACAGAAAACAGAACTGGTTGGCTCTCTGCGCTGGCGTGCAGGCACTGAAAAATGCCCGTAGATACATAAGTATCTGCAAGATACATATAGTTTTTTTTTATGGTCAGTTGTTGTTTGGGCAAAAACTCAAACTAAGGCAGCACACATAAAACACTGCAAATATATTCTTTTGCGCGCAGAAGTGCAAGTATAACTCACAAGTTGTAATTAGATGCACACTTTAAACACCTTTTAAAATTTAAATAATTATTTCACTTTATTTTCAACCTCACACCCGAAACGCACGCAAAAATTAAACGGCAAAGTATGACGCCAGGTACGAAACTTGATTCTTGTTCCGAATTTTTATAAAGGTATTTCTTGGTTTATTTTTTTTTTTCTGTATTTTGGCTCAACTCGGCGACGCAATTCAACCGCAGCAAACGTCTTAACACCGCGACGCTCGCTCACCTTCTGTCTTCTTGGCCGTATTACCTGTTGCCGCTATTGTCGTTTGCCGTTTGTCGTTTGCCCATTCTTTTTGGCCTCAGGTAAATAAATACTGGTTTCGTGTTGTTGCCGGTTTTGTTTTGATACACATTTCGCGCATGCGCAAATCGAGTGGCAATGAAAATTTATTCAAGTGTGTACACACTGTTTGTGGATTATTTAATAAAGTGAAAACATTATTAAAGTGATCCCCAAAGTATGTAATGGTTTTTTAGGCAAAGATTTGTATTGACAATTTCTATTTTTTTTTTTAGATTTATTATTAATACGGGGATCGCCAAATATTCCCTTTGTGACCTTGTTTGTTGGCAATTTCTGAGGGCTCTAATATAGAGAATTTTCTCCAGGTATAGATGATAGTTTCTATTTCTATTTTTTTTTTAATGGATTGATTTATTATTAAGGCATACGGGGATCGCCAAATATACCCTTTGTGACCTTGTTTGTTGACAATTTCTGAGGGCTCTAATATAAGAGAATTCTCTACAGGTAGTTGACAGTTTCTCTAAGTGTATATAATTTTACTTTCAACTTTTTAGTCAGATCAATATCTCATTAACTAAGCCCATATTTACTCTCTGCATTTGTTATCGTATTAATTTTGCTTTAATTTAAAATTCATTAAATGGTAAAAAGTAGCCAAACATTTTTTCATGTCGAAATTCACGCTGACAATTTCTAAGGAATAATTTAAATATATAAGCAATTAAATTTTTAATTAATATATAAATTGAACTTTAAATTGAATTAACTTCTTAATCAGCTAAGTGAGTTTAATTTTACTATATTCACTTTCATAAAATCTTTCTCAAAGTAAACAAACAGCAATTTATAAGTTTATATTCGAAAAACAAGAGCAATTGCTTCTCTATTTTGCAAGCTTATTCATTTATAATTTAAAGATAATCTTGTTATATAAACACTATAACTAATGCCATTTGGAGCGTCCATCGTCCACCTCAAACTGTATCAGATCCTCAACGGGATAGCGAAATAGTGAAGCTGTTTGCGCCTCGGCAGCCAGTTGATCGATGTGTGTATTCTTGGGATAACGAAAATGATCACCCTGTAAATTGTAGCGTGCCTGGTAGCTATGAGGATTGCCAGTGAGTGCTGCTGCATGCGGCATTTGTGGCACCTCGGCCGCTACAATGGGATGCTCAAAGTCCAACAGAGATAGGTTATCGCTTCGTGAAATAGAATGATTTATTGGTTGTTGTTGCTGTTGTTGTTGTGTTTGATTTTGTTGTGAATGTCCTGCGGCTATGGATGCCGTTGTCGAATTATTGGCTGTGCCTGCCACATGTCTCGGCTCAATTGGGCTGGGTGGCTTGGGCAGCGGTGGTTCCCGTTCACTTAAATTGAACGTATTACGCTGCAAGCCTGTTCCGGCCGCATTTAGGTTGTAATTGTGATTGTAGAAGGGATTGGTGGAAGCACGCACCGTAGCCGTGGGCTTCTGCTTGGGAAAGACATTCAAGTGCAACATGATTTGACTGGAGTGTGAATCTACGGCTGCATTGTTGCCATTGCTATGGCCATTGGTCTGTTTGCCATGGATGCAATCTTGGGCCTTCTTGGTTGGCTGCGGCACAAAGTTCTGCGATTGATAGAGCGCCTGCTGTTGACTGTATCTGGTGGCCTGGTCGGGAAAGTTTATGGGCAGCTGGCTAGGTGACTGTGTGGGAAACTTGAAAGGTGTCTGGTAGATGCTTTGCTGCAGCTGCTGCGGCTGTGCATAGACGGATCCAGTGGATGTTAGTGCAGCAGTGGAGGGCAGCTGGGCATAGTCGCCCTGAAAGGGATTACGCATCACAGAGGTGGGCCGTGAGGGTGGCAATACAGGAAATATATCAAGATTCAGTTTGAAGGGAACGCGTTTATGTTGCGGCTGTCGTGTGGCATTCAGCGCCAGGAGAGGTGGAAAGCTCTGTAGAAATGGATCGGCCATAAAATGTTGCTGGCTGCCATGTTCTAACAACATATTGTAGTTACTCTGCAATTGCTGTTGTTTCTTGTTCTTCTTCTTAGAGTTGGGCTTGCTGGCGGGCTGCTGTTGCAGGGCCAACAGATTAATGTCCTGCGGCGAGCGTGGCTTATAAGGATACAGCTGCTCGATGGCTACACGCTGATGCGGTGCAGCGCCATAGAGCGGCATGGGCATGCCCATGGGAAACATGGGTATTGGAATATTAAACTGCATTTGTTTCTTGTTGCGCTTACCCCGAAAGAAATTGGCAATGCCACTGGACTTGAGATTCTTGTAGCTTCCAGCAATATGCAGACCTGTGGGCATCATGACCAGCGAGGGGGCAGACAGAGCCGGCAATTTGCTGGGCACCACGCTGTTGATGTGCAGATTGTGCAGGATATCCTGGATGTTGTTCACGGCATTATAAGGACGCTCTGCCTCGCCCTTTTTAAAGTGTTCGGGCATGGGACCATCAAAGGGGAAGTGAAATGGTTTGGGTCGAAAATCATCGCGCAGCGCCAAACTGCCCGGCGTCTCCGAATATTGACGCCTTAGCAGCGCCGTTGAGGGAGGCCGCTGGGTCGAGAGACGCGGCGGTCGAGGCAGTTGATCGAGCAGCGCGTCCCGCAGAGGCGTCATTGTGACGGATCGCTTGGGTAGTCGCTCATACAGATGATTATCGTCCGTGTAGCCAACATCGCCATCACCTGGCGCGTTGAGCTGCAGTGCAGCCATCGATGTTGCGTGTTGCAGTGCCGTGAGTGGTGGCTGAGGTCGTCTCGCTTTCGTGCGCCATGTTCCGTAAATAGGCGCAACGTCGTCGGCACGCTCCAATAAATACGCAGTTTCGCCAGAGCCAGTGCCAGACCCAGAGCCAGTGCCAGCACCAATGCCTGCTCCAACACCTGCTCCAGCTCCCTCGTCTTCGCCATCCTCGATATCGCCCACATCGTTGGCATGCAACTGCATCTGTTGATGCATTTGCTGCAGATGCAGCTGCAGCTGCATTTGCTGCTGCTGCTGACGATATTGTTGCTGTTGCTCGTGCTGTAACTGTTGTAACTTGGCACGCATCTTCTCGATGTTTTGGCGTTCCGCCCCTTGCGTCGAACTGTCGCTAAAGTTGTCACTTTCTGTGCTGGGTATTGTCTCCGCCTCCCCCTGTGCTGCTCTGGGCTCAAGCTGGTTGAGTAATTGCTGCTGTTGTTGATATAAGGCTGATGTAGACGCGACCTTGACTACCATAAGAGACATCTGCAAAATTGAAAGTATTTATTTTGTTTTCTATTTTTTTTTATAGCACAAACACTATTCTCACAATTGTGTATAGAAATAGCAGGCCCATAATCCGATGCCAACGGCTTCTGTTTGCCTTTGCAGGATCTGAAGCCCGCGTTGCTTTATGATTTAACTCTGGCTCTATCTTTGTTACTGGCTTTATAAACATTTTTCACTGAGCTTCACTTTAACTGTTCCTTTTGGTTATCTGTTGGAGTATCTGTTGGAGCACCTGACGCGACTTCCTCATCGCGAATCGCAATGACGACTGCCTGCAGTTTTGGCCAAGCAGCCCCTAAAAAGTTGTATCTAGTGTGCATTGTATGAGTGCAACTACTTAATTAGAAAGTTTAACATAAGTAGTTTGGCTGCGAAAGCTAAATAGACAAATAAAATAATTGTTTAAACGATTTCGTGATGCCGATGTGTGGTAAAGAAAGAGATATTTAAAATGCATCGACCATGAAAAACTTAAGATCGCATACATGAATAATTATATAAAAATAAAAGAATGATCGTGTGGATCGAAAGCTACAGCTTGCTAGTCAAAGTGCTTAAGTCACTGATAAATTAATAAAGACTAAGTAACATTAGTTATTCTTCAAAGTCCCTACCAACCTATTAATATCTAAAATGATATTCTCTTCTAAAGAAAAATTAAAGTATATACATACGCCTAAATAATTCATTGTTAAACTTACCAATTTAATTGCATTAAAATACGATATACCCATTCACATTTTATAATATAAACATTACAAACATGTTATTATAGTCATATTACCTTTTGAATCACATATCCCACCTCACGCGAGGTGCGTGTTCTCAGACTTACAATATTTATTTCCCGTTGTTGAATTGTAAATGCAAACAAACAATTGATAAACTTAATTTATTATTCGGGCATTAGAAATTTTTATAAAAGATATATTCATTTTATTTCAATATAGAGCTAAAAAGTCTTGAGACACAAATTGCTGAGGAGACAATTGATACATTGACGGAAACATAAAACATAGCAAGAGTTGGATAGCCTTTAAGGTTTACAAAGTAGATACATATACAGTGATCCCTAATTGTATGAGTATGCGATTCGTTAATTAATAAAAAACAAACAAGTTTTATTCTTGCTGACGCTTCAGTGGTTTCGCGATTTTGAGCACCCTCATGAAACGCTGTAAAAATCTTTTAGACTGTATTGACTAGATGTACCTAGCCCTAGAAATATGGTTGGCATTGCATTGCTAGATATGTATTAAGCATCAGTTATTGCATCCCCTCATTAGACAATATTATTTCAATTCAAATGAAATCAAATGTCACCCACTAACCGTCGTTGAACTCATCGACGGTCATAACTGAGCTAGTTAGACGGGTGCTTAAAAATCAAAGGGAATGCTGGGCTTGGGGTACTGGTAGCCCGAATGTTTGGTCGTTGCTGGTGGCACGCTAGCCCTTGTCGGAGGAGGGATGTACGGGGTGGTTCTACGGGTCGTCGGAACCGTACGAGTAGTGGCACGTGTTGTTATTCTTTGTGTGGTAACTGGGGGCAGGTAGGTTGGTGGAGGCGTTGGTGGACGAGTTGCCCTTGTTGGTGGTGGGGTAGCCCTGGTGGGTGGTGGAGTTGGCTTGCGGGTTGTTGGTGGTGGTGTTGGTTTACGTGTCGTTGTGGTAACTGGAGGCTGTGGCTTATTTGTGGGTGGCAAGTAAGTTGGAGCTGGAGTTGTACGGTAGGTTGGTGGTGGAGTTGGTCTGCGAGTCGTCGGTGGTGCTGGCTTGCGAGTCGTTGTGGTTACAGGTGGCTGTGGCTTGTTTGTTGGGGGAAGGTATGTTGGAGCGGGAGTAGTCGCACGAGTTGTACGGGGTGTAGCTCTAGTTGTCGGTGGTGGAGGTGGTCTACGTGTCGTGGTAACTGGGGGCAGGTAGGTAGGTGGAGGTGTTGGTGGACGAGTAGCCCTGGTTGGTGGTGGAGTGGCCCTAGTTGGTGGTGGGGTGGCCCTAGTGGGTGGTGGGGTCGCCCTGGTTGGTGGTGGGGTAGCCCTAGTCGGTGGCGGGGTTGGTTTACGGGTCGTAACTGGAGGTTGTGGCTTATTTGTAGGGGGCAAGTATGTAGGGGCAGGTGTACTTGTTGGACGGACGGTCGCACGAGTTGTACGGGGTGTAGCCCTGGTGGTTGGTGGTGGTGGTGGTCTACGTGTTGTTGTCACTGGAGGCAAGTACGTTGGTGGAGGTGTTGGTGGACGAGTAGCCCTGGTTGGTGGTGGGGTAGCCCTAGTCGGTGGTGGAGTAGCCCTAGTCGGTGGTGGGGTAGCCCTAGTGGGTGGTGGGGTTGCCCTAGTTGGTGGTGGGGTAGCCCTAGTTGGTGGTGGGGTAGCCCTGGTTGGTGGTGGAGTTGGCTTACGAGTTGTAACTGGAGGTTGTGGCTTATTTGTAGGGGGCAAGTATGTAGGGGCAGGTGTACTTGTTGGACGGACGGTCGCACGAGTTGTACGGGGTGTAGCCCTAGTGGTTGGTGGTGGTGGTGGTCTACGTGTTGTTGTCACTGGAGGCAAGTACGTTGGTGGAGGTGTTGGTGGAAGAGTAGCCCTGGTTGGTGGTGGGGTAGCTCTAGTGGGAGGTGGGGTTGGACGACGAGTCGTCGGTGGTGCTGGTTTACGAGTCGTTGTGGTTACAGGTGGCTGTGGCTTGTTTGTTGGGGGAAGGTACGTTGGAGCGGGAGTAGTCGCACGAGTTGTACGGGGTGTAGCTCTAGTTGTCGGTGGTGGAGGTGGTCTACGTGTCGTTGTAACAGGGGGCAGGTAGGTAGGTGGAGGTGTTGGTGGACGAGTAGCCCTGGTTGGTGGTGGGGTAGCCCTAGTTGGTGGTGGGGTGGCCCTAGTGGGTGGTGGGGTTGCCCTAGTTGGTGGTGGGGTAGCCCTGGTTGGTGGTGGGGTTGGTTTACGGGTCGTAACTGGAGGTTGTGGCTTATTTGTAGGAGGCAAGTACGTAGGAGCAGGAGTGCTAGTACGAGTTGGTGGCGGAGGTGGTCTACGGGTTGTTGGTGGTGTTGGTCTACGGGTTGTTGGTGGTGGTGGTGGTGGTGTTGGTCTACGAGTCGTTGGTGGTGGTGGTGGTGGTCGACGAGTCGTTGTGGTTACAGGTGGTTGTGGCTTATTTGTAGGAGGCAAGTAGGTTGGTGGAGGTGTTGGTGGACGAGTAGCTCTGGTCGGTGGTGGAGTTGCTCTCGTTGGTGGTGGAGTTGGACGACGAGTTGTTGGCGGTGGTGGTGGTGGTGTTGGTCTGCGAGTGGTCACTGGAGGCTGTGGCTTATTTGTTGGCGGCAAGTATGTTGGAGCTGGAGTTGTACGGCGAGTAGTTGTGGTTGGTGGTGGTGGTGGTCTACGCGTTGTAGTGGTCACGGGTGGTTGTGGCTTATTCGTAGGAGGCAAATATGTTGGAGCTGGCGTGGTACGCGGAGTCGCTCTGGTTGTTGGTGGAGGTGGTGGTCTCCGAGTTGTAGTCACTGGAGGCAGGTACGTTGGTGGTGGAGTGGGTGGACGAGTAGCCCTTGTTGGTGGTGGGGTAGCCCTAGTTGGTGGTGGAGTTGGTCGACGTGTTGTTGGCGGTGGTGGTGGTGGTGTTGGCCTGCGAGTGGTAACTGGAGGCTGTGGCTTATTTGTAGGAGGCAAATAAGTTACGGGCACACGAGTTGGTGGCTTGGTTGGTGGCCTAGTTGGTGGTTGGGTTGGTTGCCTGGTTGGTGGCTGGGTTGGTGGCCTGGTTGCCGGTGGCTTGGTAGGCAACTCAAATGGCACTTTTGGGGTAGGGTAGAAGTAACCATCAGCCGCACGAACCTTACGCTGCAATAAGTAGAACTGTCAGTTAAAGATCGAATCCTGAATCAGATAGGCTATCGAATGCTTACCTCATGCGAATCAGCTGTTGCGGTGGCTACTGCCACAACGCAAAGCGCCAAGACAAAAAGTGCACTTCTCTGTGGGGGAACAAATCAGAAAGGAATGTCGTTAAAATGTGTAAGCAAATAAATGTGGTTTATCGCGTTGTTCAGAATTGCACAAGATGTGACTCTAAGCACCTGATTGAAGCTATTTCTAATTGCCCCATCGAATCAGTTTGGAACGCTTTAGGCCTAAATGCAAGGCAACTTGAAACTCGTTTAAAGTTCAGACGAAGTCAGTCATTTGGATAGAGTATTCAAATCAGCAACAACAACAATGCTGGCAATTACTCTAAAATGTTAACGTGTAAAGTTGAAGACATTCAACTTTGACAGCATCTCTAGGTCACGGGTAGCCATCATCGACCAAAGCGAACCAAGCCAAGCCAAGCCAGGCCAATCTATGCTTGGTTATATTAACTTGTTTGCTTGATTTGGTCAAATTTCTCAGCAGGTGATATAATTAATTGCTTTGGAGACAAGATCTATAGCCAAATGCAAAAGATTAAATCATGTTGCCTTCCGCTGCTGGCGCATCGCGTTTCTGTCAACGAATTTAATGTTTTATAATTAGCTATTTATGCGATTGCCGTTTATATTTCGACAAGGTCATCTTAAAGCTATCAACGTTAACGAAAGTGGTAAAGTGGCTGACTGCAATTAATTTACGGACGGACATTAATATATAAAAATCGCCAAGAAAAACATTTTGATAAGCTAGTATGTATATGCTTAATAAATAGTTAATTATGCAACAAACCGGCTGCCGAATATTCTGCTTAACTAGTTCTGGACATCAAAATCCGCATTATTATATAATAATCGGCATCGGCCATTAATAAAGTGAGAAACACTGAAGTCGTTTCTCAACAAAAAAAATTAGCATACGCACTAATCATTGACAGACATAGCCATAAAAATCACCATTCTGTTCGCTATATAGCCAAATTTCTTTAGCCAACACATACAATAGAACCCAATATATGTATTTTTGGATATTTCGTAAAATTTGACATATCGCCAAGTCAAACCACCAAAAAAAAAAAATCTCTTATTTAAATATTAATGACCGTCTGTTAATGAACTTGAAACTTGCGATGTTCTAACTTGTTTGATATTAAAATATTCAAATCAATGGAATTTAAGTGGGGAGGGGGGCAAACTCTTTGTTGGCACCTACGGGCCCGAAAGTGAAAGGACTTTGGCATCATCCATCAGTATTAAACTTAAGCTTCTAGAATTCTGAACCAATTCAAACTGGTATGTTGAATAGACTTCATTAATGCAATATTCATCTTTACAAATTACATATTAACAAATGTCCAAAAGTGATTTTTTAATGACAACAAATCAAGTTTCTCAAATCGTTAAAATATATTCTCGAGACAGAAAACAGACTTCTATATGGGTTTTTTATATATCTATAAACATTTACTTTAATAAATTGTGTTTTCATCATCATAAGGCATGCTCTCCAATAATCTATTATGCTAATTTAATAGCTAATTAATTTGTTTGACCTTGCATTTACATCGAATATCATCAATGACGCACATTTGGGTCAGATTGTCTTTGAAAATGATTAAATATTACCGAATTTTCATAGACTGGAGTTTTTCTTTTTTTTTTGAGGGTCGTTTGTTTTCAAGTTTAAAAATTATAAATTTGGAAGACAAAAAGATTATAATAGATACTAAAACTGAGACTGCTCTCAAGTTGTGTTTTATGGAAAATGAAAGTAAGGATATACCAAAAAAGGTTGCAAGCTATTGAGGATTAAGTGATCTGCGAATAGTTTTAGAAAATTGAGCTGTTTATACTGTTGAACTTTAAATTTTAAGGTCATTACTTACTGCACCTTTTGTGCTCGATAATATAACTCCAACCCTGTACCTTGCTTTAGTATTTCACATAGTCGGTTCTATTTTATTTAATTCTTTGATAATTTTGTGGTTAATTTGTGTTGCAATCAAATGACTTAGGCAACAAACTTGGTGCTGATCGTTAACTTGACAGAGCGACAGCGTGAAGATGATCAGCTCTTGAATGGCAACGCCAAGAATATACCAAGAATATAACTTAAGGCAACAACATTTAATGGTCATTTGCCTAAATATGCCAATTCAAATGTCAACCCATGAAATCTATGGATAATTTGCAGTTTTGCAAACAAGTTTTAATTTCATCTCAAGCGTGCTGACATAGAAAACTAAATGATTGCAGCTACTGCTTGGCTGCACCTGAGACATAGTCATAAGTAATGGCCAAGTTTTATGATTTAAGACGCAGAAAAAAACAGACAGCGACAATGTAGCGCAGAAGATGCTCAGTTCACGTGGGCGCACCGGGGCGAATGCGTAATATTGGCACTGACCAAATGGAATACGTCTTTTAGCTCACTTTTTACTCACTTGCACCTTGCACAATTGACAACAGCAAATGCATAAAAAACTAAGACACTTGTTAGCTTAAATGTCACTTGGGCTATATACTATATAGTAAGATTGTTATAAAGTCTTGTTAAAAAAATGTAATGCAAATAAGCAAACGAGTTGAGATAATTGAATTTGATTATTGTTAAATTGTCTTTTTCACTTGATTTGCACTTCTTCTTTTTTTTTTTAAAATAACACCAATGATTGTTTTTATTTAAGTTTTATTTGCAACTAATTTTAGTTACCATTTCGAGCACTTTAAACTGCAACAGACGGCAGCTAGTTTTAGTTTTATATATTTATATATATATATCCCGTGTATAACGTTGATTTGTGTATAATCCTTGTGTTCCGATCGTATCAAAATTCAATGGTCAATTGAATTTTTGATCGATGCCAAGCTAAAACAAAAGTTGCTACAACTTCTGGGTCGACTCTGGGCTAGCAACTAAAGCATCAAAACTTGTAGATTCTCTACTTATATATACTCGGGGCGTCTGAAAAAGATTCGAGATTCGCTGCTGCTTCTGCCGCTGCTTTAGCTGCTGCGACGACTTGGGCGACAGCTGTTAACACTCGGCCAAAATGAAGATGCTGCCAACAAAGACGCTGCTGACGCCAACCACTGACCAGCCAGCCAGTGCCAGTTTTTTTTTTATATTTTTTTAAATTTTTTTATTTAGTCGCAGGCCCAAACCCAGGCCCAGTCGCTTGGCAGCTTCGGTGCCGAAGTCATCGTCACTGTTAATGCTGCTGCTGCTGTGGTGCTCTTAAGCGAGTACTGTTATGGCTGCTTAACAGATGCTTAACATAAGTAAACGCACTAAAACAAAAAAATTGTATATAAATACATTTAAAAAAAAAACTCCCCAAAAAGGCAGCAGCAGCAGCTCTTCTGCTGTCGCGTTGTTGTTGTTGCTATTGGTATTTCCATTTAGCTGCTTTTATTTGAGCAAATATATTAGTTGACTAGCCGTCATTTCGGTTAGTTTGGCATCTTCTTAAACTTGGCTTTTAATACTCGCAAAACGAGTAATTTGTACGCCCATGGATGGATAATGTGCGCCGTGCTAGGTGCTAGTGTTAAACATATTGTCATGCCGAGTCTAATTTGTAAATGAGATTAACATTCGAGAGCTAGCTAAACTGAGCTGAGCTGAGTTATGTTGTAATTTTGGCAATCGTTTTCAAGGCTTCAATCGATGCGCAGCAGTACAAATATTTTCTCGTACTTAAACATCTCTTAAATATAATGAAATTGGTTGCATTAATCAGTCAAGTTGAATGCAATCGCAGCTCATATTACAGCTGTTTAGGCCTACATGCCGTAGATGAAGATGAACCGGTTGTGGTGCCGTGTGGTGCGTGCCGCCTGGCGGGTCAGTCGTGGTGGTGTCCAACTTTGGAATTGAGCTCTGAATGTTAAGGTAGGCGCGCAACGCGACGCTGCAGCAGCCCCAATAACCAAATGACCTTTAAACGCAAGATGCGCTGTCAATAATATAACAACAACAAAAAAGAAGCTACACACACGCTCGACAATCGCCCGTACACATTTTGTTTTTATTATTATTAATAAAAAAACAAAAACAAAAACAAAAAGATGCAGCAATTGCCAGATGTAGATGGAGATGCGAAGATGCGACTGCCAGTGCAAGTTAAAGCCATGGAACATCATTTTTGCGCGTTCAACCGGCTGACAACTGAAACGGGTTTCTCTCCCCACTCCGCCCCTTTAAGCCAAACAGTTGCAACGTATTTTGTTTTGGTTTTTTTTTTTTTTTTGAACATTTATAATATGCTGCATTTATTTATTTTTGCTGGCCAAAACATGATCAGCAGTCACGCCAAAGTGCCGATGACATTGTTTGGCAACTGAACTAACCAATTGGGCGGCAAACTGCCCACGCGACGACAAACTCATCAACTTTTTGCGAATATGTTTTTTATGGCTTATTTCAAATATTTACTAAACTAGATGCTCATTCTTGAATGAGGTGCTAAACTGGCTCATAATTGTAGATTGCAATCAACTTAACTTAACACAGTTGTTTACACTCTAAGAAAATTGGTAATCAGCTACAAAGTGGCACTAAAAATATAGTGAAGTTTGGTATAAACAATTAACTCAGCTCTTAATATTTTAATTTAAATTTTATGCTGTGAAATAAATATATAAAAATAATTAAAGAATATTTTCAGATTTTATGCCATTTCTCCTAAAGAAATTAGATTTTATGCGTTGAATTAAATATATAAAAATAATTAAAATATATATTTAGATTTCACACCATTTGTTCTATAAAAATTAAATTAATTATATTCAAAAAAACATTTTTAAATTTTGGATAACAAAATAACAATCTATTTTTATCAGTCCACAGCCACATTTCTCAATTCAAAAATATATGAGAATTTAAACTACTTTATTAATTAAATTAAATTCATATCAATTTCTTGCTTTAAAGTTTCCTTCAGTGTATTTTTTATGGCTTTATTAAATGACGTTTTTAGCCAGTTATCAACAATGTATGTTAGCAGACTTAATTACTACACTATTACCATAAAGTGAGTGCTATGCAGTGCACTTTAAATGTTAAAAAAAAACATAGTCGTAAACACTTTGGCTTTAGGAAGTCACCCCTAAGAAGCTAATGGCTTAAATGACCGCCAGAGCACACTTATTGTTCGTTCTTTTTAATAGCAAAGTCCCTGAGAAACCCAGAGTTACAGATGACAATCTGTTGATGCATAGATAGATATATAGATAGATATTTTGGCTAACAATTCGGGTCATAACTTGCTTAGCCACATCTGCTCTGTCAGAGGCAATGACACTTGGCGACTGCTGACATTTTAGATTTGTCATTGTGACAAGTTTTTGAGAAAAACCATTTCATAGCTAAAATATTTATTTAAACTTAGCATGGGTATAGGAAAGAAATGTAAACAATTTTGTCATCTCATTGCGCATCCGCAGTGATTGCCACATTGTTGATGACCAAAAAAATAAATAAAAATAATACAAAAATGTATTATTCAACTGCGATGTAAAACTGCAAATAGTCGAAGGACGTGCCAAAGTATTTATTTTGATTTTTTATTTTTGTTCAAATTATGAATCGATCAGTGGTGTGATCTCTCAACGGTTTTTGCATAAAATTGATTAAAATTAATTACAAAAAACTGGCTTGTCAAAACTTACGCACCCGATGTCCGTGACATGGGCCAGTTCCAGTATGGACTGGACAACCAGATTCTAGACATTATTAACACTTCATTGTGTATTATTATTATATAATTTCAGCTATTCAAGAAAATTAACAACCCGTTGCAATAATTCCTGTATTCTGTGCGGAAACAATTTGTAACTTTTTTTTATCAGAGCAAATATCTTATTTAATTAGCAGTTTATTATTAGGAATCATTTTATTAAAAGTTCATAAGTCGAAAGCAGAACAAAACAAACATAAATCTTGTCAATTAGTTATCAATTGGAATAGAGTAACAAATTATTCTTTCGCTAATTAAATACCTGCACGCAGATGCTATTAAAATTAAAATTAACTCTTAGAGGAAAAAAAAATAAACAAAAACTTAAAAGAAGAATAGGCTTGTTGAATATTTATAATGATCTATTCATAGAAAACCATCCACGTTTCCCAGCTAGTATATGTATATGTTTAGATTAGATAATTTTGCGGATCTTATAGAAACCGCATTAATAAACCTTTAATAATATTATAAATTTCGTGTCACCTGCGTCAGCTAGAAGAGAAAAAAAAAGAATACAACTTTTTTGGACATATATTTAATTGTGCTTATGATTTATGCAAATTTATCCTTTACTTAGTTGTGTGTGTGTGTGTGTGTGTTTCCAAACATGTTGAGACTTAAATCTACATACTAGTCAAGGCAGAGCAAATTTTATTACTTGTCAAGCTGCTTTAGATTTATATTTATGTAAATAACTAAGAAGCGTAAAGCAGACAACAACCAAACCAACTAGTTCTTCTTATCTTTCAAATTTTATAAATGTCTGTTTAAGGAAGTCAGCCAAGTATATACGACTATATTGTTTTTTTAATATAGAATATTGTAGCACCTTACGACGACGTGTGAAGTATGTTAAATATAACAAAAGATACAACTAGATTAACAGATAGAAAAGATTCAAGGATTTTAATATAATTTACAATATTTAATGTGTTTTCAATTTGCAATATTTCAATTTGAACAGACAAACAATTTAGACAAGATTTTATAGATATTCCACAATTCAGAAATGCCAGAATATTATTCCCTAATAATTTAAAAACATGTTTCATTATTTTTTTGCACAATCTTTGTTCTACAATATAATATATTATATATCCTAACTTGATTTGGAATTTATAATCAGTTATATATTTTGTAGTCATTATTTAAAACATTTTGCATTTGGATGTTGAATTTTGTGGCTCTTAAATAAAAGTAAATATTTAAATTTAACATATTGTTTTCACTTTCTGCTCTTTGATCTTTTGCTTGGTTAATATAATTAGCAGCCCAATAAATCGCATTGTTAATTAATATTCAACATTTATTTATTGCCATACAAAATATGCAATATTCTAGCCGTTTTTTTATTGCAATAAATACTTTAAGTATGTTCGTTCAATTGACAGTTAATGTAGAGAAATTTGTTTTTAATTGTGTATACACACAGGTTACTAACGGTGCTTTTGTTTCTCAGTATTGAAGTATTGTTTTAATTTATGCAATAAATTCATAAAGTAGCTGTTAAAATTTCATTAATATATTGTATACAAAACCCGTAATCATTTAGCGCAGTGAACAGTGAACAGTGAACAGTGAACAGTGAACGCTGTATTTTAGCCAGTTTCAATAAAAGGTGGCCCAGAAAACGTGTTTCCCCCAAAAAAATCATTAATAAGTCCCATCAAGGACATTGCGCAGGGCAACAGAGCAACCAGTTTTTGGAATGGCCAATTTATTGCCCCAATTGCCGGCCATTGGCATTGAAATCCTTGTGCGAACTCGAGGGTCACACTTTTTTGGGGATTGGGTCTCTCAGGTTTTTTTACGACAGATTTTTATCCGATTCCACGAAAAACCTGTTGCCCAGAATTATTGTGTGATATTATGTAATGCAAGCGAAAGTTGTGTTAAGAAGCATACATACATAAATCAAGTGTCTTAGTGTAATTTGTCCAAGACACAGCAGCGGCAGCAGGCCAAGAGTTGGCCAAGCTGTCAAGCTGATCATCGACTAAGTGATTGAGTCAATTATTCATTCAGAGATACTTCAAGAGCAACTCACGCCAAAACGGAAGGTGCTTGAGTCTGAAGTTGAAACTGAAGCCGAATCAAATTAGAAATATTATATATATACATAATACATATGTAAACATATATATATTTGTATAAATATATATGTAATAGCGGGTTCAACTGGCTTCAACACATTCTACGCGCCTTTTGGCCAAATTTGTGCGAGCTGCGACAAATAAGAAATAAAATATCGAAAAATCGAAAATTAATTTAAAATAAACGACAAACTTGAACGGGTTATTTAATTTTAAGAGCGAACTGGTTCGCTTTTTTATACATACTTACTTATATAGCGCCTTAATATATTAAATGTGTGCAGACAGACAGAAAGGCTCTGTGACGACTCGAACGATTCTACGCCCAACAATTTACAAGTTTAATATGCAAATTTTTCAAGTTTTTTCAGCTCTTAAAAGCTTACAAATCAAATGCGATTATATTTCGATGTCTACTGTCTGTGGTTTTGGTATTAATTATGCCTGGTTTGGGCTCAAGTTCGACGACGCCTCTGGCAACAAACATTCCCGCAATAATTTAACAAAAAAAATTTAGCACATATAGAATTTGTAATCAATTTTTGTAAGCTTCTAAAACTTCCGCATAGCTTAACTGGAGTAAGTTTTAGTTGGCTTAAACTGCTATAAGTATGCTATGGTATATTTCTAGGCTTAATCCTTGCCAGCCTGAGATTCTTTTGACCGCAAATGAATGTTGTGCCCCTCCCTGACTCCGATATGTCTGTCTGTCGCGTGTGATGAAGGTTAGTTAGACAAGTTTTCAGCTTTTCTGTGTAGCAAGAGCAGCAAATTAAAATGAAATCGGAATATAAATATAATTAAGTAAATAAAATATATATATAGATTTTTTTTTGGTTTAAGGCAAAGGCTGCATAGTTTGTAGCCAAAGCTACAAAAAAAACTGAACGCCTAACT
The DNA here is from genome assembly GCA_035043045.1 of Hirtodrosophila alboralis. Lineage (NCBI taxonomy): Eukaryota > Metazoa > Arthropoda > Insecta > Diptera > Drosophilidae > Hirtodrosophila > Hirtodrosophila alboralis. The sequence continues at coordinate 440,937 of JAWNNH010000241.1, forward strand.
ATTTATTAGCTTTAATTTGAATTTCGTATAATGCTGCGAACAAAACTTGTTCAGCCGCTTCTGCAAAGATGCTTCTACATATTTCACAAAGTAAATAAAATAACAAAACTAAATGAAAATAAAAATACAAAAATAAGATACAAAAATCAAGTTCACCTCGAGTGTATCAAATTTGTATAAAATTCATCAGTCGGCAAATACGTCAGCTGGAATAACATGCTTTGAAGCCACAAATCTTGTGTTATGCAAAACAGAGGAAGCACACTGCGGTCGCCAAAGCCAACTTCAAAGATACAAAGATACATAGCTACAACTTCATATGCTTGGCAGATACATACGAATCTCTATGCTTAAAGTGTACCTGTTGAGCATCGATTAGCATTTTAGTATAAGCATTAATGGTTTTTAGTAATATTTCAAACATAAATCAGTCACTTGTTTATCCATTAGATATGGCTCCAGCAATATTGTGTTTCGTTCTCTTGGCATGGAACCATCTGAATTAACATCTGCATAGCATATATATATTATAATTATATAATATTTAATGCTTGTAGACAATATGTTTAATGATTCCCTATCTTATTATAGGGGCAATATATGATCTTAACTTGTGTATGATTATAGTTTTGATTGCAACCGCAAAAACGTTTTCAACGATCAAATCAGCAATCTTGTGTATCAAGTTTTAAAGCTACTTAAATTGGATATTATTATTTTTTTTTTTAGTTTTCAAAATTGTGGGCGTAATTGTATTTTATTGATTTACCGTTCTCTGGTGGGTGTGCTTATTATTTAAAAAACAAAAAACCTGATATTTCTCAGCTAGTTGGCAACATTTTAAAAGCAATATATTGAATATGGTTTTGAAGATTCTTTAAATTAAACACAAAAACTTGTTTATTTATTATGGTCATAGTTATATTTAAAGTAACCTTTGTTAATATAGATTGCCAGATCATTATAATCCTATAGTTTCTATATTAATGGTTTAATTAAAATGTTTTTAAAACAGTAAACGACCAGTTTTTGATACCGAATGTCCAAATAAACCTGCAAATGTTCCTCAAGCATTTTTTTAATTATATATATTTTTTTTTTTTCAGATGAGATGAGCAAAGAAGTGCCAGGACTTGGGTCACATAGGACATGCAAGACAGACAGTTTATATAAGTCTGGTCACGTCTAACTTGGCCATAATTGATAGTTCAATCTGTTGCAGATTAAACGCTTGACAGCAGCCAACAGATCAAGCTGAAAAATGGCCTACATCAATTGCCTGGGAGCTTGGAAATAGCCAAGGAGTAAAGTTATTATGTTTATAAGAAATGATATTCTCAGCTTGTGTAAAGAATCAGGTAATACTTCAATTCGTTTGTTTAATTTTTTTTTTTAGATTATCTTTTATATTTAATTTAGTTTGCTTTTTTTTTATTTTTAGAATATTCTGCCAACTGTAGTTCGATGTGATTATTGTTTTTCACTTTCATTAGCTCATAGGACTGCCAAACTTAGTTATGTATAATATATTTAAATATTTCTTTAATTTAAATATTAAATAATTAAATTTAAATATTTATAGATTTCATATTTTATTTTACTTAATATTAAAAGATTATTGTTTATTATGTATTTATATTAGGCAATTGAGAAATAAACGTATTTTTTTTAATAAATAAATATTTTGCATAGCCATAACTCAGACAAATAAAAAAGGATACTAAAAGGATATGCATTTCTGAACTCACAGACAGCAGAACTATCAATTGGCATTCAAGGATTTCCAGAATTTTTTTGAAAATTGTACCTCAAATTTTTGTAAGGGGGTGGCCAGCAAAATTGGTCCTTAAATCACTAAAACGGCCGTAACTCCGCCATTTCAAGGACAATTCTGATGTCCTTTGGCCAGAATATAGTCCTCGCCTGGGGAAATCAGAAAATGTATTCGAAAGGACGAAAGTCCTTTTAGGAGCTAAGAAATCAGGACTTTTTCGCATAGAGGAAAATGCTTATATCTTGGCCGTATCCTTGAGTATCCTGACGAGTCCTGTGGCAAACAAATTGTCTTGATGAGGACTACAAGTTGACCAAAGGATATTAAAGTCGTCCTTGTAGTTTCCGAGATATTGAGGATTTTGTGTTTTCGGCATGTTTTCTTTGACGCCCAGACTGAAATTTTACAAGTGCCGGATTCTTAGATGACCCCATAATTTTTAAATGGCAATCGATAGAGCAGCTCCTTACGATCCTAACGCACCTAAAATTTTGAAAATCTGCAAGGATTTGGCCAAATGGGAGCTATATTTCTAATATGGATTAATCATAACTTGCTGCTGTTAATTTGCTGCTAAACAATTGTTATTCTGTTTAGGTGACGTCACCACTGTGTTACTCGGCTGTTAGCCAAAGTTCAGAAATTTCATTTTTTCGCTGGCTAAAGTCGCTGAAATACCAGGCGAACAGAAATGCCAGATTAGCAGAAGGTCGCTCAAAAAACTGTTGCCTACTTTTAGTTGCAACGAAAAGTATGCACCACATTCTTTATTTCGCAGCAACTAAAAGTATGCAGCACTTTTTTAATTGTATAGCAGCGACCTTCTGCTAATCTGCGATTTCTGTTTGCCTGGTATCCGGGGCCGATTTTGTGGCTTTTTTGACTTTTGCAAACAAAAAATATAAAAAAATATTCTTTTCTTTTTCCTACTTTTGCAGTTCCATTTTTAATAAAATATTCGCATTTATAAGTTACTAATTATATCATTTATTTTACATTAAATCGTTTTTGTAATCGTTGTGCAGTTTTCACTTAACAATTAAACGCAGATTCGTAGACTAACTAAACAGATTATTAGATTATTAGGACAACGTCAAACTAAAACGCAATACATATATATTATTTAAATGGTAATTAGTTAAACACAGGCACACAGATACATAGATACACTCATACAATCAGTTATACAATTTAGTTGCTTAACAATATTTAGTTGTAATCCTCGGGGGATTATCATCTACTTAGTTGTGGCTGGCATTTAGGGACGCCAATTACAATTACAAGACATTGAATGACAACAGAATTTGCTTAATACTAGGACAATAACTAAAACATAGACTAACGCTAGACATGCTCACTATATATATATACAGTTCAAAACTAGAAGATACACTTTGCATATGGGCATAATTCGTAATTCGTAACTTAATTATAAATCTGCTTTCAAATTGTTTACAGATTCAGATACATTTATTTTGGATGCAACAAGTCTTTTTGTATGTGAATGCTTCGTTTCCATTTGAGGCTAAGAAACAGCTTTACAGCTCCGTCGAGTACTCCTCGGGATTAACATTGAATTTACGCCAACAGATGTGATCACCCGCCGCTGCAGACGTAGGCGGAGGTAGCTTGGGATTATTCACATTAACCACGGAGCTGGCAGAGCGTTTGATGTGACTGCTAGACGGATGCAGCGCCGGCGCCGGCGCCAGACAACCTGTGGAGCGCCCCAATGGATTGCGAGACATGGCCGCATTGGCATGGCCATTGCCATTGCCATTGCCATAGGTGATGGACTCATTGGAGGGTGAAATCTCTATGCGTGTTGCATGGGTGCCACTGCCGCCATCCGACAGCCGCCGGATGTAGACCACCTCGCGATGCTTCTCCACAGTCGTCGGCCCGGTTGGCACACGGGTCAGGGTTTGTGGCTGGGCCTGCTGGCGTGCACGCTGCGAGTATCTCAGCGGCTTGCCATCGGTGGCCTGGAATGGCACATACTGCTGCTGTGCTGTAATTGTGATGCCGGGAAACTTGTCCACGCTGATGTCCTCCTCAATGGCCGAGTCGCCAAACATGGAGCCACTATAGTTGGGTGAACTATTGCCCGGCGTAGAGCTCTTCCAGTGTGTCTGATGTGGATGTGCTGTCTGGCCATTGCTGGCAAACTTTTGGGCACTTGAATACTGCCCCTTCTTGATGGAGTGTGTGTAGTCTCGAGTGCCGCGGCGACGCAGCGTAAAATCACGACGTCCGGTATCCTGGCAAACGGAACGCCATTGCTTCCAGGAATGGCGTGCCAACGGATCGGCTGGACCCCATTCCTTTGCTGGCTTTGAAGCCTCACAAATCATGCCAAAGAAATTGTACTCCACCTGACGGAAGATTTGCACACATGCAATGATTAGGATCACAGCCAAAGTGAATAGAATGGGCGCCCAGCGCGGCAAGTACTCCGCCAGCAGATCAAATTGATCATCATCGGCACACCACCAGACCAGTATGCCCGTAAGAATGGCCGGACAGCTGCACCACATCCACATCCAGCCACGGAATATGGGCCGTCCAATGGAGAACTCCAGATCAGTGTAGATATTCTTGGCGCCATAAATCCACGTAATGGCAATCAGCTCGAAGACCAGCGCCGTTATGGCCAGGGTGCCCACAACACGCGAGTCCAGGACACGCGCTATGGAGAACTTTGGCGCCGCAAAGGATATGACAGCCACAACCAGGGCAATCAAACAGATGACATAGTTGGGCCGACGGGGCACCAAACGTGTCGAGGTGTACACAGCAACGGTGATGGACACAAGCGCCGACAGAATGATCAGTACATAGATCAGCGAAGGAATCAAATGACGCAGCAGCTCACTATCCGTTTGGTTGCCATACAGGACACGATCGTAGATGGCAGTGAGGGGCTTCAGCTCATCCATGAGCTGATAGCCATTGGACGAGAGATCAAACTGCACCATGAACAAAGTCACGGCAATGGCATTGATCAGCAAATTGAAGCACAGATACACAACCGAGGTGCGCACTGCATCGCCCTTGTACAGGAATTTGCCAGTCAGCATGGGCAGTGCTCCGAAGCCGCAATTAACTGAGAAGAGCACCTGCATCAGGGCATTAAACCAGATATTGCTCTCGGCCAACAAAGTGCTGTCAAAGCGCCACAATTCGGGAAAGTAGTGTCTCGAGAAGGAATTGCGTACTTCCCAGCCCGTCAAAGCACACAGCAGACACAATCCAGCCAGGCCATAGACAAACAGACTTCTACGCAGGATCTTGCCATTGTGGGTGCTAGAAATATAGAAATAAGATGTAGATAGCGCTATAGATGAATCATAATACATACCACAACATGACAACTATCCAAAGTCCAATTAAGCCAGCTGCCAGCAGACCAAAATACAGAGGATTGCGCCAGAAAGGCGTCAGAAATGTCTGCTGCAAACATTCCTGTCCACTGTTGCCAGTAACTGAGTAGCCATTCTGTTAATAAAAGGACTTTAGTAATTTATAATTAATCTTGCCAGGATCTCAGCAATACTTACCATATTCAGCTTCAGGTTGCCCACACATTCGCGAAAGGGAATCGCATTGGAGGCAAACATTCCTATATAAGCCAAGGCCAACACGGCCTGCAATGATATCCAAATGGCAGAGACCCAGGAAGCAAAGCGACTCATTATGCAGGCCCCTAAAAATTGAAAAGATTAAATGTAATTGCAATTATATTATTTGCATTTTTATAGTCAATTAACTAATTGTAAATCAAGGCACAAAGCTTAGACCCATAAAAACTATAAAACTATTTCCATTTATAATGTTTATGTGCAATTAGATGGGGTTATAAAATCTGAATAGCAAGGCTAACAAAAAATGTAGGAAAACGTATTTTCTTACTTTTCAATCAATTTGGCCTCTAGCTCTTTTTTTTTAGTTATTTTTTTGTAATAAACAGAAAGGTAAATGTGTAGCCAAGTCTGAATTAAAGAAAAATAAATTTAAATTTGTTCGGCTATCAACTTGTCTGTCAAGCTTTTTACATACATTTATTATAGTTGGTTCAATCAATTTAAGTTGGAAATTAACCTAAATTGTTAAAAAAAAAAAAGTGTAATAAACTGAGTAGCTTGAGGAATAATGTTTATAGGTAGAACTTTAGGAAATAGACTTGGCTCAGAAAAAATCAAATATTTATTTAAGCACAGCTTTTCTCTCACTTCAAATTTTTAATAAACAAATTAAGCTAATATTAAATATTAGCAATCAGAAAATTTTGTAAGTTCCAGAGGCATTTAAATAGATTGTAAAATAATATTTTACTGACACACAAAATAAAAAAAAAATCAACATAAAATAAAAAATATAAAAATATAATATCCTAAAATTGTACTTCAAATTTAAATATTTATAAGGTGTGTATGGAATTACATGAAATAAAATGTATACAAAATGGAAAATAAATATTTTTAAAATAAATCAAATAAATAAATAAATAAAAATAAATATTTTTGCAAGTTTCAGGGACATTAAAATATATTGTTAAATATTATTTTATTTACACTCAAAAAAAGAAATCAATATAAGAATAATATCCTAAAATCATACTTAAAAATTCAAGTACAAAATTGGCATTTAAATATTCATAAGGTGTGTATGTAATTATATGCAATAAAATGTAAACAAAATTTAAAATAAATATAATTATATATAAAATAAATCAAATTGTTGAATTTAATTTAAATATTCATAGGGTGTGTAGGTAATTATATGTAATTAAATGTATACAAAATTGAAAATAAATATAATTATATTTAAAATAAATAAAATTGTTAGCAAACATTATTCAGGTTACTTGCCAAAATTAAAGCCAATTTGTGTATGAGCCATAATTAAGAAACTAGTGCACAAAATTGTAGACTATGTTAGCTCTTTAACAAATATTGAAACTAAAATAGATTTCGTCAACAAAAGTTTCGAGCAGTAATATTTAACTAAGTAGTGTTGAAATCTTAACTGAAAAACTGAAAATTAAAGCAAAAAGGGGCGATACAACGAGGGCATTCCTTGACAGCACCCAGCATTATCTGTATTATACTGAGGTCTTTTTTCGAAGGTGTTGTGTCGTAATTTGCAGTTGATTTTTGTTTCATTTTTGCTTTTTGCCATTATTAGTAGTATGTTTGCTCTCATATTGCTCATTTTTGAATTGTTTGTTGTTTTGCCAAGTTACAATTGTATTTTTTTTTGGTTTTCATGTTTTTTGTTTTTTTTTTTTGATTTTTTGGTTTATACTTTTGTTCATTTAGAATTTGCCTTAAACGTCTCTATGGTTATTTTTTGTGGACGCGCCGTTGTGCCAGCATCTCCCCACAAGGCAAGCCAAGTTCCGGGTGGGCGAAATCTCGGGGGGCCAGATGTGCGGCAACCGTGGCTAGGGATTGCTGCACCGCCAGGAGTTGCGTGATGTTGTTTTACTGAGTCCGGGTCCAAGTCTTGACTACTGCTCCTAGCTTCTCCTCCTCCTTCCTCTCCGCCACCCAGTTGGCTATCACTTGGAGACGGTGCTGGCCAATTGGCGCGCCAGCGATTACACGAACGGGACACACACACCAATGCAGTTTTTGCAGCTTTTTAATATTTTTTTTGTTAGATTTTTTCAGAGTTTTTTTTGTTTGTTGTCCTGATAATACAATGATGATCATTATCTACTAGGTCACATTTAAGTTAGTTCATTTTTTTAGTGTATTTTTTATGTATGTTTTATAAGTTTTTTTGTTTGCATTGATATACTTTTGGTCTGATAATTTTTCGTTTTCGTTTTCGTTTTTGTCTTTAGATTTTTTATCTTTTTGCGTTTCGTGAATTTCATGTGTTTTAGACTTTTGTTGTATTCCATTTTTCTTTTATTTATATATATAGTTTTGTTCTTTTTTGTGCTTCATATATTTTTGGCGTTTGCTTTTTGCGTTTTTTTTTGTTTTTGCTTCAGAGAATGACGAAAGTTTGCGCAGCGGTTTTATAGTTTTTTTTTTAGCATTCAATAACTTCTTCTCCTGCTCTCTCTCTCTCTCCTCTGCTCCTCTCTCTCCGCTCCTCTTCTCTTGCTCTACCCAACGGGCACAATTTTCAGAGTGGGTTTGACGGGATGTGCCCAACCGTCGTTTACTGTGGAATGCAAGACCGCCCCAACAAGCCTAGTTTGATTTTTGGTATTTAAACTGCGTCCAGCCGAATTGCAACTTGAGAATTATAAGCCTTGGATGGAAAGTGCAGCAATTGCACAGCTTTCACTAGAGCTTTTGCTTGTCCTGCAAGGGGTTGCATTTTACAGCTTTTCGCCAAGGGTTGTTTCTGCTGCTCTGCAGCCACCTGTTGAACTGGACAAATTGTATAATATAAACACCTGTTGCACTATTTGCCTGGACTGGCCATTGTTTATGATAACTAATTGCATTAAAATGTAGTTTGATAGAAGTTAAAGAAGGTTTTCTATTAGCAATATTTAAATTACATCTCAGCTGGGGAAATACATCTCAGCAGAACTTAATACTTATATAATTCTATTCAAATTTATACAAATACATTATTTTTCAAATTTTCTTGTTCTTATTAATGGAGCAGCTGAGAGTATAGGAATATCCTGACTCATTTAAAAAAAATTATTTTTATTTTATTAAAATGTCGTGATTAATAAGAAAATTAACTAAAATTGTGATTTATGGTAAACTATTATTTCTACTTGATTTTAAACCACAAAAGTATTCTTTTACAAAAAAAATTTAAAAAAAAAAATAAATTAATTTAGGGAAACCTTCATGCCTTATATACTGACCCCATAACCGTTTGGGAACAATAGGCGCACTGGTGTGCAACAAAATAGATCCTACAAGTATGCAACACTTTGTATTTTAGTGGAATATTACAATTGTTTTATAGTTGAATTGGTAAAAAGAGTGTAAATGGAAAATTAGCATTATTTTTTGAACATCATTTAATTGAGAACAAAATATAATAAAATAAAATCGATAATTTTAAATTCTGTATAGTAATTTTTCACTCAGTGTACCGATTCTTTCATTGTAAGCTATAGAAATTTGATTAGCCAATTTTTTTACCTACATATTTGTGCCAAGTTTTAATATAAAAAACTTGACAAATTAACAATAATTAATTTGCATACAAACAGACAGACAAACAGACAGACATTTGACTAAACAGAAATTATTATATAAAAGGAATAATATTAACACACTTTGTGACTAAAAGAATAAAAGTATAAAGTGTATATTTTCTTCAGTCATTCCAATGATTATATTATGAAAAAAAACCTTTCCCAAGATTAATTAAGAATGATTCTAAATTTATTTTCCCATTTTCTTCCAGTTACTTACCTTTAAATATAGGCGAGGCGCGCCAGGTGTGCGCCGCCCCCTGGCCCAGAAACTGGCCCACAGATATCTCGAGCAGAATCATGGGCAGCCCGACTAGAAAGAGCAGCACTACATAAGGCAGCAGGTAGGCCGATCCATAGTGATCCAGTTCACGTGGGAAGCGAACAACATTTGCATAGCTGACGTTCAGGCAAATGCAGAGCACAAGGCCACGAAACACAGAGCATTTTGTCTGGAAAGAGCCAAAAAGAGGTGTAAAAGTAATCATTAGTTAAATACTAAAAAAGACAGGTGTAAATAGTATATAGCTAAATAATATTTCGGTTTCCGCATCCGCCGGCAAATGTTTAACAAAAAATAAAATAAAAAACAAATACAAAATCTTGCACCCACAATACAAAGTCATTTCCGGTACTTGCGCTTTCAACTTGTGTAATTTTTTTGATTTTGCTTTTTATTTATTTAATGCCAACAATTTGCTTTATGTTTATTTGTTTTACCGGTAAACATTTGACATTCTTATATATGTTATATATATTATATATAAGTATCTTATATATATGTCTATCGCGTAATGAGCAGCAAAAGAAAGTAGCGCCCATTATGAAGGTCTGTTGAAGAGGCCAAAATGCTGCCGACGACGCCTGCGAAATGTACCGCATAAGCCCATTAGATGCGGAGCAAAAAAAACAGCAACTACAACAATAAAAGTAAATACAACAACAGCTGTAAATACTTTCAAAACCAAAAAGAAAAAAAAACTTAACAGCTTGAAGCAAAAAAAACAAAAAAAATATAAAAAATTGCTTGCCACTGGAACGCTTTTAAGTGAAATTCATTCAAGAGAGCGCGAACAGCAATGCTCAGTTATACGCCCGTTTGAGCAGGGGTGTTGCAGGGGGAGGGGCTGATCAAATCGGACAGACAAACAGTCGGACAGACATACATATATACTACGACTACTGTGCACAACGTGACGCCCAAGTAAACGCAGTTAATAAAGCGAAAACCGCACAGTGAAAATGTAAACAAAAGCCAAACACCCCAGCCTATCGCAAGCATATTATAATAATCATAATCATTTAATATCATATGCCATATCATGCATGATGATCCATGATCCATATATATATATATACCTATATAACATTGCCTGCAATCAGGCAAGCGCATAAAGAAATTTGAATTTTTTAAAACAATTTATAAATATCTTCAAACTTACTTTGCGATAATATCGAAAGGGCACATCCTCATGCACAACATATAAATAATCGGCTAAATATTTTGTTGTTGGTATTTCCATCTTTGGACAGATTTTATAATGTTTATAGGAGCAAAAGAATTTGTCATTTTCTTGCATTTGTTATTAGTTGCATATAAAATTTGCTAAATTATTATACGTTTATTCTATGAAAATTGAAAAATAAATATTTAAATAATTGATTTTTTGGGCATTTTAATTGGTGATTTATAAAGCGCGTTAATTGCATTTTTTATGTATTTTTATATATTGTTTAGTTATGTTTTATTTAACTCGATAAATTTACTTTTTATGAATTTTTATATATTGTTTTATTAAATTTTATTTAAATCATTAAATTTACTTCTTTTTTAACAAAACGCATGCAAATTTTTAACAATGACTTTTAACATTTTCATTCGCCGAAAATATAAACAAAAAACTTAAGGAAAAAATAAAAGGCAAAGTCATAAACAAATACACATATGGTATGGTATGAATGCATGTGGAACAAGTTATCACGTTACGACAACAACGTCGCTTTAAATATTAATTGGCAACACCTTCATTTCTTAGCCCTGAACCGCTTATTGAATGTCTTTTTGCGAATCGTTATAGCATCATATATCAATGATATTTATTTTATTTTTGCTGATCTTTACTATATCATTGCCACACACAAACTTAAAACGATATATCCGTAAACGAAGAACTGTCATTAGATATTATGTTTCTTTTATTTTCTTCTTTATTTTCTTGCACTTATTGCAGACACATTATTATTACACGGAACACGCGGCGTATGCGTAATGCAATTGGATTCATATTCGCTGTTATTTTATTTTTATTTTTTTATATTTTTCGTATTTACACTTTGCTGCAAAAACTGCATTCGTTACGCGAAGCGAACACCACTCAACACGGGAGCAGCGTCGACATGCGACTGCGACTGCGACTGCGCAAACGATGAAAACGATGAATTTTTGATGATTGGAAAATCTCAAACAAGTTTTTCCATTTACAACAAAAAAAAGAGAAGCAAAACTTGTGACTGAGTTTTCCTTCTTTGCCAGCACTTTTTATAGCCAGGCACACTCACTGAAGCTGTGGGGGGGAACTGGAGAGAGACTTTGAGACGAGTCTTTGAAGACTTTTGGGAACGACCACACGTAGCGTGCGAGTAAGCATGAACCGCGCTGCTCTCTCATTAATGCAGAACTGACGCTGCCCCGGACGGTCGACAGTCTCAAAAGCGTGGCTTTCTATGGGCCACAGTCACTGCGCAAAGTAAGCGCCCAAGTGCCGAATAGAGTCGAACAGAGTCGAGCAGGGCCGAGCAGAGCCGAAGAGAGTCGAATGGAGCCGAATGGAGCCGAGTAGAGCCGAGTAGAGCCGATTAGAGTTATAAAGTTTGTTGTTATGGACAGTGCACGCAAATAGTTTGTGGTTTCATAAGGCACGCCTCACTGCGGCTGCTCAAATGCTTAGATCTGTGTGCGTTGTCAAATGTTTAACACATTTTTTATGATTTTATAATACCCTATTTACTTGTAAAATGCCTAAAAGTGTATATAAGAGACAGTAAAAGGCAGCTACATTCTGCGTTTGTGTCTGTAGATTTTTGTATAGCCTTCAAAGTTCTCAATTTAAAAATAAGAATTTAAATAAATAACTGAATTTTTTGGCTAAATTCAAAGCTGTCTACAGGGCATTTTACAGTCGATACAATACTCTCTTTTAACACTCATACTTGTTTCTTTTTATCTATTTATGTTCTTCTTTTTTTAGTCGTAACCAGCTCTAAAAAATACGCCCACACGCTGCACAAAACTCCGCAGGTCGCACTAATTGAAAGTTCTGAAGATGTTGAAAATTGAAGACTGCCCTGAATGTCGCAACACGTTTTCCCAGGTTTTGTGAGCATAATTAACTCGTATATGCTTTGGGCTACAGCAGGAAGTGGGCTAAAATAAAAAGCCAAGAGCTAAGACAGAATGAGCAGAAGAAGAGGAAAATATCAAGAAACCCGTCCATTAGTCTTGGCTATTGCGTTTGCGCTTCTCACACACTTAAATTAAATTTCATTTTAACACGTTCTAACATGAGCAGCGCACAGGTAGACGACGAATCTCATCATATTTTATAATTTCATAATTATTATGTAAGCATGCGAGACGTGAAACTGGCGCATCTCTACTCAGTTCGAGCTCAAGTCTCATTATTTATGACGCTCACTGTAACGCCACAATAAATAATAATAAATCGAATCAGGCAAGCTATCAAGCTATATACAAACTTGGCGTTAATAGAAAATAATAATATTATTTCTGACGAACAACAACAACAACTAATCCGTTTGTGTTATTTTTGTTGTTTAAGCACGGAAATTCAAAATACAAATCGATTCTTTATTGGCTCTCCAGAGCCTCTGATTGGCCATAAACAAAACTTGCAACGGAAATGTCGATCCATTGAACGAGCTCTTGATGGATTGTCCAATAGTTTTTTTTTTTGGCTCAAAGCGTGACTTTCTCGTATGCTCAATGTGTCTTTGATATGCATTAATTGAGAACTGTCGCGTCATTCAATATTTATTACACTCTACTCAGGAAATTATGTTTTTTAGAAAGGGTATATACAAAATTGAATAACCAATTCTAACTTTAGTTGGAATGAACTTGAAGGTAGAAAAGGTTTTAGTAAGCTTAAGCTTGTTTGTAGTTGTTTAATTGAATGAAGAAAAAATTGTGTATTTATTAAAAATTAATTTAAAATTCGTTCTCTTATTTAAATCAAGCAAATATATATTCCACAGCAAAAGCTGAAGATCTGGTTATAGTTCTATAAACTTAGTTATCATTATTAATAAATACAAAATACAAATATTCCACAGCAAATCTATACAGGGTATTTTTTATTCCCCAAACCATATTTCTGTCTACAATTTTTATTTGTTTTTTATTTTATTTTTTTCTTTATAGAATTTTTACTTTTGGCCTTACGTTTAGCATTCATAATTGCTTTATTTTCATAATAATTTGGCGTCTTTTGCCACGTTGTGTGTGCCTGGCATTTGAAATCAACAAAAGTGACCGTTGAAGTTTATGGTTTATTTGAAATAAATATATTTTGTATAACTAGAAGAGACTCAACGAGGCGGCAAAAGTAAAAGCAAAGCGTGGGGCCAGGCCAATTAAAAATCCAAGTGGAAATCAACACTGGAAAGTGGCCTATAAATAAACCCTTTCTCCGAAACTTTACATACATTTCTATATAGAATTGATTGTAAATTAAATACTAATATCATATAGAATTCAACATCATTTTTTTGTAACTTTTGTTAAAGCTCAACATGAAATTGGAGTGTGAAAATGTGTTTACAATGCTAGCCAGCTGCCCACAATGAAGTTAGACGCTTGAAAATCTTTTGTCAACAGATTGAATAAGCAATGTATACAATGTATATACTCGGACAATCCCTTTTGTATATAGCATCTTATGGACAGCATTGTGTTGTAAACTATAGCCTAGGGATGCACTGGAGCATTGCGATCTGTGTGGGGACTGTAAGTGTGACATGGCTATTGTTTTACGAATTTGGAATTGCGCGTCTCTCAGTCTCTCAGTCTAATCAGTGGCAAGTGAAAGGAGTTGGATTTGTAGACAGCATGAAGCCATATAGCTGACATATCACTAACTAGCAGCCAAGTGCTTCGTTACACCCAACACCCGGTAGTGCAGTGTAGCGTTGCGTTGCCCAATTGTCGTCTGTGTAGTGAGCATTCGAAATTCTTATGGATACTGACCACAACTTGAGCCACTTTCACTTACAGGCAGCTTTCAAAACTCATGTCCGTTCAATGTAATTCTAAAATCCGGCAATTATCATATTGCTGCCCACAAAACAAGCGCAGACATCGATGTCAAGAAAAGCCGGTTTGTGTGTGATTTGTATTTGATTTGTATCAATGCAGCAAATGACGTCATTAGTCTGTCAATAAGTCAACCAATATTTCCTTTTAACGCACAAAAACGTGCAACTGGCGTCGCCGAACATTTTGCACCGAAAATCGCTGCACATTTTATTTTTTTATTTTGTTGTTGAACTTGTTAATCAGCGAATTGGAAACGAAAAGGCATAAGAGATGAAGTAACTGATACAAATGTATGTGCTGTGTGTGTGTGTGTTCATGTACAACACCCGCACACACACTGTGAGCCACGGGGCGGCTGTTTGTTGTGGCAAGCAATTTGTAAGCATTCATATGCGCATGTTAATAATTATTATATGATTGCGAATGCAAAAAAAAGCAACATTTTTCTTGCTCCAATGCAATGCATTGAAAAAATATTCAGTCTAAGTACAACTGTTAATTTGTATTGTAATATTTTGTTATTTTTATAAATTTACATTTAACTCAGCTCTAAGCAAACAAAAGACTTAAGCAACAAACCTAAATGCAGCCCTAAGCGTATGCTGCAGTATTTTAAATTACTTCAGTGCGGTGTTAAAAAGTGTTGCATACTTTGGGGCAGCTTTGGTTTTTGTACATGCTGTCATACTTAGTTAAGTTCGTCTCACGAAAGTGTTATACACACATTTATGTGATTTTAAATTTAAAACGGTTAAAAACTTGACTTTTGGATTATATTTTAAACTTATTTTTTCGAATAAATATTTAGTAAATTATTGTCTATATAAAGTAGAATTATAATCAAAACGATTATATGTATGTTAGAGGTAGAAAAATATATTTATTTTCTGAGCTGTGTGAGTCATAAAACCGAAAACGCCGCACTAAATCATATCATTTAATTTAATAAATTTTGCTAATAACAACCAAAAAACCCACATATTTTAAATATTTAAAAAATGCCAAAAATATGCATATTTTCCAAAAATTACACAAAAAATGCCAAACCTTTTCTTCGAGTTAGCTAAATCAAACAATTTAGAGATTAAATATCTTCAACTTAAAAAAAATATTATTTAAAAAGACTTTTACCTCTTAATAGCTTATATTTTCAGCTTAAAAACAAGCCCACAAACAGATTTGCAAATTTCCTAATGAAGACATCAAATCATAAACAAAAACATCAAATTTGCACATGTTTGTTTTTTTTGTAGGTTTAAACTTAATTAACTGTTACTAATATAAAATTAAGAACAGTCTGGCTTAAATGAAAGTCTAATTAAAAGCAATTAGCAGCTCTTTTGGCATATTTTCAATGTGCACTTTTTGCACTCATTCCAGAACATCATAAAATACATGAATAGCAAAATGCAATTAGCGCAAATTGTAAAAATGCCGCTAGACAATTGCCTAGGGGGTACACATAGAGAAAAAGAGAAAAGGGCCAAGGGGGGAGGGGGGGAGGATAGAAAGACAATAATGGTCAGGTTTTAAGCTCTCAGACCAAACCCGTGCCTTACTAACCCAAATAAAAGTCAAAACAGCGCACTAAACTTAAGCCCAAAACTTGTTTTATGATGTTGAACAGACAACCCTATAAACCAGGCGCATTAAGCCAAAAAACAAAGAGTTAGCCTGAATTTTGACAAACGATTCAAATTTATTTCGCTTGTCAACAAAAGATTTGTGCTATTTCTGTATTTTCTTGGTTGTCAAGGTCTGCAATTTATACAAAAAAAATAGACGCTGATTACTTAGTTTTATCGGCCCCTCATCGTAACTATAAATATGATAATAGATGTATAATATAAACAAATAAAAAGCTGCGAAAATTAACGCATGTGAACAGAAAACGCACACACACAGTGTCTGCCAAAAATAAACGGCCACGGAAATGTTCATTTAAGATAAGGCTCTTCAAAAAATACGGCATATCACACGTAACTCACATCAAACTGATTTTAACGATCTAAGAAAACTTTGTCGAGCTCTCCGATTGATCGATTCGAATGAAAAAAAATATTTTCAGCTTGTGTCACGTACATTCCGAATTTTTTGCGCATTACTTATTTAAATTTGCATTTAAATATTATGCATTTTGCGAATACAGTGTGACTAATTGATTCATTCACGAGTATCTCAAAGACCAGAACAACTGATAAACAAGTTAAAAATTTAATACTAAGACTTAGATAAAGCTAGCAAAAGATTGCTTATGAATTACGTAAGTTTGCAAAAAATTTCACTTTAATTTTTAAAAGATATTTCAAATGTTGTTAGCTCATAAATATTGCGACTTTTGTAATTTATTTTATTTGGGAAGTTGTAAATTTTACTTGTCAACTTTTTCATAATAGGGTTTTTTGAATTATTTCTTTACTAGTTATACAATGCAGTGAATATTTGACAGCATATTTATTATAATATATAACTATTATAATAACAGTCTCTAAAGGTTTTATCTTGAACAAGTATTAAATAGAGTTTATTTAAATATAGAAAAGCTTTTGGATAGTACAGATCATTTATTTCTGGTTGTCATTATTGATGGTTTTATTTACCATAGCTTATTATAATAATTAAATGGATAAAAGAAGCTACTGCTTAAGAATGGGGCATAAGGATGATATTTTTTACCAAAGTAGCGTAGCTTTAAATCCCTTTTTGAAGATGAGTTAATTCTCCTGCTTAGGCTTTTACAAACTTTACAGATATTGCTGCTTTATTCCTATAACTATCGATGGTTTATGATATTTAATGTGCTGTCAACTATTTTTTTTAACAAAACAGGGCAAAAGAAAAGGATAAAAAGTGATAAAATTAAAGAAAAGTACAGAAAAAGTATACAGAATATTCTCTTCTCTTTCTTATTAAAAAAAAAATATTGTATATTATTCAAAACTATAAAATCGGTTAAGATATATACAAGTTATAATCAAGTGTATTAACCGACAAAAAAATCACTAAAAAAAGGGTTAAAAATTTCTTTAAAAATAGATTTCTAAAGTGCTTAAAATGGAAATTTAGGGGCCCAAAAAATATACTCTTATCCTGCATATATAATATTGTCAAAACCAGCAAATTTCAGGGTTATAACATCCATGCCAAATATTCACAATTTTATATTGGCAACATATATTTTTTTGCTAACAAATCTATAAGCCCAAGGCCAGGTTTCTGGTTAGGGGCTAATTGGTTACTTTTTCGACTGCAGTAATGTAGAGAAAAGAACAGATATGTCCCCAAAAAGATTGAGTTGACAGCTCTTAACTAAAGCTACAATATAAATATCAATATAGTTATATATATAGTTAGTTTAAATATTCTATAAATGCACATACCTGTTGATTTGACTCATCCTCTGGGGCAGGCAGCAGCTTCGCATTGCTGGCCGTTGTAATGTTGTGCGCGGAATGTGCCGAAGCTGAGGCCGAGACGGAGGAATAATTCTTGGAGACGCCATCGTGTAGATCATGCTCATGATAGCCCTGTATATCGGTCAGTGTATTATTGCTGCCCGAGAGTGTTATGATGCCGCTGGAGCTAATGCGACCCGAGGTGGCTGTGGTGCGTCCACCGCCACTGTCCACCACACTGGACACCGTTGAGATGCAGCTGCGTGTGGTCTGTGGCGAGGGTGTGACAGCTGGCAGCTGCTCGGCTGCATCCGCCTTGGCACGCCGCATATTCAGCCAGGACATGCGCTGTGGTTGCCTGCGATCCAATGTGGCAGAGTTGCTGACTCCCTCGGCGCCGCCAATGTAGACACAGGTGCGGGCTTGGCTGGAGGAATCACTGCGCAGACGCTGCACGGTTGGATCGGGGCGTGGCAGTGTCGCCATGCCGCCGGATATCTGTTTATAGGTGGGCGTTGCCGCAGATTTAACAATGTTGCCACCACGGGGCAGGCTGAGCTGCTCGGCGAGTGCCTCGTCGCTGGTGCGAGTCTTGTAGTTGCTGCTCATTGATTAGATCTGGAAATGAGACAAAAAAAAGAGAGAGGTTTGTGAGATGACGAAGATTTGTGATTTTTTATTTTTCATTTTTTTTTTGACTTATTAATGAGTTCAAAACCCAAACGGCTTCAATTCACACGAAAGACAAATATATATATATATATATTTTTTTTCTAACGAAATGATTCACATGCAAAGGTTTTTTTTGTGGATTTCTTGGGACAACAATTTGCATGAGAATCAAAACTTGAGTTCGATCAATAAACAGAACAATAAGCCAAGTTTTAGCTAAAGCGGTTAATCGAAAGTAAATACAAAAATTTCGCAACATTTTTGAGAAAGTGAAAGCGAATTGCAATTCTAAAAGTTATTAAAAAAAAAGTAAGTTAGCTATAATATGTCTGATTATGACATTACTATAGCCGACTTTCATAAAAGTTCTGTTTTTCTTTTTTATTATACAATAACTTCAATAAATTCTCTGCTTGACAGTGCAAAATTTCACTGCACTAAATTCACGAATATATATTTTTATTTTTATCTCTGTCAGGCAGTGAAAATATCAGCAGCACATACAGAAGGTATATGAATGAGAATTTATTTAAAAAAAACGCACAAACAAAGTCGTTAAAAAGGCAACTGTTTCAATACAAAACTGAAACAAAGAAAAATAAAATATACTATATAAAAGAATTGAAAATAAACTCAAACTCACATGTTAACCCATTAGGTGTGTTAAATTCCTAGAGTTTAGATCACAGAGCAGATAGACATAGATAGATATATTATAAATCCTCTTTGAGTTGAGATTAAATCAATTAAATGTTAAAGCAATAAAAGCTTTTCTAATTTGCCAAGCTTTCAGCTTTTAGTTCTAACGATAAGCTTTAATGTGCTTTTACACGCTCTGTTCTGTCTTCATTTCTATTTATTTTTATTATTTCTCAAGCTGTCTATCTATATGGGTTAAGATCATCTACACAAAAACATATTAAATACAATTTATACGCGTATTTAAACAGCTTATTGATATTATTAATTAAGTCAAGAGCGACCATAAATATATATATATATTTATTTTGCATTTTTAACAATTTCGTTGAGTGACTCAAAATGTTTAACTATTGCCTGTCAAAAAAGTTAAACAAGAGTTGTGTCATTATTTTAATGACGCTGTGCTTTTTTTTATGTTTGTTTGATTTGGTTTTTTTTTTGTTGCCTTTGTCAAACAAAAAGTCAAATATCTTATCGTCACGATGGCACACATTTTATCTAAAAAAAAACTGAGAAAAAAAAGGAAAAACACACTCACACATACAACACACACTAAATATAACAACTCTTATCACAATCACTTGGAATGCACATTTTACTTAATAATTATGCACGCTTGCACAAGTAAGTAAATGAGCTGAGCTCGAAATATCTGTAACTTTATAAAAAACAACAACAACAATAATGTTTACAACAACTACAACAACTACAACAACAGCGGTCAACAGCTTTTTATCATGAGTTCGTTGGCATTGCTAACCACGAAACAGGCCAATACCAGCAACACCCTCTCCGGATACGTATCTCAATCTTGACAGGAGAAAAAAGTTAACTTTCGTATAAAGAAGATTGTATACTCTTGCATTTAAATTAAGTAAATTTTGTAGATAATAAATAACGAACTAAAATCTTGTTAATTAGTTTCTTTCTAATCGAAAAAAAATACCATAATCGACAGCTAAAAAATTTGCTCAATTTTAATTACATTTGTTGAGTTAATAATGAAAGTTTTATAATAAAACTAAATGATCAATCTATCGTATTTATTATGTTCTTTAAATTATAGTCAAATTTTGTTTCAATTTAATTAATTTTTAAACGGCTTGGTTAACTATTATGCCACAATTTTTTATCATTTCTAACTTTAGCATCTATAAACTAAAAATTACCAATTTTCATTATATCTGAGAAACTCTTCAACAGCATTTAAATTTAATTAAACTCTCCCAGCGAAACTAAATATTCTACCGATTGTTCTTATTATATATTGTAAAAAAAAAAAAAATAATAATTATATCAAAAAATGTCTAAAATGTCGCTATGATTGCTGCTAAGATTTTCATAGAATTTTTAAAACATTTTCCATTCTCTTTCCGCAATATTTTTGACAAAATTCTATAGATTCTGAGCTTACAATAAAATAGGAAGCTACAATAAGAATTTGGCCTGTTTGTGAGTCGCCAATCAGTGAACCAGTTCTATTTGATTTGAAGAACAGGTAAAAATATTGAAACTTGCACTTATGAAGAAAAAAATGATTTAATAATATTTTATTTAATCGTTTAACATGGCTGATTCCCAAATACACAACCAAAAGACGCATTTATACTAAAATAAGAGCCCAGCTTACATATTCAAATATCAACATTGATTAAACAACCTAATAAGGTCTTAAGCCTGCCCAAATCAAATTCATAACCAAATTATAATACCCTCACAGCAAGTGTATTTAAAATTGCGCTTGTTCAAAAAAAAAAAAAAAAAACTTCACGTCATTTATTCAAAATGTATACGAGCTGACGTCGACGATCTTCAAGCAAATTAAGGCACCAAAGTGGACGTCGGCTGTTTATTATTGAAACATTTTTTTTTTTTTTTTTTTGCAAAGCAATGCGGCGCCGAAGACAGTAAAGATTTGCAAGCGATACAGATACAGATACTTTTTTTTGTAAATAACCAAACAAAAAGAGCGACAGACAGACACAAGTATATATACTGTATACATAAGTATCGTATATAGTTATATATATAGACATTGAAGGGTCCAAGATTCGCTGGACCGTTGGAACTTGGGCAAGTCAGTGTCTGGAACCAATTGTAGGTGGCATTAGGCGACACAGAGTGTAAGTAGCCGGACCAGAGAGTCAGGTGGCAACTACTGCATCGGGTTACAATATATATTAACAGGTAAATGCAGCGTACAACTGAGACTACAAGTACGTCATTATGACAGACACTCAGACAGACATTTCAAGTTGCTTTTCTTTGTGCACTCAAATTGAACGGCGACAAGTGTACAAACAACAGCCAGAGAAACTAACTATATGACAATGTAGATGCATTGTAGTAGACTAGTAGACTAGTAGTAAGTAGTCGTACTCCTCGCATGATAAAGATTCTGACATCCACCAAAACTCAGCCGTGTGGAACCACAACAAACTCAAACTTCAACTCGGACCAAAGTCTGGAACTAAAATTGTTGCCACTGCCAAGTTGAACATTAATATGCCATTTAGCCCAAACTGCACTTAAGTTTGCCGGCTTTTTTTTTTTTTTTTGTTTAAATAATCGCAGTTCTAGGAAAGAACGCAGCCAGTTCCATAAAATAAAAACAAAACAAAAACTCAGGAATCAACAGCGTTACGATTTAATTAAAATTTGTATGGAAATATGCAAAAATAAAAATTTAACACACTTTGGATTCAAGCTGCTGATTTTAATTTTTAATGCCATGTTAAATTATTTAGCTATAACAGGGTAATCGGATTTGTAATATTCCAGTAATATTCCTAACTTTTTAAAGTAAGTGATCTATCTGCATTTTCAACTTGCATAACTCTGTTAAAACTCAAAGTATTTTAATGAAGAATGTATTTTTGATCAGATTGATTTGCCACACTATTAAATTAATTATCAAATTTTCATTTTTCCATATATTACCTAAATAAAATTTGATATTTAATTTTCAATTGTTTGCCAGTCTCAAAGTTGGCATAAATAACAATTGTATTCTTAGATTATTCAATTCTTAGTCGAAGTTGATGCGAAAAATTCAAAAATATTTTAACAACTTTATAAAAAATGCTCTTAAGAAACTGAGTAAATTTTTTATTATGGTTTAAGTTTTAAAGTTTTTGGCAATTCAAAATAAAGAATAAACATTTTTTTGATATTTTTTCGACTTTTTCATACTCGAAATACTTTAGAAAATAATAAATAAAGAAGTTTTATTTTTAATCGATTGCGGGCAAAAAAATAATAATAATAATAATAATTACATTAAACCATTGCAGAAAAAACAAAAACAAAATAAATAATTCCATTGAACTACTTCTACTGATTGATTTTAAGGGTATTAACCTTACCGATTTCCTTTTGGAAATCCATTTGGAATGTCCCTCTGATCATGGTTTGACTTCTAGATTGATTGTCATATACTGTCATATATTGTCATAATACTTAATTTAAAAAAAAAACTAACACATTTTCAAAAGAAAATAAAAATTAAATCCAAAATATTCTACTAATATAGCCTCGGCGGTTGATCAAGAATAAATATACTTTATATAGTCGGAGATGACTATTCGTGTCTGTTTTATTCTATTACTTTTACAGGGTATTTAAATCTAATACTTCCAAGAATGTTTTATACAATATAAACCTCTGAACTTTGCCCGTCTGTTGGAATATAATTGTCAAGTAGCTTTATGAATTAAGTTTGACCTTTTAATGGAGACGAAAGTGCACTTTAGACGCTTATTAGCCGTCGGATGAATATATGAGCCTGAACTTATTAACAAATGTCACACACAATTAGAACATTTAGAACAAAATAGAATAAAGTATATTTATAAATTCATTCGCTAAGCCTAAAAGCGCAAAAAATTGCAATCAATGTTTACAAGTTATAAACAATATAAAAACAAACTTCTGAGTGGCGGTTTCTACAATAAATCGTTTAAATCAAGGCCTGAAATTATCAGTCAGTGGTTGCCTACAAGTAAGTAAGTATCTGAGTATCTTAGTATCTGTATTTAACTCTTAGTATCTGTATTTAGCTCTTAAAATTGAAAGTCAGACAACATTGTCGGTTTGCGTCGCTTGGAAAGAAAGGAAAGTAAAAACTAGATGAGTTGAGATTGTTGTGTTTGTTTGTACAACTGTTTGTTTCATTGTTATTGTTGTGTATTGTTGATTTTACCGCCAAGCGGCTTTATGAACGAAAGTAAAAACAACAAATTGAAACAAGTTCAACATAATAGTGTATAAAATGGCGTGGCAACAACAAAACAAATGCCAGCCAATCCATCAGATACATTTGCAAGTGACTAGGCGTTTCACAGTCGGCTTGACACAGTTTTGGCCATAGATAGATTATGTAAAATGCTACTAACTAGTCTAAGACTAGCCAATAATGCCGTCTCATTTCATTTTGAAACCGGCTGCACTTGTAAACAACAAGATACAAGTTACAAGCTGCAAACTACAAGATACAAGACTTGAGTAAAAGTATCTCAGTATTTGTATCGACGCTGATTGCTTTTTATTGATTGTTCAATCGAATGTAATTAAATGTTGCCCGCTGTGGGGCCAGTGGTGCAAATCTGTATTCGACACGCCCAACAACAACAACAAAAGTGTTGACGCTTCATTGATTTCATTTCATTAATTGACAAATGATTTTTTGATTTTTCGCATTTAGCAATTGAATTTTTTGCTCCATTTTCAGTAGCTGAAATTTTTTAGTGGGACAAACTTTTTTGCACATCTTTCAATTCCATCTTCTCTCTACTATATATATATGAGAAATTCAAAAGCACGTTCCGCAATTAACCCCATGCAAATTGCATTAAGACACTTAAGATTATAAAGAGCGAAGACCATTGCGAATTAAAAGAGATTCACAACAATATCTCAAGCTGAACATCAATTTGTGTGTGGCTTTTTATTGTAACAGATTTCTTTTTGTTTTTTGTTTTTTTTTTGAGATAATGTGTTTATGCCACAACAAATTACGTTAATAAAGTGCCCCGTTCAAGCGTAAAACTGAAATAAAAATCTTTGTCTCTCTCTCTGTCTCTCTCTGTCGCTGTCTCTGTCCTTTTGTCACCTGTCAGTGGGTCAAGAGCATTCGGCACTTGGCAATCCAATAATTATGTTTAAATCATTTTGCCAGCCAGCTAGCCCTCCATTTGGAGTCGTCTATTGGATTCTCAAGTGCCTGGCATGATTTGCATAAATATTGCGTTTAATTGCAGACCTAGAGAGACCTTACAGCTGTTCCAGGCAGACATACACCTGGCAATCATAATTCATATATCCAAACAATGCATATCTTTCGAATCTACATCGTCAGCTCCTCCATTAAACAAAAAGCATTCGCACAATGGCAATTATCGGAATCATTAGCTACAAAATGACCCCATGCCACATTCGTAAATTGAGCTAACAAATACTCAAAGTCAATAGAATTGTATGCGAGGTATAAATAAATAAGTATACAAGTATATAAAAAAAAGTATAAAAAGTATAAAGTATAAACAAATAAAAACACGAGGCCAAAAAAAACAAGCAAAGCAAAGGTAATTATTTATAGATAACTGGGCAAGGCAGCAGCATCTTTATTGTATTGAATATGATATCACAAAGTATAAATAAATTATATAAACAAGTTATAAATTGAAAACAAATAAAATTGAATATTTAACTATTTGGAGTTATATTAAATTTTGTAGAAACTCAATGAATAAAACAATATTTTAATAAACAAATATTAGGCTGCTTTAATCTCACCAAAAACATATTTTAACCGGTTCTGATTTCCGTATTGTTTTTAAAATATTTGCTATCAAGAGGGGAGATGTTCTGAATTTCTTTTGAAATTGCAAAAAGGACTTTTATATTTTTACTAAATTTTTCATTAATTATAGTTAGCTTGTGAAACTGTTTAAATACGAAATTTCACAAAAACATATTTACACCTCTTCCAATTTCCGAATCGTTTCAGAACTTTTAAAATCAAAGAAGGAAGATGTTCTAAGTTCTCTTAAAAATCGGAAAATTATTAATTAAATTGGTTCTACAAATTCTATTTACTAACAAAATATTTATATTTTTAATAAAAGTATATATTTTACATTTATTAATTTACCATTTAACTAAATTTATTTTCTTAATAATTTCCCAAATTAATTTCTGCATTTCTGAGTTGAAATTAAACTTATTTTGATTACTAACAAAATATATATAATTAAAACATATTATCATATATTTTATAATTATTAATTTATCATTTAACTAAATTCCTTTTTTTTCAATTTCTCTAAATAATTTCCGCATTTCTTTTTAAATTTGAACAGGACTTCTGCTCTTAAGACTTGCACTACAATTTAATCTGATTACTAACAAAATATTTACATTTAAAATATTATCATATATTTTATAATAATTTATTTACCATTTAAATAAATTCCTTTTCCCGATAATATTGAAGTGCATATTTACACAATTAAATAAAAAAAAAATATTCACACACACAATATCTTATAAATAAAGTTAGATTGTAACACTTCTGGTTTCTATGATTGGGTAACTGTTGTAACTGTTGGTAACTGTAATTGTAACACTGCACAAACAGGTAAGAGGAGTCACAGTGCTCCATAAAACTCAATTGACAGTCAGACAGACAGTTTTGGGGTATGAGTATGGGGTAACCAACAATGAGTCGCGTCATTTACATACAGGTTAGATTCTCTCGTTCATTCATTAAGTACTCGTATATATATATATTCACAAAACACACTTCAAGTTCGAAAATCAATTTCAATTCAATTGCAAAAATTCCTGGAAATTACGTCGCAGTTGTATTTTATTTTTTTACTTTTTTTGTTCTGATTATCTCAGCAATTCACATTCAATGCGTTCCCACTGAAATTGTACACGAAAAAAACATTAAAAAAACTATACAATGCCGCGTTCAGGGTCTGGAATCAAGAGACGCGACGACGACGACAGGTTTGAAGAGACTAAACTGAGCAGAGCTCACCTGAGCTGAGCTGAGCTGAACTGAGCTACCTGACAGGTAGTTGGACATTGACTGAGCAGAGGCGTTCATTGGTTAGTTCGTTCAGTTTTACAGCGTGGTTGTTGCTTGGTACGCTGCAACACGTGTAAGTATCTGACAGATACATGTGTGTGTGTGTAGTTGCAATCTGTTACTATCTGTGATCGGGCGTCTAGTAATTGCGGTAATATCAACAAAACACGCAAAACTGCCAGCTGAGTTACTACTACAACACATCCTAACTAAAGGTTAAACAAGCTGTAGCTACAAGCCCGCATCATACTCATTGAGTAGAAGAAAACCTTCAAAAAAATACAAAAAAAAAAAAAGAAGAAAAGACAACGTTTCGCATTTCTGTTCCTGTCGCTGTCTGTCTCTGGCCATGTCCCTGTCCCTGTCCCTGTCCCTAGGAAGCCGCACAAAACAAGAACTCTGAAGAACGTTGTACAAAGTGTCCATAAACAGGAAATTAATCACTCAAGTGTGTATGATGTGTTCCCGATACCTTTTCACATATATATATGTAAGTATCTGCCTGTGCTCTCTGCCCAAATCCGTACCCAAAACTCAAGCCCAAGCCCTGAGGCAGGCAGGAAAGGCAAACAAAATAAAATCGAGTAAGTAGATTGCTAGAGGAAGCTCCCGAATGTTAAATACTCTATTTAGAGTTTCATTTGCAGATTTTGCTCATTTTCACAGGTGGAATTGGAATTGGCAACACTTTCTAGGATATAATCGAAAAGAAAGTTTATCTCTACAATGTAAAAATAATCGATTTTCATTTCTTCATTATTGACTTATTTGAATTTATTTTGAGAAAAAACATAAAAGAAAAAAACTTAATTTACAATAATATTTAAATATTACAGATGTATAACTATATATTGAATTTGAGTTCGTTTGCTATAAACTTTAGTTGAGAAATGTAATATTAATTTATTTGTAATTTTTAAGTAGACAAAATGATTATTTTTCTCACTGTAATCTGCATAAGTTCGTTCACTATAAATCTTTTTAATTTATTTGTAATTTATAAGTTTCGACGAATTGGAAATTGCAAAAAAAATTAATAAGTTAGTTAACATTAAACGTTATCAATTTAATTGTATTTTTTTTATTTTTTTTTTAATATTCATATTTCCAAGAAGCAGCCTTCTTAATGGACTATTAAATAATAATTAATAAGTTTAATTTAATTTATAATTCGACAAAATGATTATTTTTCTAGCATATTACAATTCACAACTCCAGCTCAAATTTGGAAGATATAGCTATTCATTAATAAACACAAACAGACAAACCTTACACAAATCCAATATACTCCCTCTATCTATTTTGTCAACAGCGTAGAACACTTCATTAAGGTTTAGGGTAAAGGTAAGAATACTCTATACTCAAATAGCTGGCAAAAATTTCAAGGTCAACACGGAAACATTTACAACTTCATTTTGGTTTCCGTTGTCGTCGCCTTGTAATTGAATTCTGTTTATTTTGACTTTTCGATTTTTCACACAATGCAAATTGCCCCAGGCAGGTAAGAACAAGTTGCAGGTAATACTAATGAGTTCCTAGTTGGTATTATAAATAGTTTTATTATGATAATACAATGTGGCTGCTGCTAAGCGGACTCAGATAAAAATATTCTTTTGATCTTTGGCTCTGCTTATTAATAATTACAACTGGAGATGCTGTAGTATCTACCGGTTTCCGGCTCATTTCTAATTTTAAACAGACAACTCAACAATTATTCTTAATAATAATTCAAGCAGCACTAAGCGAACATCTCATGCGATAGAACATTTGCCATAATTGATGATGAATTCAACAATAATAATCTTTTTTTTTTGAAACCCCCCAAAAAACACAAAATATAACATGCGAGTGCTTTAAACTTTTTTGCCACTTTGGTTAACTAATGGCAATTGATATAGCACGATGTTTTTTTAAGCCAAAGTTCTAGCTGGCCAATGTACTTTGCTTCCGCATAACATAATTAATTGGACATATAATCCTACGAGAATTTTAGAAACTTTTTTAAAAGAAAACAATCATTAAATTAAAGGAAGCTTAACAGAAGCAAACTATGAAATGTGTTGAACAATTGCACTGTGATTACTGTCTATAAGTATTTTTTAAATAAATGTTTATATTTTTATAATATTATATCACAGCAAAGAGGCAAGACAAACTAACAAATTTATACTTTGTAATAATCAGCTAACAAAACTAACTCTAAAATTGAAAATTTATTAATTTTCGGCAAAGTTTAAAAAGTATTTTTAGAAAAATGAATTCTTAAGATATCTTTTTCATCTCAGGCTTACTTTATATGGCAGATATATTATATTTAACTCTGCCAAAAAAGCAAGTGAACATAATTCGAATAAAGAACTTGGATTATTAAAAAAAAATGAGCAAACTGGTCTATATTATAATGTAAGACACGAGTCCGTCCATCTTACCCGTTCCGCTCACCGCTCAGTCGATCAGCTGCACGTTCTGGATGGTGAAAAGAAACCAAACCAGAAGTAGAAGAAGAAGAAGTAGAAGCAGCAGCAGCAGCAGCAGACTTATAAAGGGGACGAGGGGACGAGCTTCGTCTGGTCGTGTTTTGTCTGTTCCTCTGGCCGTCTGTCAGTTACCAAATTGAGTGCAGCGCCATTTTCCTCAACATGCTTTACTTTAATGCTATTTTTTTGTTGTTCTTTTTTTTCGAATTTTATACACTGTGCCCAAAAGGGAAAGAGAGTATATTGGGTTTTCTCTTTTATTGAAGCTAAAGCAGCCACTTATTGGCATATAACCTAGATAAAGGTATTACGATCTTTAATACCAGCTCAGGAATTTAACTACATTTTGAGAGAACCTATTACTACTATATATCTACTTTAAATAAATAAATAAATAAATAAATAAATATATAAAAAAATAAATAAATAAATATCTTCACAAAAAAAAAAGGCACTTGCTCTCAGTGTAAAACATATTCTAACAAAAAATAATAATTAAAAATAAATAAGAAACATAATAAATTTCTCGTCCTGCACACGGGGCCTTCTTAGGGTTTTAGCGGGTTTCCCCTGTCTAATTTCACAATCGGGGTCAACCGACTCTAAGAACTAAGATTTTTTAATACGCGGGCTATACCATTTTAGGCCCCGGGGCCTTTGGCAACTGCCCCGTGTTGTATACCCTTAAGACGGCCCTGCCTATACACAATAAAAATACATGATGCACCGCACTTAAAGTACGATTTAATTAATAAATAAATTAAATAAATGAATAAAAATAATATTAAAAAAATATAAAAAAAACAATAATAATAAATAATAACTTAAAGTTCGATTTAATTCAAAAATAAATTAAATAAATGAATAAAAAAAAATACCAAAAAAAAAACAATAATATTTATATAATAAAAACAATAAACATAAATAAAATTCTCAAATAATAAATATATTAAAATTAAAATAAATCTAGTGCCCTCATTTATAAGTTTTACTTGTTGCACTAGCATAAAAACAAATTAAATATAAAAAAATAAAAAAAACTACAAACAGAGTATAACACAGTCGTTAGCTATTAACTGTTAAAATCTCACTTGTTTTTTGTTTTGCTCTGCTGTACTTCAATTGCCTTTTTGGCCACTTTCTAGCAAAACCGTCTGGCTCTGGATATGGCCATGGCAAAGAACTTCAGCACCATCTATGGTGTATTGTATATAGACCCAGAGAGAGGCCCAGAGCCGGCAAAACCAGCAAATTGCACCACTTTCAGGGCGTTCTGTTCTGTTCTGGTCTGCGAGAAGGCATCATTATCATTATCAAGACCATTACTAGCTGCATTCTACCTTACTGACACCATAAATGGTCGTAGCAACTCTTCGAGTTACTTTCAGGCTAGAGTTTTTGGTTTTCAACATTAACACCCATAAGATAGAAGTTGGAAGCCCTTCAGCACTGGCTCTGCTCTTTTTTATGGGCTTTGATTAATGCACTGTTGTTTAACTAACTTAGTTGTTGTTGTTGTTGTCTTTGATCTCATGGCATTTTGAGAACACAACAATAAGTTTCACTGACTTTAGATTATGTATAAGCAGTGTGCATATATGTATATATTTATTTAGTTAGCACTTGCCGTAACTTTTCTCGCTAGCTTTTTTATTATATTTTTATATTTTTATTTTTAGTTTTATTTTTAGCTTTTGTGGGTCTTCAGTGTGACTTCATTTTCTCAGGTGCTGACATGCAACCCGCTTAATTTCTATTATCGTATAACGCCATTGTTTAAACTTTAAAACAATGTGCACTGCACTTTTTTTCCAACTGCATAATAAACTATACAAACAAACCATATAATATGTGGTAGTTTATTATACCTTATATATACTAGTATATATGTGGCACACTCTGGGCGCTTTTGATTACAAAATCCAAATTATTTAGAAGGTTTAAGCGTCACGTATTTGTACTTAACCCCAACTTTAACTGAAAACCAAATGAAATTACTCGTAAGTATATTTTCAGACTAGCTCAGCGATTGCCAACTATGCTGACTTTAAAATAAACGTCAGCCATAAGACAAAGCAACAAGAACTTATTATATTTAGTCTAATCTATTTATGAAAAAAAGAATAAAAATATAAAAAAAAAATGTAAGCCGAATAGCGGTCACTTTTTCTTAAGTTTTATATGACAAATGACAAATGAAAATGACGTCCGCCCCAGCAGAGAACTGCAAATTGCAAAACGAAAAAAAATATATTTATAATTATAACAAAAGAAGTCAACGAAATAAGAACAAGAAATCACAGTCAAATGTTAATGCACTTGCAAATATATTAAGTAAATAATAATATCTAGATATTCTATTTAAATTGTGCAAGTTTTTCTATATACCAAAAAAACCTAATCTAATTTGTAGACTACCAAACAACATGACTTAGTTATATAACCCCTTTTTGTAAGCATATTAAACTTAATGAAGTAGAAGAAAAATATATAAAAAAAATAAAGAAAAACTGCCACATTTTTGCTTATGTAGTAAACTCAAGTAAACTTCTTTGGCCAACGAAACAAATTGTCATAGAGCACAAAACAAAGGCTAAAAGTAAAAAAAAAAATAAAAATAATAATAGTCTGAAGAGGCCCCCATACCATAATGAGTCAGTTTGAGCCAACTCCCCTATTTACTAGATGGTTCGATGCTTGTTTATTCTTGACTTTGTATACAAATACAAGTTGTCTTACGAATGACACTGCATTGAGAATTTACAACGGATATTGCACAGCTATATAGTATTTCCTTTATGGGCAGTGTGCATATTTATTTGATTAGGAATGAAAATAAAAGTATATATTATGAGGTTTTTATCGCTAAAAACACTTTGTGCAACAAGTTAACAAATAATAAAAATATAGAAAATATATAGATATATTAATTTGTATATATAGCTCGTAAATAAATGCAAACGCAAAAAATGATCAATTCGTTGCATACTTATGGGCGCTGTACGTTGTAGAAACGTGCGTTTGTAGTTCCCAAATGATCTTAGCAGGTGTATATAAGGACTGGCTTGCCATACTTAAATTTTTTTTTATTTTTGTAAAATAATAATTAAAATAATTGTGTGTTTTTAAAATAATAATTTCACTAAATAAGTGCAATATTCTCAAATTAAGCCCCAATAAAATGACCACAAAAATTGTAATAAAAAATTAATGAAATTTTTTTAAATCAACCAAAATAATCCAATAAAAAATGTGTACATTATAGACTTATAACGGATATGGCACAGTCGTATCGTATTTCCTTTATAAGAAATGTGCATACACTTGATTAGGAATGAAAACAAAAGTAAATATTATGCGTTTGTGCAAAAAGTCAACAAATAGCGATAGAATATACAATATATGTATATATATAGCTTGTAAATATATACTAAATGCAAACGCAACAATTTGTCACGGTTAATGGAACGGATGAAATTACACACACATATTTTTTTTATCAACAACTTTTCTTAGTTTTTGCAAAAAGTATTGTTTATCTTTCAAGTGTTTTATTGTTTAACTAAAAAAAATAAATAGCACTTGATTCAATATAATAACATATCATGTGTAAGGTGTGTATATATCTTGTTAGGCAGTTTTAATTAGGTTATATTTATTACACTAAATATATTAAATATATTTCTCAGTTATTGCTACTCAATAAAAAGCTCTGTATTAAATTTTTAAACTCCCAAACTTTATAATTGATGACACATGCAAAAGTCTGTATTTTGCTGAATTATTTAAATTTTATAAATCTTTTATTTTGCTTAACAATATTCGTTGGATATTCTTTGAAAATTCAGCGAATTGCATTATTAGTTAAACCTAACCTTAAAGCTTTTTTATTTGCATATTTCTTCTTTTTTTATCTGTCGTAATATATTTAATCCACAAACATATTTCGTGCTAAACCAACTAATTAATGTTTATTGACCCGCAGGCGAATAGCGGAAGCTTAAAATGCATTGTAATCGCATTGAACTTGTTGTGAGGTTGCTTTGAGAGAATCGCTAGCTTCCACTACGACTACAACTACGACTTCAACTTGGACTTGGAATTGGAATTGCCAGCGGCTTATCAAGGTGGCCAGCTTTTAGCAAAGAACAACAACAACAACCTACAACAAAAACTACAACAACAGTTGACCGCCAGAACAAACAAAGTTGAAGAGCAGCAGCAGCAAAGAGGTATAGAAAGGTAAGGAAATAATACTACGACAATAATGATCACGATAATAATGATGATGTTCATGTTTGTAGCTGTGTGTCTATGTGCATTTGTATGCAAATGAAAAGAATATAAAGAACACGAACAGGGAGCACTAACAAAAAGCGTGTGCATAAAAAATTCAAAAGGCAACAAAAACTTGTCGAACTGGTCGCTTACTTTAATACGGCAGGGCAGTGGCAGAGGCAGAGGCAAAGGGGCGCAACGCCTGCGCCGCCTGCAAATCCAAAAGGATCGTCGTCGCGAGTGTGGGCCAAAAATGCTGTCAGCGTGGCAGCCGTCTCAAATAGTGCGCCCGTATATGTACGTATAGTTTATGCAGCGCGTTTTCTTGCCAATTTATTTGAGCGCGTTGCGGCTTTTTGAATTATCATTTGCATATCACACAAATGCACACACACGCAAACGCATTGAGTTTTAGGTATAAAAAGCACACAGTAAAAATGAATTAAATTGCAGCGTGACGACGCGCAAAACACAACCGCACCGAATAAAGCGCGCAAGGAGACTGAAAAGCTGGTCTCAGAACAAGCAATAAAGATCGGAAGTTAAGCTCTCTTAAATTTACGCTCTCACAAATTTGCGCTCTCCATGATTTGCACTCACGCTCTCTCACCTTCTGTCGCTCTCTCGCAGCTTTGACAATCAGCTGTTTAAATATGTGCGCGTATATTTTTGTCTTAAAAAAAAACACATCGCTCTAAATACTATTGCACTTAAAAGTAAACTGCCCAAATAAGGTCCATTGAGGATTACTCAGTGGGAGCGCGCAATGTCTGAGAAAAAGGCCAGAATATCCTGTATATTAAATTCCAAATTAATCATGGCGCCCGCATAGCATTTTTGTATGCGCTCCTCAAGATAATTGTACTGGGCTATGAATTCCTCCTGCATCGCATGCCAGACGACCTGCAACAGATTCTCCTCCTCGCAGAGATGCTTATCCACCTTTTTGTAGAGGTTCTCGAGTCCCTTTTTAACCTCACGCGCCGGATACTGGCTGATAACCTTACGCAGCTCCTGCTTGGAAAAGGCCATTTGGTAGCTTATTTCGGTCTCTTTGACGCCCTGTGCCACTTTTAGTTGCACGCCCTCAAAGAATTGCTAGAAGTAGGAATTGTTGCATAAATCTATGGCCCACAATTTGCAATTAACAAACTTACGTTCAGTTTCTCCAGCGGTCTGCCAAAATACTGCGTCACATATGCCTTAAGGGCTTCATTATAACGAGACTTGGCCTCCTTCTTGAGCGCATCCAGACCAGGCACCTTGAGTTGCGCCAGCAGAGCAAACATATGATGGTAGTTCTCCATGCGTACCACTTGCGATGGAGTCTTTGGATGCTCCTGCGAGTTTATGCTGATGCCCTCGAAAATGGCATTCACCAACTGTAGATACCATTTCTCAATGTCGGTGCGGCGATCCGATTTGCGAAATATACCCTCCGCCGTCTGCGCAAAGTTCTCAAAGTTCTCTACATACGGCAGAATGGCCTTTGAACGCTTGGGCAGCTTTGCCTCCTTTATCGATTGCAGCTGTTGTTGCATAAAGCGATCAAAGTTACGCTTGACCTGCACCAAGGCCGAGGCAAAGGTCATGCTGAGAAAGGAATGTGTGTCCTCCGCGGACATAACATGCTGCGTCAGACGCACCAGTACATAAAGCGAATAACTATAAATATAAGGGTTTGATAAGTTAAATGAGTAATAAAAATCATATACGGGTGAGTTTCTTACAAGCTATCCACACGTTCAAAGCTTTGAATAAAGCTAACCAGCTCGGGTTCCAGGCAGCCAAAGAGCCCCATCATTAGCTTGCGCACATCTTCGTTGATTTGACGATCAATCCGCTTTTGCGGCACTGCACCAGCTTCCGAGTTGACGCTCGTAGGCGAGGATGTTGAGGCATTAAACGACTGTGACATATCGACAATCTTATCCTTTTCCATTTCCAGCGTCGTTTGTGTGTTCTTCGTTGTGGGACTTATCACATCCATTTGAAAAAAGTTGATACAAAACAACTGTTCCTGCAAGGCAATTGGTTCCAGTTCGGCTAATACCTTCTCCAGCAAGGCATCGAAACGCATACGATCTGCACTGTCTACGCCAGGTCCCCATTGTTCGCGATTGATACCCAGTGTGCCATACGGAATTGTGGACACGGCAGACTTACGCGAAGAAGTAGACATATCCAGATCCTCGCGTGAGCTACGCAGCTTATCGGACACTTGCATTTTGGCCTAATATCGATATTATTTAATTAGATAAGCAACAAATTCGAAAGAAATTTTCAAACCACTTACAAGACTAAAAAAGTTCCTCACGTCACGATCATAGATCTTGCTCAATGAAGCCGTATAGACACGCATCAGGCCGTCGTAGGTCTTGCGATCCATGGCTTTAGTCCAGTGCATCAACTCTGTATAAGGCGTTAGCTCACGGTGCACATTGGAGTGATTAGGCAGCGTCAGCTCGGTGCTGGTCAGTGGCTTATCGTTGCCCAGATGTATAAATAGATTGTTCATAAAGCGACTGACAGTGGCCGAGAACTTTTGTTTCCATTTCTCGAAACGCTTGCGCTGATCTTGCACAGCTTCAAGTCGCAGCAGCGCCGGATCAATGTCGCTGTTCATTGCCTGTTGCAGTAACTGGGCTGCCGTAATTGCAGCCTTACGTCCGGGCGCTGTTTTCAGATCGGGATCATCCAGTGCCTGCTGTTGGCTGTGCGGCAAGTCCAATTGGCTCTACAAATGATAGATTAATAATAAACTATATACAAACTTTCTTAATACGTACAATAACTTTGTTGAGTTCTTTCATTAACTTGATATTATTGTTGTTGGCAATTTCGATCATAGCATTCTTGCCGCCAATCTTTTCCATCGTCTCTTTAACATGGCCCAGTATGTCCTCATAGGTATCCAGTCGCGTTTCAAACTTATCCGCCTCGGTTATTGCATTATCTATGTGCTCCATCATTTTGAGCACCTTTTGCTCTGATGCCAGCACGCTTTGCATATTGGCCTGCATGAATATTAGTAGACATTATCTTATACTGGAGATTTTCGTTTTCGAGCTACTTACACCATCCAAATCATGCAGTTCCTTGGACAGCTGTTCAATGAACTGCTCCGCATCCTTGATGGCAAAATCGCACTCTGAGAAAAGTTTACCCAGATCATTTGCTTCCTTATCTGTTAGTGCTGTAAATTCTTGGGCCTCCTCCTCGTCCTCCTCGTCATCCGAATTTGCTGCTTTTTGCGGGACAATTCCTGTGCCCGCACGCCCCGCCGCTATCTTCTCCGGCGACTTCTCAGACAGCCAAGCAATGGGCACATTACGAAACTCAGCCCGGGGTCCACGTACAAACTTTTGTATTTGCCTGTTGAGCACAGCGAGAAAGTTTTGGCGCTCATGCAAATTAAGGGCGTACCACTTGTACAACTTTTCCAATTGGATATCAAATTCATGCGTTTCGAATTGCTCGTTGCGTCCATCGATCCACTTAATCTCGTCCAACTGCCAGCTGCGCTTCCGCTTGTATTCACTATCTCGCTGTTCGGACTGTTTAACCAGGCAGAGAGTCACCACCGGCACTGGCGGCGGTGTCGTCACCACACAAAGGTAACAGGCCCGCTTGTCTTTCTTTTTAAAAGTCTTTGTCACCGTCACCACAGAGAGCAAACGTTCGCCGCTTCCAGAGCCGTTGAAGAGCTCCTTTTGCAGTATGTGCTTGATGTTGGCCAAGGTGCCAATGGTCAACATGGCTACGGAATGTTAATAAATTGGCCCGTAAGCAATTCTAGCTGAAATATAATTGTTTCCAAATTGAAGAACGCCTCCGCCAAAAACAGCTGATCGATAAGCCCACATCAACAACGACGCCAACTTCACGCGAGTCGAAAATTGCGTGCGCCCAACTTAACGTTTCAGTATTTATGCATTTTCCGCAGACGGTCACACTGTAACACGATATATAGCTAACACTGGTGAGTAAATTTAACGCGAGAAAAAAAATATCAAAGAAATAAAAACATATTTTGGAAATTCTTGCTACAATAGTAATCATGCTGGTCAAACACATCGTCAAGCAAGGTCTGCTGATCAGAAATGGTAAGTGCGCGTATTTTTCACTTTGTTTGAGCTGCATTTGTTAACCTTAAAGATTACATAATGTGACCAATGACGCTCCTGCATCATGCCAAACTGTTATTGATTATGTATTTTTTGAATCACCTGCAGCTGGTGCAATGTCTCGTGCTGCCTACCACGGCGGTGGACACCATGAGCACTCCACAATGAACGACTTGCCCGTGCCAGCTGGTGACTGGAAGGAGCAGCACAGCCGCAACAACACTAAATACAATGCCGCCCTCTTGACCGGAATTTTGGTCCTCGCTGGCACTATTGGCTTCGTAAGTTGCGCTACGGCTTTGTCACTTATTATCAATACATTATTGTCACTTACTATATTATTTTGCATTTGCAGGTGAAAACCTCTGGCGTGGTGCATTTCCACTACAACGCTCCTACCAGCTTTGATTAAGTCAAATGCTCTATCTATTCACGTACATTGCAGATATATATGTGTTAAATAAGCTTAAAGTGGAGAAATAGTAAATCACAAACCTAAAATAATGTTGACCAGCTGGTTTATTTTATTTAGTATACCGGGCCATCATCCAAATTGTCCTCCTCCTCGTTGTAGGCTTCGCCATTGTCAAAGTAGTCGTTGGCATAATCATTCTCCTCATCCATTTCATCATCCAACGCTGCTTCGGGATCTTCTGCCTCATCCTCATGTTCCGAGTCGGTATCCTGTTTAACATCATCATTCTCGTTCTCACCGCTACTTTTAAGTTCTTTCTGCTCCAACTGTTTCAGTCTGTCTTCAATGTTCGTCTTCTTGGCCAGCAGCTTGGGCCTGGGCTCTGCGGCCCGCCGCTTTCTGCTGGTTGTATTCAATTCTCGTGGCATTGCCTTGTAGTTGAACTCGGGCTGTGCTTTATGTTTCAGACGCTCTGCAGCTTTCTGCAAGGGGATAGACTTGGTTTACACTTAATCAAAGAAGTTGCTTGCGTTTAGCACACACCTCCCGCCAATCTCTGGCATCCGCTGCTTGTTTCTCTTGGCTGGCTGAGATCATATAGTAGGGCGAGTCACGCATGCGATTTAAAAAGTCTTCCTTCCAGAGCAGCTGATAGTTCTGCGACGCAGTTGTCTAGACACAAGGAAAATAAATAATTTAAGACTTATTTGTACAATATTAACATACCTACTTCTAGTGTAACTGGCTTGTTAAGCACCGGCGGAAACGTTGGAGGCGGCGCCGATTGCACTTGGGGCATATCTTTGCCCACGCACCCCAATGCTTGCATCTGCTCCGCAGTGAGCGTGCCTGTCTTTCCACCACGCCCCCGTCCAGCCATAATTATTGTTTTTTATATATATTTGTATAGTTCTTTAACTTTTGTTTATGTTCAATAATCGCGTACACGTTTATTTGAGCTCCCACAGCGTCAGCTGAGCTGCCAGGGCTGCAACACTGCGTACAGCGTTGCCAGATTGTTTGTGTAAAGGCAAAATTACATTAAATTTATGAAATTTACACTTTTTGCTTAAAACTAGAACACTAAGTATAAATGTTTGTATACATGCACATATTAATATCAAAGTTAATTTCTAATGGTAGCTTTGTTCAGGGCAAGTTATTTGAAATAATTCACTATATTCGATCGTTTTCTGGAGCAGGTAGTGCACAATCTTCGTCGTCATTTGGCGCCAGGCCCACTTTTTGCATCAACTCGGTCAACTTTTGTGCCTTGCGATCCTCATTGTGCGCAATAACCGTGCACAGATGCTCGGTGAGCAGT
The DNA here is from genome assembly GCA_035043045.1 of Hirtodrosophila alboralis. Taxonomy (NCBI): domain Eukaryota; kingdom Metazoa; phylum Arthropoda; class Insecta; order Diptera; family Drosophilidae; genus Hirtodrosophila; species Hirtodrosophila alboralis. Next base: position 479,718 of record JAWNNH010000241.1, read on the forward strand.
TCCTTCTTCTCGGATGCATTATGCAGATCCATTTTAGCCTTTAGAAACTGAGCCTCAATTCTTATGTACTGCTTTCTATAAATGAAGATCACACAAGCAATTACAATAGTTTTAAAACATTAATTAAAATAATATCTTACTCAACATTGGCAAAATGTATGCACGCGAGGTCAATCTGCTTTCGCAGCAAGGCCACATCCACAGCAAGATCACTTTCCAGCTTAGAGAGTTCGTGGCGAATCTCTTCGATTTTCCGCGATTCTGCAGCGGTTTTTTGCGTATGTTGTTCAATGGCTTTATAAAGCATTTCCTTCTTTTGTTTGTTCTGCTCTTGAATCATTTTGCGATGCTGCTCGAAGTCTTTGAGTGAAATGCCCTTAAAGGGCGACTCTGTGCTAAGTCCATCGCTAGTTGAATCTTTGGTGCTGGGCAGTATGCTAGCATCGTCGTCCGTGCTGCTTATCTTAAGAATTGAGCTATCAACCGTCGATTCACTGTCCTCAGCTGCCGCATACGTGGCAGCCCCATGGGCAGCCACTGCTTTGCCATTTGGAATCGGCGGCTTAATGGATCCACAGTAGAGCGCCTCGACGAGTGAGTCAGATAAGCCACGCTCCAAGTGAAGAGATTCTTCTTCGCAAGACGTAGGAGTGGGCGGTGCTATTGGTTGCGGCTCTGTGGGCGTGGTTGCTCGTGATTTGACCTTGGCAACTTGTTGAGGCTTCTGTGCCGTTTGTTGTTGCTGTTTTCGCAATTGATCAGCCTGCCGGAAGATCTTATCGGGCATCCGCCTAATGCCGGGCTGGTTTTTAAGCGCTTGCTTCACTATAAGTTTACACACGTATACACACATAAATAATAACATTTGTTTTGTTTAACATACACAACCAAACAAATTGGAATCTATTAATAAAACCCGAAATTTACCTGCATCAACATTTGTCATAGTAGCCTGCTTCACTCCAGATATTTTGAGTATGTCATCGTGGCTAAAACCATTAAATTTCTCAGCCATAATGTAACTTTAATAAATAATAATGATCCATCGGCCGCAACACGTCAACAATAACAACAAAAATTAACATTTGCTGTTAATGTTATTAACAGCGAGATCAATTATTTTCTGCAACCTACATTTTTTCGAAAAATCAATCATTTTCTATGTTGTTTGGTGCAAAATTTAGTTAACAATAATTTAAAATGTATATATAATATATAATATAGTCCTCCGTAGGATAGAATTTGAATTTAATTATTTATAACATTTCCATAACAGAAACCATATATTACGCATAGCGTTGCCAACTAGTTTGCAGTTACGATCATTTCTTATCGATAAAAATAGAAACCGATCACGAATTAGCCGCTCAAATCAATTTAAACTGCTAAAAGTTTCAAACCAAATAATAAGCTTTATTGTAACAACTTAATGCCTAAATCAGCACGCAATTCGTGCACATTTTGTTCCCAACGTTGTTCCCAATAGACGGGCATCAATGGCTTCATGTGCTTACCATTTTCAATGGCCCACGGCAAATAGCGTTTCAAGTACTCTCGACGCTGTCTAAAAAAACACGAAGTAAGGCGACACAAGATTTGTGTGCGTCATTTATAAATTAACTCTAAAAAGCTGATTCTTTAAGTTATGACTAAACAAAACTTCGTCTCTTTGCAGATTCGGTAGTTCAGTGAACTATTGAGCGGCTACTTACCTGGGACGTAATCGAACCGCTCCAAACACGGCACCTCCATAGCACATTGGCAGCCCAGTATTTAAGGCTTCCACCCATTTTACTGCGACCTCGCCCAGCATATTTGTCGGGATGTCCAGGATTGTGTGCACCAAGTCATGACACTCTCGATAGCGCGTCATCAAATAAGCCAGCTTGGGATCGTCCAAAAATTGAACGTCCATGCGCGTATCAGGCGTCACTTTCTGTGTGAAGAAATACGGTGATAAGTAATTAAAAAAAATACACTTTCTACCTGTCTCGTTGCCCACTTACGTTATCTTTCAGAAACTTGACATAGGCAGCACCAAAAGTGTCAGGCGGCAATGACTCCAAGCGATGGAAGTCAATTGTTTTGGTATTAATGCGTGGCTTCTCGGCCAAAATGCGTCGACCTTCCTCGGTGGCCTGCATGGTATCTAGTATGTTCAAGAGCGCATGCTCGCCCGTTGTTTCGCCCAGGCAGGCAATCATGTCGTGCCTTTAAATACTTATACTAAAAAATCACTATATATACTCAGGTAAATGGGGCTTACCGTCGCGGATCTAGCAGCGCTGCTATGGAGGATCCAGTGGCAAGCAGAATCTTTTGAAATGGCGTAATCTGTATACGATGTTTTGACACATATTCACGCTCATAGGCATCCAACTCTTCCGCAGCACTCGCTTCTGTGGCCACAGTGCGTCCAATTGCAAGGTTGACGATTGATTCTTGCTGCGCCAACACCACGGATCTTAGCCAACAACGCTGCGCCAGCAGCGGTTGTGAGCTACGCCAACAATGCTGCATCATTTCTGTAAATATACATAGATAGATGAGGCTTTCAGTAGAATTCTTCAGCGCAGTGTAAGATTTCTACACCTCGTTGACCTCATCAGCGACAAGCACCGGAGTTGCCTTCTAATTAAGTATGTGTGACTCGGCTCATACTGCGACCCTGAATACCTGTCCACACAGTTTAGGCGGCGCTTGTACGTGGCTTTAATAATAGCCGCAGCAGCTTCAAGTAAACAATTTGTCTATACGAAGAAGACGAGAGAGGTTCAAAAGTAAACATTGCCGCCCCACAATGTTTAATGTTTTGAAGACTGAAACAAATCTGAGAACCGGTTTTTGGCTTCAACTCTTTTTGTTTATAATCACACACAATTGAACCTTCAAAATTTGTTGAACCCAATGCGACCAACCGGCAATATTTCTATACCTATTAGCTTTTATTTTTATTTGCGATTTAATTTGTTGAGTATTTCATATTTTCTATAATTGAATACGTAAAATTGTCTAAGATTACATTGAATACACATATGTTCGTATGTTCTTTGCAATAGAAATATATATAATTATATACATACACACAAATATATATAGTTTAATTATGTTGGAATGAGATAAGCATTGTTGCAATTGGCGATAAGCGTCTAGTTACTGAAACTAAGACAATTTTAGAGAGGCAATAGAGAAGGTTTATCAACTCAATGCTGAAATATGAAGAACAAACTTCCGATTTTATTTTACTTTACAATTCTTTTCATTTGTTTAGAAAATTACATATTTAAAAGTTTGTTTTAATGTTTTCTAAAATGAAATAGGAACTGGTAGCAAATAGTAAAATAATATCATAATTAAAAATGAAGTTTACCAACTTGTTCCGTCGTATGCAATTATATACTAGTTCGTCTCAGATCTTATCAGTCTGTTGGTCTGTCGCATTGCAATCTTATCTTGGTTTTCCTTTTTTTTTGTGCTCCCGTTAAATATTCGAACATACCCCAACTATATCATACACATATATTTATATTCAATTATCTATTATATTGTGAAGGTTTACGTCTGTATTTCATTAAACTTATGACACTTGGATGCAAAGAGACACATTACATTAGAACTATAATTATGTTTGTTGCATTGTAATTTACAAAGACATATAAATTTAGTGCTAAATACAATAATTAAATACATAACTACATATGTACAGTAGACATTGCACTTATTTTCTTGTTGATCTCTACTCTATTAGTATGTAAAACATTTATGGCTTTGGCAGAAGTGCAAGCTATCTAAATCTTTGTAGAGGCTAGACGTTCTCTCCGCGAGAGTTGGGCAAATGGGTTTGCTTATCGGGCGCCTGTTTCCGCCGGAAGGTGACGTACGTGTAGAGTAGACTGGCCAGCACGCTGATATTAATGCCAATGCAGTTGAGCCATGAGAAGACATAGTCGCCGCCAATGAACATTCCCAGATACGTAACGCATATGTTCTTCAAGCAGCCAACAATTGTGGTGGTCAACGCCGAGTTGAACTGCGTGCAGAGTATTGTGCTATAGGACAGTATAAAGCCCATGACGCAGCTGAGCAAAAACTGGACCACAAATGCCGGATCATTCCAGCTTTCAAAGGCGATCGCCTTCTCCAAATCACCAGTCACATAGTTGAGCAGCAGTGCGGGCACAAACATGAACAGCGAATTGTAGAACATCAAACCGTATTTGCCAATCTCGGAGGTGTCCAGTTTCTTTTTCACAAAGACACCATTGGAGGCAGTCAGCGCATTGGTGATCATCACGTAAGTATATCCCTGCATATTGAAGGACAGGTCATCGGAAGCAGCTATCAAAGCGCCGCCAATCATAGCATAGACGCTAATCTGCACTGCTGTCGTGGGACGTACACCAAGTATTTTCAATTCCAGCAGCATCGTCATCAGTATGGAGAATCGTCGCAGTGCCGCAAACATGGGCAAGCTGAGCGCCTTAGTGCCGCCCAGGCCAAAGATCATGTTGAAGCCAAAGATCAGTGGCAACGGAAAGATCTTGGCAAAAGTATTGCGCTGTAATGGTGGATACTTGACCAGTTTAAGCCGCTTGCCAGCGCCCAGCACCACAATGCTGGCTGTCAGCTGGCCCAGGCTCAGAAATAGGAACGATGGAAAGTGGTATGAGGTCAGAACTGTTTTATTGACCACTGTAATCATGAATGACGAGATACCGTAGAAGAGGGCACTGCCAACCTTCTTGATAAAGACTGCCGAGTCTGCCTCCTCTTGCTCCCTGTCCCTATCCCTCTCTCTGGTACGCAGCTCCTTTGCGCTGCCACCAGATGAGGCATTCAACAGGGCGCCGTTGGATTTTCCCTCGTTGTCGCCAATGTTATCGCTGTCGCTGGCATCAAGCAGCGGCGCTAAATCAAGTGCCGTGCTGCTGCCGCTGTTGCCACCACGCGAAATACTCATAATTGTTTTGTACTTTGATTTTTTTTTTTTAGCCCGTTCGTGAAAAGGTAAAGTTATGCATGCGGGTTTGTGTGTATTTGTAAGTTATACTTATCACCGTACACGCGTTAAATCGTTTCATTACATATTGCGAGTTTTTTTTTTGTTTAAAACTCCATTATAGCACACATATTTTTGTAGCTTTGTTGCGGTATTATTGTTCTTGCTTTGTACAAACGAAAATCTATTTTTACCGACGCGCTCTCATGTCTCGCTCTCTCGCCTAGCAAATGAACATATGGTTTGCAGTGTGACCAGACTGTGCAAGCACAAAAATACAATTATCTATGCGTTATGCCAAAGTAATAAATACTATATCGCAGTGTTTTATTATTTCAACTTTCTGTTTACACAAATTGCTAAATATTATTAGATTTAGCGGCTTTAATATATTATAGAACACATTTTTAATTCATTATAAGCTTAATAAAAATGTCATAATTATTCTATTGCCAAACATCACCAGCGATTCAGACTACTGTGGTTAATAAACAATACCTGCATGGCTTGCCGGTAATGTAATGAAAATGCTTTATATATAGATTTTAAGGCACATTTTACTTACATTGAGCACAAAACTATAATTTAATCACTTCTTAATTTATGCAGAATTTAACCAAAAACACAAATGCAAAGGTCTTGTCTCAGCTGTTGCCAAAGTAGTTCAGTCCCGGCATTAATTCTACCTTTGGCTAGGGCAACTCTGGCTGAACAGCTGTTTTAGGTTTTCGGAGTTGCATACAAAAGTCAACAAAAAGTTTAGTTTTCACTTGATTTTAATAAAATAAATATTCAGCAACATGAGTAACTCTAAGAAAAAGAGCAAAAGTGACCAAATACCAAAGCCAATAAGCATCAAGAAGGAGAAATCTGAAGAAGACCGCACACTACAACCCATTTCGCACTACATTGACGACCGTCTGGAACTGGTCAAACAAATCTTTGGCACCTTAAAACCCAAGACGATAATGAATCTAGCACCAGAGTTTCTAAAGGTAAACTGAAAAAGTATTATGTTTTATTAATTATTAACCCCTGAACTTGCAGAAGACAAGTTTGGATGAAATAGAGGAACTCTGCCTAAATGAGCTGCTTTGCATTTCTACGAAACGGCTTAAGTCCATTATAGCGGATACGCGCTGTCCCACCGACACGGAGAGCTCCGAAGACTCGGATGTAGAACACAAAGAGGGTAAGTGTGTGGGGTATTAATAAAGAATTTTGGTTATATTCATGCTTGCCATTGCAGAGCACATCTCGCTGGAGGAGATTTCATCTGACAGCGACATTGGGGGAAGTGAGTCACGTCGTGGTAAGTAAATAAATCCCACTATTGAGATAAAAGAGAGCGACATTTTCTATACCCACCGCAATATTTAGTGTGATCTTCCCTTCTGTTAAATCGAATAACACATTGGAATATCTAGCAAACATTTAATTTTGAATCATTTTAAGAATTATCTGCACGTCATGGATATCAATCAGGAAATGCAATTATGTGCCGTATTTGAATTTCTCGCAGTTAAACACTGGCGCCACGTAGAAAGCGCGCAGAATGCACACATCTTCGCCCACGCCTATTACAACGTTCTCCTCGTCCTCCTTGCCCACCTCCAGGGTGACAACGAAGTCACCCACCTCCACACAGCCCTTGCGTCGCATGTAATCCACACCAAACTCAATTGGGTTATAGTTGCATTCATTGAGATCGTTAGTATACAAAATAGGATGCGTGTTGCGGCGTAAATGCAGTGCACGAGCCAAATCATATTTACACTTGATTTCCGTCTCATCGTCGTCCTCGTTTAGCGGCATCATCATATAAACCGGACAGTAAATCTCCGATCGTGCCAATGCAACGCTCGCGTTCTCACATTTCGTAAATACAAATATGGCCTGGCACTCGATGGTTGCCACTGTGCGTATGATAAAGTTGACTATAGTCTGGTAGGCTGTGATAATGCTCTTGACCTGCTTCACCGTTTGCACCACCCCGACGCGATAGTCACGAACGGGCATTAGTTTCTTCACAATAAGTGGATACTTGTTACACCAGGGACTCTTCTGCATGTGTATAGCATCGATTTTCCAGAGGAATTCATGCAGCTCAAAGCGTTTGAAATCATTGCAACGTTCCAGCGGCACAGTACCAATAACTGGCTTCTTCTGACAATGCGCAATGGGCAGCGCATCCTCCATAATGTAGTTGTACACACAGCAGTTGACACTGAACATGTCCGGTATCCAGATGTAGTCCAGCAATTTAATAATGCCCAACAGATCCAGCATATTGTTGCGCACATATTCGAAATCAATGCAACCAATAAGCTTCAAGTCAAATTCAGTATTAATGGCTAATCGAACGGCGCGTAGAAATGGTTTGCAGCGTATCTTGGGTAGCACAACATAGTTGGCCTTAAGAGCAGCGGCACTTTTGAGATCATCCATGAACAGATCTGGAAAGACATCGGGCGGCAAGGCATGACACTGTCGCGGTAGTTCAATAAAGTCATACGAGGCCAGCAAACCCGCATCGATAATCAAAACGGCCAAAGCCTCATTCAGCGTTTTGATCACACGACAACGCACCTCCCGCCCAATTAGAAGTATATCATTCAGCTTAATCGATTTAAGATAAGCCCGCAGATTGATGACATAGATAATCTCCCTGAAGCCGAGATACCGGTATTGTGAATTCGTGGTCAGCGTGACCACCGATCCCCGTGCCAACATTGTTGTACAATTGTTCCTCAATCGACCCACGCGACAGCAATCGCCGTTTATCTCAACGGCCAGTCCCGTGGCTGTGCGCAGTTCCCGTTCGTCTGCGTGTGCCGAGATGGCAATGTTTAGGGTTTGGAGTATGGTGTCCAGCTCTGCTGGCTTAAAGGCCACCATATCAACGTGGAATGTGAACGTGCCATGCTGCAGCATGCGTCGCAGCTCCTCATGTGTCGTTTCCATTACCACTTTTGCCACCAGGCCCAGGTGATAATAGTGTTTTCGATGGCGCTTCCTTGCATGCTTCTCGTGCTCATCGCATGCAGCCTTAAACTCGAGCAGGCGCTGCTCCAAATCCCTCTGGCCATTTAGACGCACAGTGAACTTTTCGGGATCATGATCGGACTCGGGCTTTGGCTCTTCCTCCTCTGTGTTTGTGCGACTGATATTGTCCAATACAGCTGTTCCAGCCATGGCGTGCAGTTAAATTTCGAATTTAAATTTTAACTTAAAGTTTTGGTATTAACTTGATATTTTTACAGCTAAGAAATTGCGGAAATCAAGCGCTAAAAGAGCCGATAAAACCAATGAAAAGAAGGAACGTAAGTTGAAATATTTCCTTAGCAAGTGTATAAATCCAAAGTTACTGACCGCCTACTACTACAATATTATAACTAATTTTATTTTTCTCTAACTACATCTTAGCGGATGGACAAATCAGTGTGCTGGAGCTGCTTGAACTGCAGGCTCGTGCCCGTGCCATTCGCTCCCAGCTAGCCATGGAACCAATAACAAAGATCGAAGTGAAATCAGATGACGATGAGCCGGAAAAACAGAAGCAGCCAGAAAAGCATAAGGACAAGCGCAGTCAAAAGAGCTCTAGCTCGAGTAAAAGAAAGTCCAGCGAAGTGATGAACAGATCACAGACACAAAGCAATGGCAGCAAATCAAAGGAAACTGCAGCTCCACAAAAGAAAATCAAGCTAAAGCGCAACTATCGCAATGCTACCAAGTCGCCGGAAAGGCAGCTCGAGAGCAATACAATGGCTGGCCATAAGCCAAAGCCTGAGATCAATCAGATGTCCAACAAGTCGCGTTCTGCCTCACCAGATGTAATACCCATTCAAGCGGAAACGGAAACCTTACTAATAAGTGACAGCACCGACGATGAGGCAAAAGAGAAACAAAAGCAACCTAAAGCAGCAGAACCACAGCCAGCAGCGGCACCAGCTCCACCACCAGCTGAGGAAAGCGAACCTGAAGAGGGCGAAGTACGAGAGGATCGTGAAACTGAACAGGAATCTCAGACAGCTAAGGTCAACGAGCAGCAGCAGGAGCCAGCACAGACTGAAGTTGATACACAAATAGCAGCGACAATTGTCGAGTTGGACACCCCAGCTGAAGAAGTCAAGCCCGCTGAAGAAGTGCCGGTGGAGTCCGTGGAACTAAACAGCAGTGGGAACGTCGCTGACTTGGAGCAACCTTGTAACGTTTCTATTGTGGACGATGAGGATCAAAACGATGATGTCATTTCCATAGGCGGTGATCTAGAACACGAAATGATCGAGGAGCTGGCCAAAGTAGCAGATGAGCCTGCCACTACAGTGAAAAGTGAAGCATCCGCGAAAGTGACAGCACCAGACGAAGAGGACAACGATGTCATATCGCTAAACACCAGCGAGGATGAGCACGAGAAACTCGAAGTACCAAACTCGGAGGTAATTAATATAAAAAGTAAACAAATACTTTAAACTAAAAGCATTTTAACGTTTATAGTCGTGGCGCACACGCTACCTAAAAAGCTCCAAGGTCAGCCAGGTGCTTGCCGCTTCGCGACTGGGAAAACGCGTGCGTGATAAAATCAAGAAATCGAAGCGCACCCAAAAGCACAACGAGGCCAAAGAAGCCGGCAATGAGAAGGCATCACAGCAGCAGCAGTTCACATCGAAGCACGAGGATGGCTCCATGGAGCAATATCAAGAACTTTTACAGCACCGACAACGTAAAACTTCCAACGGCAGCAAGGGCGACAAATAAACGTTCCCAGCGACATTATTGAAAAATCGCTCAGTATATTGCCTAGACGCAGCATTATATGGCATATAAAAAACTCAAATAAAAATGTGTCCCAAGCGACGTACAGAAAATTTGAATATTTCGTGTTAAGCGCATATTTGATTTTCCTGTTTTTTTGGTAATGCCCTGTACCCAAAAATATGTGTATAGTGGCTATGATAGTTAAGTGCTCAAGTATGTAATATTGTCAGAAATAACTATTGCAAAAATCATATAGTTTTAGCTATAGTTTATAAATTTGGTATGTAGATTATCAATTCTAATAATATTTGACATTTTTAATATATTATAAAAGAAACTTAAGCTGTTCAGTTATAACTTATGCAACTGTATATTCAATTTATAATATCAGCTAACTTTGTACAGGGTATTTGCTGACTATGATTGTGTGTACTCTTAACTTTGTTTTTTTATTTTATTTTTCTTGTTTTGTTATTTGCGTTTTTAGTTTTGTTTTGTAGTTTAAAAGAAATGCGAAAACTATGCCTTCTCATTTCCGGCCCCGCAATTGTGTGTATTTTGGGGGCTGGCGGTGCCCTTAACGAGCCGCATGCTATACGCGGGTTACGCATACGCATCCGTTTGGAAGTTCTTCAAAAATCATTACCCAATTTGATGGCGGGAGTTTTTTGCATTTGAATTTAACCCAGTTTGGGGTTTTGTCAAAGGACTTTGGCTTAGCTTAAATTAGTTGGCTTACGTTAGCCACCCTTGGTGATTGGTTTTTGGGGGTAAGTCGTATCTCAATTATGCTGTGAGATGAGTTGAGTGTGTGTGTGACGCTTGCTGCAACATAAACGATGATTGTTTTATCACAGACTTCGATATGTTGATAAAGTATATTAAAAAACTATGGAGTGGGTGCCAAATGGCAGAACTCTCTCTCTCTGAGCAGGGCGCATGTCCTATACACTAAGGGTGTCTCACGCGCCTCCTTTTTGACCTGCGAGTGTGTGTGTGTGTGTGTGCCTGCGAATCCATCAAGTGGGCGCGTTGTATATATGCATATATATACACACATGTGTACATAGAGCCAGGTGCTTTAAAATAATGCATTTATTAATCAAATTATTTAATGAATAAAAATTAAAAACCCGCAGCACAAAAGTAGGCAACAAATTACGCATAAATATTTTTATTTATGGTAATAATAATTTTTTTTAGCCAACACACGCCTCCTGTGCACCCACAACGCCCACGCTTATGAAAGTAAACAAAATAGCAACAGAGCGCCGATATTCGTTCAAGTATTCATTTGTGGTATTGGTGGTGGTGTTGCCGGTGGTGGTTTTTCAGAGGCACACTCTCTGGCTCTCTGTCTCTCGTGCACTGGCTCTGCGCTCTTTTGCTCTCGCGTGTGTGTGGGAGTTTGTGCATCCTTTTCAGGGCAACACAAAGAGGTGGGGCGGGCGGGCGCTTGACAGCGGCAGGCTAACAAACGGAAAAACTGAAAAACTCGAAATCAGTCTACAGAAAACGCGTACGTGGTGCAGAAGTAGCCGCGCGTGGCCACCACAACGGCGTGCTAGACTTGTCGGTATGATAAATAAGTGAAACGCCCTGTACAAGTTCTGTAAGTTTCAACAACCAACAACAAACAACAGCAACAACAACAACAAAAAGCAGAAGCAACAGCAAGCCACAAGCATACAAAAATAAATAAATAAATGCCAATCATTGTGTGTCCTGTGTTAACTCGCAAATTAAACGTGTTCAACTCGCAGGATTTGATTTATAGCCAAGTAACACTTTAAAAGTGCTGGGCCCAAAAGAAAGTGCATAAAAATTCAAAAAAATAAAAGTGTTTTCAAATGTAAACAACTAAAAAAAAACAAAACAAACAAAACCAAAAAAAACCTTCGCAAACACATTAAAATGTTGCAAATTTTGATACCAGCAAGTTATGAGTTGTCAATTGTATTTTTATTTGACATAATGCCGTTAATAATCCTGATAAGCAGAATTATAATACTCGTAACGTTGCGCGTTTATTTTCATATAAGTTTACACGTAGGATTAAGGTGCGCTCTCTGACTAGAGACATTGTGAGTCCAAAAGCCAAAAAGTCTAAACTCAAATAGTATTCAAATACCTTAGTCCAATGCGCTATTCAAAAATTTGCTTGCTTCAAATTGATCAAAAATTAAAAACATTTAAAAATATAAATTGGCTACGCAAATGATTAAAAATATAATTCAAAATTAAATAAATTGGCTTCTCAAATTGGCAACAAGAATAAATAAATATATATTTGCTTAATGCTTTCGTCTAGAATAACATATATATTGCAAGTGTCGTTAATTTCCAAAAGACATAAACAAAATGTGCAACTTTAAATTGGTCTGAAATAAAATTATGGAAATTGACGCACTGTATTAACTATAATATAAATATAATATATAGTATTAGTGTAGTTTTGTGTACTAGTCCCTTATGTATAACCACAATATAATGCATGTACTTTAGACAGTAAACGAAATTTTAAATGATACATACTTAAATTTGGAGCATTTAAATAATCCTGGATTGTCCATTTGTTGGGAATGAATTGGGAGTATTAAATTTGGGCGAGGGTAATGTAAATGAGCAGATTGAAAGTTTGTTAAGTCCCTTTTATTCTATATATCTCACAGAAATATCTTGAAGGTATATTAATTCTGTTTGCACTCAACTATTGTTGCCGCAAGGCTTATTTTATTGTCTAAAATAATTCGCATACAGAAGATATTGAAAAAGGATTTTTATTTTTGATTTATATAATAAAAATTAATAATGAAAATTATTTGCCAACCGATTTTTTTATAAGAATCAATAATAAAAATCGTTTTTCATAATAAAAATCAGTTGTCAAACAATTTTCATTATTGATTTTTATTATAAAAATTAAAAAATGAGAATAATCTAAAGTTTTAAGCATAAAAGTTAAAATTTAATTATTATGTCACAATTTGAATTTTTGGGTAAAACAAAAGAGTTATTGTTAATTTTAATGAAAAAAATTCACAAATAATTCTTTACCCAAAATTTAAAAAAATAAAAATTATAAGAGTTGCGATGCCTGCTAAAATGTTAGCCCAACTTTAAGCAGAATATAGATATGGAATAAAACAATTTAAACAGCTTTAATACAGCGAATTCTATATAACAACATTCACATTCATGCCAAATAAACAACCATTTTAAAAGGTTTCTCTCCGTAAAGTGCAAAATGATAATTATTTTTTATTATTTTTTTTTTTTATATATTTTTTGTTGCTATCTACTTTTAGGCGCCTAATGCACATCGCACTTTGACGTCGCCATGACGCACATACACAAAGACATATACAAACACATATATATATATATATATGCGAACTTATGAAATTTAATTGGACTAATAAATTTTGTTTGCTTGCTTTTTTATACCCTGTAACCATAAATGAACTAAAAAGGCCATAGTAAAGCTGTTCTGAATGGGTTTAACAGGCAAAAGAAGGCATATTGGGCTATAATCGAATTATTTATAAATAATCTCAAGATTAATAGATTCTTTATAATATTTAGCTTCTTAGAAATGTGAATATTGAAGTATATTTTGATATTCATATTATCTGCGAGTATTCTGATTACTGCGGAGAAGTTTTGTAATTTAATTTCATATAAAATGAATTAAACAATTTCTCAGTCTTTTATTTACATTTAATGCTTCTCTAAAATTTTCTACAGCATATCTTCGAGTCGAGCATCATTGATAAGAGTATTATTTTTTGTTTTTATTAAACAACAGCTACTCACACTCAAACGAAACGCATATATAGCTGATATATATGTCATAAACTTTTATTAATAATGAAAATTGTACTAAAAATGGTGGGGCAATTTATTAAAAAGTCTCATTAGCTGACAGTTCACTGGCACAACACACACACACACACACATACACACCCCCCCTCTGACACGAGTTTTATCGCGCATTACGCATACGCCACGAGGGTCCTACGGGTGCTAATAACGTAAAAATAATAATAATAATATATGTACGACCAAACGGGCGGGCACACACTAAAAACAAAAAAAAAAAAAATAAAACAGCAGTGAGAGGAAAAATTGCGATAAAGTAAAATTTCGATATGGACATTATTAAAGAGCCATCCGATGCCCCCAGGGGTGGGTTCTATAATAACTCCACTGTGAGATTAAGTATTTTTAATGCGACTGCCAATAAAAATATAAAAATTTCAACGATAAGCCCGATAAGATCGAAATCAATTTGGTTATAATGCATATGAGTACATTTTTTATATCATATGGGTGTATATATATGCATATAAAACTGATAAACCAATCATTTATAGCATGTGTTGTTGAAGCATTCATTTTATATTATATTATATTTATATATATTTTTTTTTTGTTTTTTTTTTGTGCGCTCTCATTCTTCTCAAAGTCAAAATCAATAAATTTTCCACAATTCTTTTTTTTTTCATTCTCATTTACGTTATTTCATTGCCTTTGGCCTGTACTCTGCGCCAGCGCTGGGCTCATTATTAATATTTTTACATTTTGTATGCCTTTTGATATTTCGCATAGCATAGGCAATGGCGCCAGGACGTCAGCTCTCCTCTCTCTCACTCTCTCCCCAGTCCCAGTCCACCCGGTCGACCACTAGGCGGCTGCTTAAGTGTTTTTCTATTATGGCCCAACCATTTCCCCAGTGCTTTTTTTTCCCCACCAATATTATATTTGCTTTTAAATATTTTGATATACAGCACTGTTGAGGCTTATAACTTGCCTGACACACACACACACATAGACACACACACACGTACACAAGTGCACGTACCCAGTTGGGCCCGAAAACTATTCAAGAGGCAGTCTGTTGTGTAGAAGAAGAATTTCATTTGAATATTTATATATGTGGCATTTTATTATTTCATTTTCGGAATGCATTAAATGTCTATATATTTTCTTTTTTAAAATTTAAATTTTTTTTTGTTTATTTTGCGTGTTTTAAATACCTTGCCAAAAGGTAGTATGTACCAGCATGCCTTTTGGCATGCCTTTACATCGAGGGTCTTGGTGAAATAGTTTCCAAAGAGTTCTCTCTCTCTCCATTTTTGCTGTAGTTGAAAACTTATTTACATTCTAGCTGTATAACCCATCAGCAGAAAATTTCCATTTATTTTTATTCAAGTTTCCTTCTATGATAAGAAGATTTCTGTCATTTAGTTGTGCTCGTTTCTCTTTTTTTGATATTTTGTCAGACAAACGAAATATTACTTTATTTAGCTGTGATCCTTGCTTTTTATCTTCATTTGTTTAATCAAACCGATTTATAGTGATCATTGCTATTCACTTTCAAGTTAACTTATTTTTACATCAATATTTCTAAAAAGTATACCCAGATTATTATTATATTATATAATATTTTAGATTCCACTTTTTTCCCAATTATAACGTTGCTCTTCACTTTTAAATTTTCCTAATTTTGACAGCAATATTTTAATTGTTAGCACAGGCAAAGTATACCCAGATTATTATTAAATATCACGTACAAAATTCACAGAAAAGTAAGTAACTAATTCATGCACTCAAATCCAACTGGGTTGATATTTAAGCAGCAACCAGCAGCAGTGCAGCTGGCAGGCATTTTCTCATAAAAATTTCGTACTCGAATAAGACGAAGTAGCTGAAACACACACACACTACACACACACACACACACACACACAAATCTACACACACAAGCACAGACACACACAGAGCCAAGCAAAAAGTAACCCGCAGGCATTTGGATGGGGTTTTTTGTGGGGGAGAGGAGAAGAGATGGTCGCAAAACTTTGAGGCAGCAGCATGGCCAGAAAAATAATGTAAAGGATGTGCGCCATGGCGACTGAGACGAAAGCCGGAGTGTAACTGGAAAATAATATTTTTTTTTTTCGTTTTTTTTTGCCTCTTTCTACAACTTTTACGCCGTAGTATGTAATTCCCTTTTTGTTCTCCTGCTTCAACTTTCTTTGCGTTTTCTTTTGAGTGTCAGAAATGGAAAAGAAAATAATTTGATGGTTTCATAAAGTCGCTGCATGCCCCGGCGACAGGGTGAAGAAGGTGTAGGCGGAGTTGTGTGTGTGTGTGTGATAAAATTGCAAACTTCCCTTCTACATATATATATATATATATATGTATATGTGTGTGTGTGAAAACGAGGACGAAAGCGTAGCAGCAAAAATTTATGGAATTTTTTTGTTGTTGCTGCTGCTTATTTTTCGTATAGTTGTGAAAAATTTTGCGATAGATTTTTCTTGTGCGCTCGAAAGTATTTTTTTCTGCTGCATACTTTTCGGGGGGTGTTTGGCTGTGTGCGAGATAACGCTGACGATGATGATGTTGTTGATGATGATGATGATGACGATAATGATAATGACGATCGCTCGCCTTTTCCATTTCCCTTTACCCACATTACGCAAAAACTAAGCGTTGAGTTCGTCCGGTCAAATACACTTGCATTATTATAAAAATGATTATTATTTCTGCCTGCCCATGCCCAGAACACCCACACCAACACACACACACACGCACACACATTGACACACAAATGGCTTAGCTTATGTACATATATATATACATATGTATATACACTCTGCTTGTCCTTGTCTTTGTGCTAGTGTGTGTGTGTTTCATTATTAATTTTTCTTGTATTTTTTTTTTCCACATTTTTCGTATTTTTATTTTTATCATGCCCTCTCACACACATATACATATATAGGGGATGGTACACACACACACACACACATACGCTCATCTACGCATACATTTACTCATTTTAGTTTATTGTACAAATAATATTTGATAGAAAAATATTTAGTGCACGAAAAGGATGGAAATATAGAAATATAGTTTCTCCCATTGGCTTTTTCCATTTTCGATTCGCTTTTGCTTGTGGGAAATTAATTTTTCACTTTGTCCGCCATTCTCCAAATTCGACACAAGCGGAGATGTAAAAGTGAAAATGAGGAAAACAAAAATTATGTATAAAAAATTTAACTAAATGAGGCAAAAGCAAAATGCTAAATGATTGAGACTTTTATTGGTTGAATGTGTATGTGTGTGTGTGAATGTGTATATACATGTGTGTGTGTGTGTGTGTGTTTATGTGTGTGTGTGTGTGTGTGTGTATTGTGTGTGTGTGGATGTTGTTACTGCAGTCGTGTTGCCAACGTACCTTCATTAGTTTCTAATGAGATTTCATACTAATGAGCACGGTACGAAGAATTGTTCGAAATTCTGCTACCAAGTCAACTGTAAAGCATCATTCAACATTTATTTGTTAGGGTGTATTAATATATATATATTAATATATATATATATATATATATATATTACAATCCAAATTAGTGAACACTAATCCTAGTCTGCATTGTTATACCCACGTAACTTTCAGTTGAAGTAAAGAAATATCTTTATTCTTATGAAAAAAGCAAAAAAATATGTGCGTAATTTTTTAAAAAGTACGGAAACAGACTTAAATTTAGAGTGTTTTTATGTATTTTGAGATTTTATAAGCCCTACAGCATATTTAAATAAATTAATGCATAAAATATGCTGTAAAACAGCAATATAATTATTTTTATATTTATATTATTTTTGTCATTTAATTCAAGACTGTCATAAAAACATGATTTCTGAGATAATGATGCAGAAATCCTTGTTTTACCATAATTTATATTGTTTAAAAACTTCATCATTCTATCCTAAAAAATCTCATCATGAGAGAAGATAAAGTAACCCCTTTTTTTTGTTAGGTGGACGATGTTCAACTACTATAAATGTCTTATTTTCGAAATGTCATTTTTTTATACATCATTTTATGTATACATCATTAATATAAACATCAGTTAAAAATTAAAATGAACTGGCTAGGAATTATTTTATAATTTTGAATTCATTTAATTTTATATATATCTTTGTGACTAGCACTTTAAATTGTAAGTTCATACTTGTAGTGCTGGGAAACCAAATAAATAAATAAATAAATATATAATATATAAAAAATAATAAATAAATTCTAAAACGGAATGTAGTTTTATGAATTTGCGTCATTTTAAAGATTTTTTTAAACGCTTTAATTTTTAAATATATATATAAAACCTCCAATTAAATTTTTATAGACCACAGCTTGTAACTTTTGAGTCCAATTTAAATCAACAAAAGAATATAAGAATATATTCAAAATTGCAAAAAAAATCCTACAACAACCTTACAAAGTATTTAAAATAATACAAAATACACTTCTGCAATTTGTAAATTAATTTTAATGCCTTAGCGACATAACAAGCATTAAATAAATGATAAATTCAAAAAACCCACATATCGTTTCACACTTAAATCAATTTGTCGCACACATTCTGTACCAAAAAAAAAAAAAAATAAACCTGAAATTCTACAAACTGTCAAGCAAAATATATAGAATTATATAACTCCCCCGCAAGTCAATAACCCAAGCCAGACTTAAGGGTTGGTTTTAAGCCACAAATAATTTCAATTTGATTTTCAACAAAAATATTAATTGCATTTACAGCTGAGAGATGGGGCGGGGGTGTCATAAGTATAAAGTGCGGCATATGCGCGACAAGGGGTCATAAGCATGGATTTTGGGGGGGGGAGAGGGGTGGAATAAATATATATCAATCATATCCTGTGACGGCAACGCGTCAAAAAGGTGCACACGCACCCGGAGGCACCACAAATATAATTTCAATTCGTAATTATGAACAATGTCCATTTGCATGTGTGTGTAGGAGAAGGCGGTGCAGTGTGTGGGTTCAGTGTGGGTTCAGTGTGGGTTCAGTGTGTGGTTCAGTGTGTGGTTCAGTGTGGGTTCAGTGTGGGTTCAGTGGTTAGTTTTAAATTCCATAATGATTGTTGGGGCGTTTGACAGTTGACACCCAAGGGAATAATACATAATTATAAGCTGGAAACTTTACAAACTCTAACCTTTTTGGTGGCTTTGTTTACGTTTCGTGTGCACACGTGTAGTGTCCAGCAACAGACATGCGCCTACTACTACAACTACAGCCTGACCCAATCCCTGACCCCCAAATGGATTTGGAGAGGGGGTTTGAGGGGGGGTTCGCTGTGCATGCGTGTGAGTAAACGCGAAAGTGAAAGTGCCGGCATCGGCATCGGCTGTACCGATTCGGTTTTGGCGACCACAACATGGACATGCCGACATGTGAAAAGTGAAAGTCAATAGCAGCAAACCTTGACCACTAGACGTGGCCAGACAACTGGGACGAAGCTCAGCCTCTGATGCCGACGCCGACTCTGACCAATGGGTTTTCAAATGGCCAAATGGGCAAATGGGCAAATGGGTTGCCTGTTGGCTTATTTTGTTCGCCTGGTTCGTTCAACCGGCGATTTTGACTTTCACGCACACACACACACACACACATGTTCACATATGACTCTCGGAGCGAAAGAGAGCGTAAAGTTGTGTGTGGGGGGGCAGGAGGAGGGCAATCAACAGCCAAGTGCTGCGCATGTCTAGAAACTCAAAACCGTTGCGAGAATAGGACATGAAACGCACTCATTGCGTGGCAGGACAACAGTTAGAGAGACCAACAGACAGACAGACAGACAGACAGCCAGGACAAACAGGACAGACAGCACAGAGACGACCTGGCAAGTCACTTTCACTTTTCGTGCTGTCATTGGCGGGGGGTATGGGTTTTAGGTGGCGTAAAGGGCTGGCATATATATATACTATATGTGTAAGACACACACATACGGGCATCTTATAAAGTCAAAATCAATCTAAAAAAAGAAATACAAATATTGTATGTGAGCTGGCAGAAGAGTTTTTATTTTATGGAATAAAATTTATATATATGAAAGATTTTTATATAATTCAATCAAATCAATAAATGAGTAATAACTACGTTTATTCAATGTGATGCTAAGAATTCTGTTTGTTAATTATAACTTAGAAATTGCAGTCTAATTTTATGTACAAACCCAATCAAATCATTTGGAATTGAAAATGTCGTTTATATACATACATCATTTTTGAAAGATTTAAATGTAATTTAATCAAATCAATAAATTATACAAATCATTGAATATGATACTAAGAATTCACTTTGTTGCTTTTAACTTTGATTTAACTATGATTTTATATACGAACCCAATCAAAATCATTTGAAATTAAAATTGTTGCCCGCTTTAAGTTGCCTTCAGCAATTGAAATATTTGTTCCAATATATTTTATATATACACCTAATTGTCAATTGCTAAATATTTTTAATTAAATATTCTTCTAAAATATTTTACTTTTATTCCCAATTGTCAGCTGCTAAATATTCTTAATACAATATTCAATCAGTGTCTTTAACATTTAAACCTTTTGTAATTTTATTAGGCATAGAAAAAGCGTAAAAATATTTTTTTAAAGAATATTAAACTAAAAGTGTTTAGCAACTGTCAAGCAAGTATATAAATAAAATATTTAAGAAGAAATAATTCAATTGCTTAAGGAACTTTCTCTAAAATTAAGAAACATTATAATAAGGTTTTTTTTTAATGGAACAGCATTGTTTGTCAACCAGAATAAAATAAAAAAAATAGTAAATTAACTTTTATTATTTAATCGACATATTAAATTCAATTTTAAGTTTCAAATACAGTTACTTAAAAAATTCCAACATTTCCAGAAACACATTCTTTAGCTGCATTTTCTCTTTTAAAATATGATGCTGATTAATCGCACTAAACCTATAAATTAACAATTTCGTATCGTAAAACATAATTTACTGCTTCGCTCTCATGCCCATTAAGTGTCAACATATAAAAGCCATAAGCTTAAATAACTATTCAATTGACTGTTACCACCTAGATAATAATTTCAGAAATTTGCAACCCCAAGACTCTGAAGGCCCTGAAATTTCAGCATCTTACCAAGTAAAGAAGGCAATTATGTTGTGTGTTTTCGACAAGATTACGCATAGTTAGGAGGGTGCGTCACATTTTTCTTTAATCAGTGGGCGGCTGGAGAATTGCATACCATATTATCTTATATATATATATATATATATATACTATGCTGCCTGTCAAATGCAGCACTTATTCTAAGATATAAATACAATACAAGCAAACGTTTCCAACAAAGTGAGTTAAAGAATATTCAAAAAAAAAAAGAAATCTCATGTTTTCTTTGGGGCGCGCACCCTACGAAAAAAAAGTCACAAAAATGTTGAATACATTAGAATAACAAAAATGTATGTAACTGCGACTGAAAGCAATAACAACGATAGCAACAACTACAACAACAACAACTTCAACAACAACAATACTTCAGAGCACAGTAGTTGGAAAAACAAATTGAAAAACTATCGAACAATGATAAATTGGCATGAGCACGGGAAAAAAGTCAACATTGTGAGTGTTGGTGTACGGCTGAGTGTGTGTGTAAGTGTGTGTGTGTGTGTGTGTGTGTGTGCCTGTGTGGTGGTTACTGAAAATTTGAAAAAAAGGGGCGGAGCAATAATGGTTTTCCGGGCAGCGACGCGCGCAGAGTTGTCGCTTTATATTTTTTTTTTAGGGAAATTATTTGATTTTTGATATTTTGGGGTGTTTTATTGAGGTTTTTTTTGGGTGAAAAAAAATATATATTCTATGGGTTGCTATCTGCCTGTACATGTGTGTGTGTGTGTGTAAAAACTATTAAACTGCTGCGGGGTGTGTATTGATACATTCATAGTGTGTGTGTGATTTTAGTATCAATGTTATTGCTGTTTTGATTTTGCGCGATTTGATAGTTGAATTTTCTATTTTTTTTTTATTATGTTTTGTAGTTTGTGCTGCGTCATGTGGCAGTTGAAAACGAACAAGCCACTTGGCAGGACACGAGCAGCAGCAGCGAAGTGCGCATGCGCCAGCGACTGAATAAACAGCGCGCAAAAAACGAAACTTAACGAAACGTGCAGTGAACGAAATGTGCAATTGAACGAAACAAAAGACAATTAAATTGCAACTTTAAGCTCAGCTGAAAATTGAGTAAAGTGAGCTTTGTAATTATAGTAAAAAATAAAGTGAGATTTACAGAGGAAATTAATGAGTATGTGTTTGAAGTTTGTAATTGTTATAATTGTCTTAAAAGCTTGGCCAAATTTAATTAAAGTGATTTGAGAGAAATTACATTATTATAAATGTGCTATAATTATAAGATATAGTAGCTCTTATTATATAAGATATAGTAGCTCTTAACCCTTCAAGAATCCTGTCATTTGTGCAGGAGATAGGGTTGATGAGAGAGCTTTAAGCTCTGAAGAGGGTACAATAGATCTAATTGGTCGCGGTACAATAATCCTTTCTCTAATAATATAATAATATAAGTGTGATTTTTGGAGTTAAAGATTATTAACTATCTGTTGAACTATTACCTATTTTCATCAATAAATTATTTTTCATAAAGCTCAGCATAAGTTACTTTATAAAAATTTCACAAAATGATCTGTGAGCGCAAAAAAGTTCATGCCAAAGCTTTAAGCTCTGGAAAAACTCACAGCTCAGCTGAAAAAGCTCTGCGAGTGAATTACAAGTTCATGCTTAAAGTTCAATTGAACTCATTTGAATTATATTCAATATATTCAAAAATAACTTAAAGTTCAGCTGAAATTAAATCAAATAAAGCTTTTTAGAGCATATTACATAAACCCCTTGCTAACTGTTGAACTCTTGTGCACTATATTATAATATTTGGCAATTAAGTGCAGTTTGTCTTTGCCAGTTTGATATATAGTTAGGCATCAGCAGCCCTGTTTACACTTTGCTGTTAGCATTTTCATTTAAGTAGACGAAACAAAAAAAAAAAAAAAAAATCAAATAAAATAACATCAAACTACCTTAGGCTTTATAAAAATCCCCACCATGCCCACTCATCTACCAACACACACATCCTGGCCAGGCATTTTTCGTTAACTCCACAAAGTACCAAAAAGTGGGCTGGGCAGCGAAGGGGGGCGAGAGAGATGTTTCTTCACTGCAGAAATTGTATAAAAGCAAAGTCAACAACAGCAACAACAACAACAAGGACAACAAAATCTACGAGAGAACCAATTTCCAACCATGGAAACTTAATTTATGTCTGCAGCATAGTTGAGAATATTTTTCTTCTGCCTTCGCAGTCGAAAAATAGGGAAAAAAAATTATATTTTTTTTTTTTTTTTTTTGGTTTTATTTCGACATTTTTGCCTTGGCCCCTTGCCACACGTTGCCTGGCAGCCTGTCCATACGTCTGCCACCCCCCCTTGTTGCCTCACCAACCAAACGCCCAAAATTTTTTTGGGGCCCCGTCTTCGTGTCGTTGTCGGCTTCCTTTTGCTTTCTTGAGAATCAAATTTATTTTACCAAGTCATGTTGAAGAAAATTTTTATAAGTTTTATGCGCAGTTCAAGTGATGGTGTCAGCGACGGGCGGGGGGGCTGGACTGGTTGGCAAATATTACACTGTGTGTGTGTGTGTGTGTGTGGGGGGGCGAAAGAAAAGTTTGTGAGTGTGTGTGTGTGTGTTTGCCGCACAAAATAAGCAAAATTTGTATTCCTTAAATCGGATGACTTTGTATAAATTTTCGTGTGCGGCAATGGGGTTGCAAGTATGTATGTGTGTGTGTGTTGTGTGTGTGTGTGGGTGGCAGCTGGGCGTATAGCAAAAAAAAAATACAAACAGAAAAACTTTGCTATATATATATATATGTTTAGGCTGTGCGCATGTATTTGTGTACATAATGGAAAAATTTTTCATAGAATTTGCACAAAAATGAAAAAGTGCTCGAAGGAGGCAAAAAAAAAAACCAAAAAAAAAATTACAGAGCGCAGAAGAAAAATGAAATTAAGCGCATAAGGAAATGAGACACAAAATGTTGTAAGGCAGGCTTTGTGCGTGTGTGTGTGTGTGTGTGTTGTTAGGTACAACATTTTTGGCAACAGAAAATAAAATTGAATAGAAGTTTAGTACATAAGCTGGGTGTAGAGTAGGAGACATAACACGATTTAAGCTTCAGGCTATTCATATCGTAGGTTACTTTCCTCTCCCCCGCTAACATAACTGTAGATACATGCACATGTGACCCACACACACACACACAACCAGTTACATATACACACTTAAACCCAAATAAAATCCCTTGTATAGAGCCTGGCATGCTTAAGCTTCCTTGCAACTTTAGACAACCAATTAGTTTTTTTTTTTTTTATATTTTCTGGGGCTTCTTTAATTAAAGCGCTTGTATTGTATGTTTTTATATATGTTTTGTATTTTCTTTACTCTTTTTTTTATTTAGTAATATCATCCAAAATGGCTGCATCCATATATGCCACCCCACCGCCAGATCTGAGCAGCGAGGACACTGCGCTCTCCGATGTATCCAATTCATCTACACTGAACACAAATCGCGGCGGCGGCAGCAGCAACAACAGCAGCAGCAACACAAACAACAACAACAATCACAACAGCAACAATTGCCATACATTGCAGCCACATGAAGCCACAGTAGAAGCAACAGCAGCAGCAGCAACAGCAGCAGCAGAAGCAACAGCAGCAACCACAACGACAATGTCACCCACTCAACAGCCACACTTGGACACGGAGTTAAAGTCAAAGCTGCCACTGGGAAGCAGCACAAATGAGGCAGAGCCAGATGAAGCTGAGGGCGAGGCAGAGACAGAGGATGCCATGGATCAGACGGCAATGGCAGCAATGGCCGCAGCGGCAGCAAATGCAGCAGCCATGCAGCTGCAACTGCTGGAGGCACTTAGCGATGCGGCCAAAAAGCGACGCAAGCAGCATAATCCCAGTCGTCTGGAGGCGCTCAATCTAAGTGGCGCTGAAACGGAGGAGCTAGGAGCCGCCGGTGCAGAAGCAACAGCAGCAAGTGTTGTCGTTGACTATGAGGAGAAATTGTCCAAAATGTTGCTGCCCAAGTCCATTGAGAAGCTGAAGGAGACATTTGAGCTGCTGCAGCAGCAAAAGCTACAGCCTGAAGACATATCAGAAGCGGAGAATAAGGAATGCCAGGAGCAGCAGCAACAGCAACAGCAACAACAACAGCAACAACAACAGCAACAACAGCAGACCCTAATGAATCCCTATCAGACCTATTGCAAGCAGTGTGGCGAGAATTTTGAAACGGAATTCAAGCTGAGCATACACATGTTGCAGGATCATCAGCAGCAGCAGCAACAGTTGCCACCACAACAGCAGCAGCATGAGCCCATGGATCTCCTCTCCTCCATTAAAGTGAAACTGGAACGTGCCGATAGTCCCACGCAGCTGGAACTGCAACAGCAGCAACTGGAGCAACTGGCCAATGGACATGCTGGCCACAATAACAAGGAGCACGAACATTGGCTGCAACTCATGGCCCAGCAGCAACAGCAGCAGCTGCAACAGCAACAGTCTGGACTGCCCGGCATGCCGCCTGCCTTTGCATTTCCGCCGGAGGCAGCTGCTCTGGCTGGCTGGCCACTGCTGGGCATGCCGGGTTTTACGGGCGTCGAGGGTCTGAATCGACCGCCATTGCGCATCTTCAATCCGGAGGCATATTGTGAGCTGTGCAACAAGGAGTTTTGCAACAAATACTTTCTCAAAACGCACAAGGCCAACAAGCATGGCATCTTTGATCCTGCCGGTGATTTAACCACGCCCAACAACAACATCAGCAACATCAACAACAACAACAACAACAGCAGCAACAATAACAACAGCAACAACAGCAACAACAATAATAACAACAACATCAACAGCAGCAGCAGCAGCAGCTCCACTTCCATGTTCCAACAGCTGCAGATGCCACGAGAGCCGGCCATACAAAAACCGGAACCACAATTGACACCACCAGCGCCGCCAACGGTGCATTGTGACATTTGCTCCAAACGCTTCACCAACATCTTTGCCATGCGGCGTCATCGCGCCAAGCAGCATGAACCAGCCACGGCCACCGCCACGCCCACGCCCTCACCAACGCCACAAGCGCGACGTGGCAGCCCCAATGAGACGCCGCCACAGCCAGTCCCGGCTGCACCACAGCAGGTCAAGCAGGAGCTTGTGCCGGATGCACTGCCCGCTGAAATAAAACCGTATCAGCTGCCGGAAGGCTTTCGCGAGGATTTCACCCTGGAACAGGAGGAGGTGGCCTTTGCGCCGCCGCCACGCAAACTGCCGCCACAACTGCAGCAGCAGGCAAGGGAGGCGAATGGTGCGTCGGATAAACTGCGTCGCCTGGGCGTACTGCTGCCGGAGGCATTCTGTGAACTATGCTGCAAGGAGTATGCCAACAGATACTTTCTGCGCACGCACAAATGGAAGCGACATGGCGTCTTTGTGCCGCCAGAGGAGCTGGCGTTGAGTGGCAAAGAGGAGCAGCCCCTAATGCCAGCTGGCTGGCCTTTTATGCCGCTCAATTTAATGCTGGCCAAGGCGGCTGCCGATCAGGAACAGCAGCAGCCCGAGCAGCAGCAGCAGCAGCAGCAGGAGCAGCAGGATGAGGAGCAGCAACAGCTGGATGAGCAGCCCAACAAACGCATCAAACTGGAGCCCTACGATGAGTCAACGCCCAGCGAGAAAGTGGACAACTCTGTCATGGGACTGCAGAATCTACAAAAGTTGCAATCGATGTTGCAACAGCTCAACGATTTCAATGGCAAGCGTCCATTGCCCTGCCACCTGTGCGGCCGTGAGCTGGAGCATCAGTATGCGTTACGTGCCCATCTCATGACCGAGCATGCTGGCCAGCTGCTGCCCGAGGGACATCCCATGCTCTACCAGCAACAGCAGCAGCAACAGTTGCCGCTTAAGCTGTCGCCGGTGGGCGGCAGTGGTGGTTCACCCCATGCTGCTGCCACGCCCACGCCCAACGAGCTGCGCTGCCAGCAGTGTGAGCGTGACTTTGCCACAACTCAGGAATTTAAGCAACATATCGCCGAAGTGCATCTGGGTCGCATACCAGGTGGCAGTCCGTTGCGCGAGGGCTACTACACGCCCGAGCGTGCCACAGTGGCAGTGGCAGCAGGACCACCAGGCGGCGGACCGCCACGTGCTGCCTACACCATAACGCCCACGTCCAGCTACTGTGAGATCTGCAACAAGGAGCTGTGCAACAAATACTTTATGAAAACGCACATGCAACGCATGCATGGCATTGAAATCGAGAATGGCGCTCAGATTGGCGGCGTTGTGTGCAACATATGCAACAAGGAGCTGTGCAGCAAGTATTTCCTGCGCGTGCACAAGCATAATACCCATGGCATCATTGAGGATGGTGCACCCTTGCCACAGCCGCGTGGCCAAAGCAGCGCCCAGAATGGCATCAAGCTGGAGGCACAGCAACAGCAGCAACAGCAGCAGCAACAGCAACAACAGCAGCAATTATTGGAGCCGGAAATCAATTTAACGCCACTGCCAGGTGACTCCAATGAACTGTGCCCGCTGTGCGCTCGTCAGTTCCGCAGCTCCAAGTGGCTGCGCACTCATCTGATGAACGAACATGGCAGCGCTGGCATTGAGAAGCTGCGGGAGCTGGAACAGCAGTCAGGTGGCCTTGGAACAGGCTCCAAGCCAAATAGTCCCACGCTCAAGATACCCAATGGCAATCCAAATGCCGTCGCCGTTGCCGCCGCCGGCGGTAGTCCAGCCAATAATCTCGCCCAGGCGCTACAGAATGCACAGCAGCAATTATTTGGCCAAATGCAGCTGCCCAAGGGAATGCCCTTGCCACTGCCAATGCCCGGCATGTTTGAGCAGACGCCACGCTTCAAGGAATACCAGTGCTCCCTGTGTCCATTCACCACACCCTATTATGCATTCCTCTTCATACACGAACGCTCCCATGCGCTGCTCAACAATGGCGTCGATGGGGATTCTAATGTGCCCGCCGAAGCGGATAGGGACAGATCCTTTGCTTTGGTGCAGGGCAAGGCCAGAGCCAAGCCAACTAGAGAAAGAGTCGAAAGAGCCGAAAGAGCCGAAGAGGAGCCCACAAATCTGACTACCAACAACAACAACAACAGCAGCAGCAGCAGCAGCAGCAACAACAGCAACAGCAGCAGCAGCCAGAACAACAACAACAACAACAACACCAAAGCACACACACCCACACCCACAACGATACCCTCGCCGGGCACAGTTGGAGTCTCGCCCAAGGCTCGTTCCACAACTGTGACACCCACACCCACACCTACACCCAGACGAGGCAGCAACACCAACTCCAAACCCGGCACACCCAATGGCATTGGCGCTCAACGTTCGGCGGCCACTTCACCCTTTGAGATGTGCAGCGATCTGGCCAATGGCAGCGGCAAACCCGCCAGCTATGCCCAGCCGATCAAAGCCGAGGAGGCATATCAAATGCAGGCCTTCCACTTGACACCAGCCGATGCGGATGCCGAGGGTCTCTTTGCGCCCGCCCTGGTCTATTTGCCAGTGCGTATGCGCACCTCCGAATCGACCACGTTAAGTTTCCGGCTAACACCGGCCTAAATGAGCTTCGATTCCGGTTAAGAATTCAACACAACACAACAAAAAGTGTTGCCAGCGTATGTAAGTTTAATCCCTTCAGTTTTGTTTAGAATCATATGAAATATACTATATATATAGCTCAATGACGGAAGCATAAAGTGTGACTTAAGCAGAGGATTAATCTGTTAAAGCAGAAGTTAAAAATATGTAATTTTTCATTTTTTTATACAATTAATGTGCTTTCAAAAGCTTCAAAACTTCAATTAAGTATTAAAGTAAATTAAAACATAATTTCAAAGATTAATCTTCGACTTAGACTCACACTTTATGCCAATGTCATTATAGAGAGCTTTAACAACAGCTGATCACAGTGCTGATCATGATGACACGAGCATAGAGTGTGGCTTAAGACAAGGATTAATCTGTTAAAGCAGAAGTTTAATGTGCTTTTAAAATCTATTTATTTGATTTACAAACATTCAAGCAACTTCAATTAAGTAAACCATAATTTTAAAGATTAATCTTCGACTCAGCTTCACACTTTATGTCAATGTCATTATAGAGAGCTTTAACGAACAGCTGATTACAGTGCTGATCAGCAGTTAACGTACCCGTTCCCCCCCAGCCCGTTAAGAAGACAAGACAAAATAGTGGAACTACAAAAGACTGAGTGCGCATATATTAGTTGAGCTCATTATTAAAGTTTATATACAATACCAAAAAAACAAAAAAAAGCTATACTATAACTATGCAAAAAGCATAGTGTGGTACGTATAGTGAAAATAAAATGAATGCGTTTTGTGTATAACATGGAACCCGATACTAAAAAACATTAAAATAAAATATTTATAACCAAAACAAGAACAAGTCCGTTTCAGCTGGCAACACAACATATTTTTTATAAAACCATAACAGAAATGAATGACAAAAAAAACAAAAACATAAATAAATAAAAATGAAAAATCATCAACAACATACCATACAATACATATATATATCTATATCTCTAGTGATTAATATCAAAGTTCCTATGCGTAATAGTAATTTTTAAAAGCCATTAACGTATCGTAAACGGGAAGGGAAAATTGAGGAGAAAGTGGAAACTTAGTCAAAAGGAAATTAAATACGTACATAATTCATAAGAACTCTAAAAAATTTGGAAATGTCAGACAGAGAGAGGGGCAGGCGTGTGGGTTCCAGTTAGAGAATATACATTTAATCAAAACCAAAAACACATATATCGTAGTAGACATAGCCAAGCAGCTTATAAAAACATATAAAAATGAATAATATATATGTATGAAATGGATTTTGGGATAATATATATATATACTAGTGGTAGAGCTAACTAGTTGATACTATGTACAAGTTCAAGCTTCAGCGTAAACAAAATGGAAAGTTTTATGCACAAAACATTGCTCAAAATCAAAAATAAAATAAATTTAAAAATAAATAGGCGAAAGGGTTCGCAAAAGTAGATAAAATCAAGGTGTGGAGAGTGTAGAGCTAAGAGAAAATGTTTTAATGATTTACTATATTTAAAACAGTTCCATAGAAGATCATTTTTTTGAAACTAAACACTGTAGATAATTTATTATGTGAGCATTTTCCAAAACTATTTCTAATTCTGCTCTATAGACAAAACAATTTTCATTTCAATCTGAAACTTTAACTAAAAATAATTGCAGTTCTTAATTACCTCTCTTAATCCTATAGCCTAATGCAATCTTAAATACTTTGTTTCAATAAAATATAATAAAATTCACATATTTATATGTAGTACACCCTAATGCCAAAACACAAAATTGTATATAGAGCGCAATAAGTTATTAATTAATTCAATGCACTTGCAGTGGGAGCTATATATATATGATCTAGAAATAGAACCGATTTTTGTGTGAATGAAGTTAGAGTAAAATGGCGCCAGTAAAGGGTTTTATTTTTTTTTTTTAGATGCAGCAGGCAAAACACGAACAACTCAGGGCAAAAGTACAATTGACCATTAGTACTTTTTATATACTATAAATAAAATATATATAAAGTTAATTAACAATGAAATTAACATATAAAATACACAAAAATAAATGATTTAAAAAAGTAAAAAGTAAAACATATATAAATGCTACCTCAGACGGACTTGAAAACAATAATTTAAATAAATGAATTTATATAACAATATAAACATTTATATGCTTAAAGAAAAAACAAAAAAATATAAACATGCAAATTATAGAGCAGAAGTAAATGAAATTTTTAGTGAATTTACCTCAAGAAAAACCAGAAAAAAAAAAACACAAAAAGCCATACAAACAATGAAAAAAGAAAGCACAACATTCTATATATATATTGATTAGCATTTAGTTAAAAGTATTTTCCATTTAATTTAATCTTTTATATATACAAGTTTAGTTTTAATTGTAAGTCAGCCACACATTCCAAAACTAATAGTTAAACTGACCAAAACTAAATTTCTAGTCACAAAAACTAAAACCACAAAAAATTCCATTCTAGTCAAAGTTGGGGAGCTCAGCAACCCCACCTTATAGATAACATACTACCATATACTATGCAGAACTACAACTTGAAGCAGATACGTTGACTTGACAGTAAAAAGGCATCAGATTTGTATATTATTTTGTAGTATTTAAGGCGTTTGTTCTTTACAAAAATGTGCAACTGTCGAGTCTACGAATCTGATAAATAGTATTAAAAAAATAATTAAAAAAAATAAAATATATCAATTCATTTGCCACAGTTAAAGTCACAGCGATGTAAATTTTTGCTATTTTTAATTTTATTTTTTAAAAACGTGTGTTTTTTAAAATGCTGCGTGCCTTTTAGCAATTATAACATCGCTGTGCTCAACACTAGAAAAACAATAATTAAAAAACAAAATTTAAAAAAATAAAATAAAAATAAATAAAAATACATGCTACATACTACTTATAACAAATAGCTTTTAATTTTCCTTTACAATTAAAACATAATTATTTTCCACATTCAATTAAATATTATTTTATATTGTATATATTAATAAACATGTGTATTTTGTTAAACTTGAGTTTGCTTTATTTATTTACTACATTATTTTTTTTTCCAATTTTTCCCAAGTTCCAAAATTCGAAATTCCAAAGTGTGCCGTACTTCAGTTGGGTGTTAAAAAAAAGAATCTTATCGCCGCCCCTAAAAAATTGTATTGTCACTGATTGCCGTCAATTGAGGCTGACACGTAATTTGTAGACCTTTTTTTTTAAAGAACTGAGAGTTTATTTTTTTATATAGTATAGGGGCCACTTCTTTCACACTTAGGCTTACTTAGAGACCGAGACCGAGACCTTATGCCGGCTGAACGCCTTTGACAACACAAATTGTTAAATTGATTTTTGATTGAATTTTTAAAATGCAATTTGTCAACAATGCCCAAAAACCCAGTTGAGAACATGTTAATGCATTTTTAAAAGTGTATATATGCAGGAAGTTTCCAAAGCAGCTGTACCATACTAAGTCTGAGTTTAGGTTTTTTGTTATTAAAACACAAACAGGCACCCTCATAAAAAATGTATTTTGCTTCCGGCTCAACCCCCACGCAGACGCTGATTAGTCTATTTGCTTAAAAAAAAAAATATACCCTTCAAATGATTAGTGAAAACAAACACCAAAAGCAAAAAAAGCGATAATAAAATGTGTAATATAAAAATAGAAAATAGAAAAAATGGAAAAAAATGAACTCAGCACGGTCAAATGCAGCCGTTGTGAGGGTCAAGCGTTGAATTTTCCATTGAAAATTCAAATTGCGCAGCTGCTGCGGCTGCTGGTAGTAAAAAAATATATATATATATATATGAACAAAACCATATAAATACACAAGCTGCACTGCAATTGATTAAAAATATGCATACACTCAGAGAAAAATGTTGCCTGAAAGGAACAAAATTGAGACAAATTTAGAATTTCCTTTTGTAAAAGTAAAAAAATGTTTTCTATTTGCATTTTTTATAAACTGAATAATTTTTTGAGTATTTGTACAATGTCCACAGAAATTGCTTAAAATAATGCATATACACTTAAAGAAAAATGGGTGTAAAATTGTAGCGTAAAATATCAATTAGTACCGAGGCTCAAAACTAAATAAATAATTAAATTGCACTGAAAAGTTTTTAAAATGAACTTTCAGTTAGTTTACAGTTTAGCAGACTTCTACTCAATCTCCCAAAATAAACCCTATATAAACTAGTCTTTAGTTAGTCCTACAAACAGCCTCTATACAATTTCTTTGAGTGTACTCTACCCACTGACCAGCCATAGCTACCCCCTCGTTGATTTAGCGTACTTTTGCTTTAATTATTTGTCACGTGTCTCCATGCAAATTTCATCTCATTGATTACACGCAAAAGGACATTTGATACTTTCACTGCAATTAAAGATATAACTATGAAGTACATTTTTCTATTTATATTTTGTAGTTATAGACGGTTACGTGTGGCAACCAACCCTCAAGAAAGATTGCCAATTGTGCACCCTCCAAACTACAATTCCATGCAAATTCTGTGCTGCCTCAAAATACAATATATTTTTCTTTTTTTCTTTTTTTCTATATTTTCTATTGAATTTTTATGGCAATTTATAATGGACTGGCATTTTTGGCATTGTGTTCATAATCCTGAGCCAACAAACAATTGCCAAAAAGTCGGGGCGACTCTACTAGTATGAGGGTTGTCTTCTTGCCACACAATTTGCATGTTTAAAACTGTGCAGCAATAAAATGCAAGTCGCAGTATTACTATATATATATATATATATGTGAAAAATGAAAAATGCAATTTACTTGACATTGCGACGGGTCTTCGTGATGTTTTTCCGAGAGGGTGTTTTTTTCCTACAGTAAATCCTCCTACCCCAATATGATTTTCAGCAAAAAAAAATATATATATATTTATATATATTCTGCACCATTTGCCAAATTCTGTATGCAAATTTAAGCGTTACAGCCATTAAACGTTATGACATTATTACAATTTTGCAATTTTGGACTTGGGCTCATTTATCTTTCAGTTGAATTTATGAATATTTCTTTTACACAATTTGATTTTATGTTTAATGAACACAAAGAGCGCACAAATCAAAATTGACACACAAAAAATAAATATATATATATATATATTAAAATATATAAATAAAAAAAAGTATATATACATGTAAATGGTTAAGTAAACAATTTTACAAAGAACTTGCAACGTACCTTTAAATGAGCATAAATCAAAATTTTTGGCCGCAGATTAAAAACAAATTTTGTCTGTTGAACTGGAAAAGAATCAAAAACATTTTATTAGATTTAAGAAAACTCCCAAAAAAAAGCAAAAAACAACACAAAACATTGAGAAGCAAACAAAATCAAAATTTAAACTCTTGAATAGCATTTAGTTGTAAGACAAAAAAAAAACATTTAAAATTTATTATTAAAAAGATGTTGAGTTAAGGAAGAAGAAGAGACGAGCATGAAATCAAAATTCGAAAAAAACAAAAACAAAAATCGAGCGAAAATCAAAACCTATATTAAATATGAAAAATCAAAACAATTTATTTTGCAATTGGCAAAAATAAATATATAATTATTTATATTTAACATTTTACTCTTCAAAAAAAAAAAAACCAAAACAAAAACTTTGTTATTATGTAAAACTATGTGTGAACAAACCAAAAAATAAAAACTTTAAAATAATTATTTATATTTATATACATATATGTAATGTGTAACAAATTGAGAATTAAATTTCTGAACAAGAGCAGAATCAAAAAACGCAGTAAAAAAAAACCCCCCCAATTCCCCCTTTTGTCATTTGATTGTAAGCGAGCATTTATAAAAAAAAAAACAAAAAAAAAAACCAAAAATTGTATGTGTTTTAATGATTATATTAAATATATATACAACCATATACATATACATATATATTGTATGAATTTAAACCATTAAATATAACAAAAATCACAAAAAAAAAAAAACTGTATTCATGTAAGGAAAAACCCAAAAAGCGAACGTGTCATCATCTTCTACTTATAACAGTTTTTTGCTTTGATTTTCCGGCTGAGGAAATTTTTGGCTTTTTTTTGGCATTTTTTTTTGGTTTTTATAGCAAACTTCTAAGCTGATTTTGCGACCCTTGAGAGGCATCTAATGGACAACTTTTTCAGTTTTGACATTTGCGAACAACTTTGACTCTCTGTATTCTCTGTATTCCCAGGACTTTCCACCACCAGAAATCATCAATGTCGTCTTGTTGCTACCCTCTAAGCAGGATATGCTCTTGGTCAAAATCAAAGTATGTCAATATTTGTATTACATGTGAGGATGTCTTATCAATAATTTTTGTAAAGAATGCGCCTGCAGATTGGAAAAAAGGATCTTGTGCTGCTGGGGTGTGTCCGGCGCGTGTTTCTGACAGTTCCATAGTTTTGATGTCCTTCCTGTTGCCAAAACTTGTCACATATATAAAGGCTGTTGATAATTTACCCCAGTCCCCCCCCCACAAGCTGGCATTGTTCCACACAAAGCCATATAAGGAATGTGTAATAGCAACATTTCAAGTTTTTCTATATTTTTATTTATTTTTTTTGCTTTAGCAGGGGGCGTCACTCAAGCCTGTTTTGTTTGCTTTGCTTATTGCTTTCCCCATCAACACTTGGCTATCTGTACTCCCGGGGATACGCAGCACATAATGAGCTGTCCAGGCTAAGTGGCTTTGAACATGTCCTTGTGTCAATTGATAAAAATAAAAAACAAAACTCTTAACTTAATTTTGTTGTGGGTCATTAACTATTTCGAGTACAACTTGAAAATTAGTTTTTAATCGATTTTACAATCACACACGCAGCTAACTACAAATTAAATGCCACAAAAATAAAACTCCACACACATTCAACACCCAAAAATGGGCATTAAACACCCAAAAACTCAAACGCGGCGACTGCTAAACAATCAAGTATATATTGTATATATGTTAAAGTATATATAGGCATATATATATATATTTATATACTTTACTTTATGTGTGTATATATAATTTGGACTCTCAATTAAATTGTGCAGGCGGAGGCAACGACAACGGCGCCAAACACAAACAACAATTTTGTCACCATATGCTTTGGCACCATTTTCCAACGTCGTCAACTGTTATACCCTGTATAGCAGACATCAAAGGGTATATGTGAATTGTATAAGCATTTGTTTTAGCTTAAAATAGTTGTGTTTTTTATTAAAATCATAAATATGGTCATTGAGTTGCCCTAAAATTAAGTAGAATGATATTTTTTAAATATTTATAGCAGGAAATTGGGCGAATTTTTACTGGAAAAATTGGTTACGAAAATTCTAAAATTAATTCTTAAGTTTATACTCAGTTATATTAAAGAAAAGCAGAATATATTTGGATTGTAAATTCTGCAATTCTTCGCTTAGTTCGCATAATAAATTCAGTTCAACAAAGACCAATAACTCCCGCTTTTTTATGTCTCTACTACAGGACATTTTAATGTCTATCAACAACTATAAATATATCAGTTTGTAGTTGTTGTTATCCTCGTCACAAGTCCTTCGTTCGCCGTGTCAAAAAAAAAACCCACACACAAAAACACAACAACAACAAACTTTAATAATTTAACTTATTATGGATTTTTGTTTGGAAAATATTTTTTTGGTTGCTTTTCACTCATTTTCCAGTTGTGCGCGGTGAGGGTGGAAATTTTAGTTTCTTTTTATATTTTTTTTTGTTGGGCGGCATATGCACATTAAGCCCAAAATGTGGCAATTTAAATAAATGACGCGAATGACACGCACTAAGGCGAGAACAAGGAACAGGAAGAGGAACAGAAGCAGGAGCAGCAGCAGGAGCAGCTTAGTAGGGTGCACAACTTTTACTAATGAGTTTTAAAAACGCAAACACAAAGAGAGCGAAGTTTTTCATATTTTTTTAAACAATTTATTCTCATATTCAACAAACGAGCAACAAAGAACAGCTCAAACTTCAAAGTTGCTATATGGATAAAGCAATTGCCATAGCACCTCGAGATTTACTTTCAAATCAATTGATGAGTAACCAGCCTGCTGCAGCAGCCATTTCTCCTCCTCCGGCACATAGATAGGCGATTCGGCATTGTATTCATATTCCCATTGGAAATGTTTAAAGTACAACATGGCAGCATCGGCTCTGAATCTATCCACAGCTAGATAGGCTTCATCTTTGGCCAACTGATAGCGCTGCAACAGCTGAGGATCATCCAGGCAACTGACATCCAATTTGGCTGGCAAACGCAACATTGCCGCCTCAAGTTGCATCAACAAACGTCGCACAATAAAGTCAGCAAAATATAGACGATAATCGGTTGTCAAGTTTGTTATAAAGATTCTCATTTTACTGGCCAGTTTTTCTCTTACTATAATTACCAGAATCATGAGTAGCATTATTAATACAATACTTTTATACAAGATCAGAAACGGATTGTTGGGCAGCTCAAGGAATAGGTGTCTCCAATAAAATAAATCATATTGTTTCGCCAGGTAACAATGCTGCAGGTAATAGTAGAGAAGGATAAAGGCTATAGTCGACCAGCCCAGGACACGATGATGGCGCTGCAGGAACTGTTTCAATCGATTCAAGCTGTTCATATTGCACTGAGATTTCTCACTTTTATATTCAATTTAGAAAACACATTTCTTATTTTTTTTTTTTGTTATACAAATATTCGAAAGGTTTGGTTAAATAGACAACTATATATTAAAAATTGTGTAAAAAATATTTATTAAAACATTTAAGACATTTACTTGATTGAATTATTGTGCTAAGTATACTTAGAGGATGTATAAATGCAAGAATTTGTCAGGAAAGGTAAGTAAACTAATCGTTAATTTAACCAATTCTTTTTTATGAATTACACTAGTTTACAAATTATTTTTTGATCGAGGGAGCTGGGTTCTCATATACTTTTCCACTGGGTTCTCTCTTAAATTGTAAATTTTCGACAAATATGACTAGAAAAGTGATGAACAGGGTAAATTTTTTCTTGGGTGTTTTTACTAATTGCTGAATACCTATCACATTTACTGACCGATTTGGACAAATGCATACTAAAAAAATTCGTAAAAGAATTATCTAACATAATAAATCTTAAAAAGTATTTAAACGAATTTATTAAATTTTTAAAAGGCCAATTGAAATTCAGCAATTTTTCAAAAATGCAAAAAAAGTTCACATTTTCCAACTTCGAGGGTTTATAATGGCTTTGTTTCTTATTCGATTCGCATAAACGGCATACCGTTAGAAAGAGGATACAATTATCTTTTGAATTGTGTAACATTATTAAGATCAAATAAGATCTCATGTAGATATGAACAAATAAGTCGAAAGACTGCCAAAAAACTAGCTATTCGCGGTTTTCTCGAAAACCATTCTTGGTTTGCATTTTTGAAATCAGCGGACAAAAATACATCAAAAAAAGTTTATGAGAGCCCAGCTCCTTTTTTGCTGTAAACTAGTGTTATAAGCCTTAAAATTGCCTTTAACTAACTATGCTGATTTTATGCTATATTCAATACTACGCCTTTTTTATACTGTCGTCTTTTAATACACATTTCTTATATGACTTTCAATCTCAGTTCTATTTACAACTACAATTTTAGTGCGCCGCATTTGGAATATTACGAGTATTTACAGGTCTGAGTAGAAGCGTCAGCATTTTATTAAGTACAGACTTTCACTTTCCAATCTGCTTTTGGCCAGCTTTCTAACCGAATGGAAAAAATCGAACCAAAGCCATCAAACTAAACTGGGATTTAGCTTAGTTTTGTTGCGTTTTGAGATTTTTTGCTCCTTTTTTGCCTTTTCCATTTCAATAGAACACACACACACAGGGATGTTGACCGTTCGCGTTGATGAGTGTAGTAGGCTGAACCAAAACCCAAATACAGCCCGAGGTGGCACACACATACATATGTATGTACTTGGTATGGTTATAGGGGGGTCTGGGGTTGTGTGGCATAAGAAGTAGAATAAAAAGAAAGCTACAGGAAGTAAGCAACAAGATGGCAGCACACACATTTTGGTATGAAAGTTGAGAGAAAAATAAGAAGAAAATTGTAATTTTCATCATCAAAAAAAAAAAAAAAAAAAAAAAAGGAAACTTTCTTTTTATTTTATTCCGGCTTGACCTTAAACGAAAACAAGCTGACATTTTGATAGTTCTTGGGTGACTAGAAGATATCCTAGAAAGCAGAAACAACTTGAGAGAACGCTTTATGAAATGTCTTAAAGAAAACTGTAGGAGATTCTAAGGAAAGAAGTCAGCCGTAGCTATTTGAAATATTGATCAAATAAATCGAAATACCTATAAATATTAAAGAATATTAA
Organism: Hirtodrosophila alboralis; assembly: GCA_035043045.1. Taxonomy (NCBI): domain Eukaryota; kingdom Metazoa; phylum Arthropoda; class Insecta; order Diptera; family Drosophilidae; genus Hirtodrosophila; species Hirtodrosophila alboralis. Next base: position 518,400 of record JAWNNH010000241.1, read on the forward strand.
TTTATAATAATCGGAAAGCATATTTTTATATCAGTTAAATATTTCAAATAAACCTCCATTGATATTTCATACAGAAATGGAATGACTTTATTGAAAAGAATTTTGAAAGCCCTAAAATTTGTATAGCTATTTCAAAGGCTGATCAAATAATTCGAAATATGTGTAAATATTAAATAATATTACAATTTGAATAGACAATTTTTATATCAGTTAAATATAATTTAAATAAACCTACATTGATATTTCGTACAGAAATGTATTGATTAAATTGAAAAGGATTTTAAAAGCCTTTAAATTTTTATAGCTATTTCCAATGCTGTTAAAATAATTGAAAATATGTGTAAATATTAAATAATATTAAGATTTGAATAAACAATTTATATATCAGTAAAATATTTAAAATAAACCTCCATTGATATTTCGTACAGTAATGTATAGAATAAATTGAAAAGGATTTTAAAATGCCTTTAGATTTTTATTTCTAAATACATCGCATCATGATGAGGCTTCATTATATCTGATTATATTATTCGATCTCAATTTTATTAATATATATAAATTCTAATATCTTTCCAGCGGAAGATCTACTCTATTCTGTGGCTTATATTCATTACCACAGGGTCTAAAATACCTTTTCTACTTTACATATACTGGGTATAATGAGTAGCTCGTGCCTGCCTACAACACTTATGCATAAGTGTGTGTGTGTGTGTGCCACAACCGTGCGCACATAAGTGTGTATGTGCGTATGTGATGTGTGTGTGTGTGTGTGTGTGAGTGATACGGTGCGGCTATCGAAAAATTCCAAAATAAAAAGAAAAATTTAACGCAAAGGCAAAAGGCAAAACTTTTTGGGGGTGTAGTGCAAGGATGTTCAAGGATGCTGCTGCTGAGGCGGGCTTCTCCAATTTCAGACTCATGACGCCGTCGCCCTTTCAACTGAGGGGTGTTGTTGTGTTGTTGTATTGTTGTTGTTGTTGTTAATGTTGCTTGTAGTTGTTGCTAGCTTTTTGGGTGCGTGTGTTTCGTATTAGACGAAGAGGGCGACGCGACGGATGCCAAAGTGAAAAGTAGTAAATTGAACTTTTTTTTTTTTTTTTTTTTTTTGCTTCTCTCTGGTTGTTTTGGGGGGGGAATTTTTGGGTTCTGTAGGGGGTTTTGGGTTTCCTTTGGGCTCTCTGTGCTCTTCTGTGCGTTCGTTTTTATATTTTGTGGGCAATTTGTACTTTTCTGCGTTCAGCACTTTTTGCAGTTGCTGCTCCTGCTTTCTTTTCACTTTCATTTGTATTTTATTTTACGGCATGCGTGTATCTGTGTGTGAGTGTGTGTGTGTGTGTACTTATTTGTAGTTTTGCTTGAACGATTCGCATGTGGGAGCCTTTCTTATTTATCGCTTTTCAAATTAAAGTTGAGCGCTGCTGCGCCGCCGTCCACACAACAAAATCCCAAACAAATTATTTATAGCCATAAATATGAGATGCAATTAATTAAAATACAACAAAATCAATAGCTAGCCAATAATCAATTGAAAAATGGAACACAACTAGCCGGGCTAAATCAAAGAAAAGCCAGCTAATGGCCAACACAACAGCCTCAATCTTGAAATATTGCCCAAGTCAAGTCAAAGTGACAAAAAAACAAATTGCCTATATGATAAAAAAGTATTAGTAGATACACTCAAAAAATGGTAATAGTTCTAGCAAAATTATAAAAAAATAAAATTAGAATTTAGTATTTTGTGATAAAATTATCAAGAAAGTTTCTACAAAGAAAAAAAATATTTATGTGTTTTAAACATAATATAAAATGCATATATAATATTTATATAGCATATATTGTAACTTAGAATATTTATAAAATATTTGAGAGCAGCAATATTGATATAAAAAAAGAAATATCTGCTTTTAGAAAGTTGTCTAACTTTGTTCAATTTTTAATATAACATTTAGCTAAATTTAAAGAACTTTCCTTTACTTTTCTGAAAGAACTATTTTCTATTTATAAAGCGCACTTTTTTTCAGTGTAAAAACATCTCAAAATATAAGCGTGTATTTGTAAATATCTTCTTGTCTGTTTGGCAATCAAGTTAGCCTCTGGCAAGCCGCTGAAATGTATGCTACACTTTTTGTCTCACATAATTTTTCAGGCTCAAACTCAACTCAACTCATTATGCGCAAATCAATATATATATATAACATATAACTGAACGCAAGTTTAGACTGTGACAAACAAGAAGTCACCCCCTCTCTGGCCTGCCCCCCTGGTCCTGTCACTCCAGTTTTAGCTCGAACTGTGTAGTAAGTAGTTCAATTTCAATGACATCAATAAAATTTCGATAGAAAAATCGTGTCCCAACAAAAAAAAAAACCCAATGGCAAAAACAAAATTAATTAATTTATGTGCACAGTGCCAGTCGGAATTTTCCATGGCAATACACATACACACACACACATATACATATTTATATGTATATAAAAGTTACAATCTATGGATACAATTTTTCCAATTTCAACGTCATCATCTAACATTTTTGTCCTAATTTTGTCCAAGTTGTTGTTGTTGTTGTCGTTGTCGCTGCTGTTGACAACAACAGCAACAAGGACTCATTACAAAAACATAATAACAAAATAAATATTGAAAGAAATGGCATAAAATTATAAAAGCCTCGAAAAAAAACAAAATAAGCAAAAGGAAAACTTGACAGCAACAGCAACAGCCTGAGCCTGCCCGCCGCCTTCGCCATGCCACAAACTGTGGCGACCCCAATGCGCCAATAAATTTCATGCACTATCACACGGACACACACACACACACACACACTGATATAGCTAAAAGATATTGAAGTGCGTAAGTAAGCCGCTTACGTGTATGCGTGTCTGTGTGTGTGTGTGCCTGTGTGTGTGTGTGTTTGCGGTCAGGCTTTGTGTTAAGTTTATATTAAATAAGTAAAAAAAAAAATAAAAATAAAAATAAAAAGGGAGCGAAACAAACAATCAGACGATGACCACAACTGGCCAAAAAAAAAACCCGTCTTCTCTTATCCACCTTATCCTGTTCCCCAGGACTTTGCAGACTTTTATTTTTATCTCCTGCCTTTGGTTGACAAAACAGCAGAAGGAGCAGCAGCAGCACATCAATAACTGAAGGCAACAGCAAAAACTGAAATATATTTGCCAGGATACCACAAAACACACAAAAATTCACAGGCTTATTAAATCTCTTGATTGTAAATATATCTTGGAAAATCGCTAATGCCAATCTCAAAACATTTTTAAGAAGAAAATTGCAAATTTTTTTGAGAAATTTTAAATCAAGAAAGTTAATAAATTAAATAAACCTGAATTTCACAGCTCTACTTAGTTTAATAATTAATTTGTATTGCATTTAAGAACAGAAAAGATCTTTACAATTTAAATAAATTTCGCTTATTTATTTATGCACACCTATATTTAATACTTTAACTAAATATGAATTATATTGAAAATTACAATTTAAATCAATTTCGATTAATTTTCATTATGATTTATATTTAGTTGAGGCATTAAATAAAGACGGGCATTATTAAATATTAAAAATATATTGATTTTATTAGAATTGAATAGAATAGTGAATTAGAAAATGCATTTCAATTTGCAGAGCTTGTCTAAATAATTAAAAATTGTTTTTAACACAAAATATTCATTTAAATGCAATGTAATTTAAATGAAAATATTCACTTAAAAATTTAATTCCTTCACTGGCAAAATTTAATATTTTTAGACTTATTGAAGAGTTTAACACATTCTATTGAAAAAAAACTAAATTTAAGTAAGTCATAAATAAAAAGGAAATTTAAGTGAATTTATAGTTCTTAAATCCTGTGAGTAAGCCATAAATAAAAAGGTAATTTTAATGAATTTATAGTTATTAAATACTTTATGAAACTGTGATTTCAATACGAGAACAATGTAAATTACTTTTTTAGTAAGCATTTACCTTAATATATAATGTTTATATATTTTACGGGTCAACATAAAAAAATGTAACAGATTTTTAAAGATTATCAAGTTTTTTTTCAATTCTCCCTTTATAGTAGTTATTAATTATATTTCAACCAGAAACCAGCATATACTCTTAATGCCAACGTGTGATCATTTCCTTTTGGCACGTGTCTTGGTTTAAAAGTCATAATTTACAGCAACAACCCTAACGTACTACAGTCAACTTTAACACCAACAAAAATAACAAAAAAAATAAAACAATTTTTTCTTATCTTTTTATGGGAAATAACCGAACCCGAAACGGGGCCCCTCTAAGTCCCTGGACAAATAAAAGGCTCGCGCCAATAATATCAAAATCGAATAAGTAAACATAAACACATAAAAAATAAGATACAGTTATAGAAATATATACATATGTATCTATACATATATACATATGTATGTTACGGTTCGTTTGTATTTTAAAAGAGCCCCCTGCCCTCTTCCCTTGCCTACTTTGTCATTTATTGTCCGAACTTGGCAGCTGCTTTTCAATATAGAAACTGAAATTGAAAATAAAATTGAAATGCATACGCGTGCGAAGCGCTTGCGTTTGTCATATGCTCCAAAAATGTTAGGGAAGTGGAATGGGCATTATATATATATTTTATACTCTTAGTTTTAGAATTAGACCAGCTGAAACGTTGTTGCACAAATGTCAGGGCAGCAGAAAGGGTTGAACTCAGAGTGTGTAAATCAATTGGGCACAATGTTTCCTAAAATTTTCCCAAAAATTTTTCATTGAAAATGTGTAAAATTTTAGCCCAAAATAAAAGGGGTCAGCAAATTACTTTTGAGCACTGGGATATATTCAGTGATCTGTGGAGAAAGGGTTGCCCTGTGTGTATCCCAACCCCTTTGCCAATTTGCAGCGGATAATGCGAATTTTCCAGGCAAAATTGTCAAAAGTTTTTCTTGACATTTTACGCAAAAAAACAAAAAAAAAAAAGTAGCAAAATTAAAAGGTTCAGGGTTAGGGGCAGGGGCTAAAAAGGGTCACACAAATGCCGCCGCTCATTGTGTAAATAAAGGATCAGCATCACAACTGTCACGCGACCATGCGAAATTAATAAATTACACTTTTTTTTCACTAAATTTTTGCCAATTTTTGAGCACAAAAAAAAAGGAGGAAAATTAAATTTATTTTTTTGTGAAAAAAAAATCATATTCTGCTTGGCGTTGAAGGGGTTGTGACACATTAACTGAACCCATTAATAAGCGTTGCCAACCCCGTTCGCGACCCTGGCGCATCGCCTGGCACGCGTGGGTCAGTGTCAGTCGCAGGACCTCAGCCAGGACCCGTATCCAGGAATTAACAACAACAACGAGGTCGCCGCTAATGCGTCTGACAGGCGACACACAAAAAAATGGGTGCAAAAATAATACAATAAAACTGTCCAAAAAATAGGGAAAAAAAATACTATTCGATTTTCTTACATTTATACAAAAAAATTGGAATTTTACAATAAATTGGCACAGACGGTGACACAAAAATAGAAAATGCAACAATAACACAAAAGAAATGAGCGAATTTTGTAAATATTTTTTTTTCGGCAGGCAATAATCCTCTTAGCTGCAGCAAACTGTCGCACAGAACTTGCAACAAAAGGATCGTGGAAATGCGTAACTCGTAATGTAGGGAAGTTTTTGAGAGAGTTTCTATAAATGAGATTTTAGACTAAATTCTGAGTAAACACTCGCAAAAGTAGCCAATTAATGGAACGGATAAGCTGAATTTATGAAATGGCTCGTTGGATATTATTGTCGTTAATCAGAGAGATTAATTGCAAAATTGAAAACATTGACTGCCCTCAACATCATCTGATGGCTGAAGATAATTTATTTAAAATACTAATTAAAAGAAATATAAAGAAAAGCTGATTTGTACTTACAAACAATATTTTATATGTATATATATGCACAAAAAACACAGAAAAGCGCGGACGCGACAACCGAAATAGCACAAAACGGAATAGATCAAAAAGATAAGCAATACCGCTAACAACAACAATAATGTTTAAGAGAGCGCGAGCAAGTTGAACGATAGAGCGATAGAGAGCGCGTTCAGCGAAACAAACGATCAGAGCGCGAGAAAGAAAAACTGTAACGGGAAAACAAAAGAAATACAAAAACAAAACAATGCAAATGCAGAATGCTTGCGCTGCTGTTTGTTGTTGTATTTAGACACAATTTACTTATTTTAAGAACCTTTTTATTAAAACAATGTGTTTCACTAAACCAATGTGCAACACAAATCACTAATATTAATTATATTCAATAGACGCGAATTAAACAATTAAAACGAGGCAAATTAGTCAAAAATCGCGGCGCAAAAAATACACACGTCCGTTTGCTAAGACGAATGGAAGGAATACTACTTTATATAACATACTATTAACAAAGTATGGATATTTTCCGTAGTAGAAATTTCTTTTCTTGTTCTTAATACTTTAATCCTTAAGTAAACTAAATAAAAAATGTAATTTTCTATATCTACATTTTTTTAATATATGTATTTAAGTCTTTAACTATCAATCGATTATGTGCCCCAAAATAATTAACTTTCACTATTTTGTTCTGTAATAATAAATTACTTACTTATTTAAATTTAAGTTGACCTTTTTAAAGAAAATATCATAAGATAATATTTTCCTATAGCATATCTCTATAACTTTGAGAATACTGAAGCGATTTTGACGCGAAAAGTCTTTCTTATTATATTTTGTCTTTTTTTTTGGCATTTAAATATAAATAAACAGATTTTTTTTTTTGATAATTTTTTCATTATTCTTTACTAGGAGGATAGTTAAATGTCTTAAAACAATGCATTGCTGTATTTATATTATATATGTAAATTATTATGTTTTTTTATATATCTGGCAACGCTAAATTGCCCATATTGAAAGCGCCATCTAGCGCTTAGCAATGCTGTAATTGTTTGTGTACAAGATATGTACAATAAGCAGTGTTAAAAGCAGTGCGGCACTCATTTTAGATTTTTAGAACAATCAAGTATCGTTCAGCTTTTGTCTGTGTTTCGAAACATGCAAGCTGGTGCCATCTACAGTTTGAATTTATTGAGCTGCTAACAAAACGTCATCTAGCGTTGAATATTTGCACTTTAGAAGTGCAGTACTAAATTTCAAAAAGGCTTATCGATAATATTTTGCCTACGATAAGTGCGCCTCTTACGATAATTTAAATAATTGTTGTTGGAATTTCAAATTTTTCATAACCTTAAAATATAAAGAAAGCATCATAGGTAAGTTTTTAAAGAAACACAGTTTACTGCATAAAATTGAAATGTATAAACAGATAGTTAAAGGCTGAGTTCGATTTAAATCCTTCTTTAAATTTTTGTAGGACATTGCGACACTTACAGTAAACACACAAAAGCAAAATCAACGCACATAAACGTTGTCTATAGCTCTTTATATTCTCTACAGCGTGACTATGTTTATTGTTGTTGTTGTTGTTGTTGTTGTTGTTGTTTGAGTATATTTTTTATGTTGTTGTGTCGTTGGCTGGTGACCCAAATTCCTTTTAAGTAATCTTTAGTGATAAGCGGAAGTGCATGTACTAAATACGAAAAAAAATTAGAAATGTGTCTCGGTGTGTGTGTGTGTGTTTGGAAATAAGGAAAAACTATGTTTGTATATATATATATATATGGTCGCTACGACGTAATTAGAGCTTTTTATGTTTCATTTACAACTTAATTAAGAATGTATTTGCGCAGCAGCGACGACGACGACTTCGATGCCTCTCAATGAATGCGACGCCTGCCGCGGCCGCTGCTGCCGCTGCCGCCGCTGCTGTGGCTGCCTCTGCTATGAATGAACCTCGAGAATAAATATACAGTCGTGTCTGGTTATAGAGAACACCTTAAAATACAACCAGATTTTTCTGAAATTTCTACAAGCTAGAAAACGACCCAAAAATCAATTTCTATTTTCCTACAAATTTATTTCAATAATTTTTTGCATTTGCAGCCACAAAATGTGTATTTAAATATTTTTAAATGCAATAACTAGAGTTCTCTATATCCACACATGACTGTGGCATATATATACATACTATATATATGTACTACAATATATATACCATATAGTACACAGAGCAAATGCCTCAGTGCCGAATGCCCAGTGCTCGCCATTAAATATGAAATTTGTATGAATGAATGAATGAAATGTGTTGATACGACAACAAAGTGAGGGGGGAAGGGGGGCAGCGGTGTGTGTGTACGGCCGGATCAGGCCAGACCAGGCCAGGCCAAATATGTATAAACACATACATATAAATATATATACATATATATATATGCTATAACCGGAAATGAGTTAGTTGAACTTCCGTCTTGGAGCGACTCGGAATCTGAATCTGACTCTGACTGTGGCCACTGTGGCCTGCAATATTTTTTTATGCGCGACAATAATTTGCACAGTCACACAAACGTTCAACGTTCAACATTCAACGTTCAACGGCAAAGCGACAAAACGACAAAACGACAAACGACAGACATTTCACGTCCGACAAAAAAAAATACAAAAAAAAAAATACTGTGGAAGCAACTGGAAATGTTTGCCCTGTCCATGCTTACAGTTATAAGTGCATATATAATAAATAAGTATAGGTATAAGTATGGATATAATATCATTCTTAAGAGAGACAATGTCTTAAGCAAGTCGAAATATTTCATTTGTATGATACAGACTGCCCTATACTCTGTTTTCTCTGATGAACTAACTAAAATACTTTAGTCTACTCGGTAGGTTGAATTTTGTACATTTAAGGTAGATTTTGGTACTGAAGAAAGTAAAGGGCAGAGCGAAGATTTAATCTGTACAAAATAGGATAGTGTTGTACCAGAGTTTTCAAATCAAATATTACTTAAATAATTTATTAAATTTTGCATATTTTTACTAACAAGTTAGAATTCTACAGTCGAGCATACCCGAGTACGGGCTATCTTGTACCCCGTCTGAAATCCACAATCGCAAATTCTCTCATATATATACATACACAATAAAACCAAGCAGTGCAAATCAGAGTTTGAACATCAAGCAGTTCAACTGTCACTTTATATGATCTTAGATGCGTCCTTATGCCTGTAACATACATTTACACAGTTATATGAACCCCGTTTGGCCAATTAAAAATGGATAAAGGGTGTTAAAATCTAGGGAAAGTAGATTGTGTGAATGTTTTAAGCCTTAGCGAACTAATTAAACGCATTTTGTATTTCATAGTGCCACATACTTTAACAAAACAATTGCAATTCTAAAATTGCATTTTAAAGACAAACAACTTTACCTATTAATCCAAATAATCGAAATAGTTCAATTCTAATTTTTTTATAAAAATATGTACATTTGCATTATAAGGGAAACCACCAAATTTATTCAAAACAAAATTGAATTGGTAAAAAAATGGGGAAATAAATATTTCATATAATTATCAATTAATTCGCTACATTTAAAAGAGATATTTTGACCAACTTTATATAGAATATAGTGTTTACTTCTGATTATAATTGTAAAAATATTTTACAAATCTTGGAGTGCCCGTATGGAAAAGTTAATGAACAGAGAGTTTCGACGAAATTATTCCGGTTATGGAAGATGTTTGGAATGGGTAATTTCACTGTATATACTTTATATTAGTGTTTTGTTTAACTTTAAAACTAAAATACATTTTAAATCGTTAAATTTGATGTATTGCAATTAAAAATATTATATTATATTATATTATCTGCCTGAAATGTAATAAACTAAATATGATCAATCTATTTTTGGTTTTTAGTTAAGTGTTCCAAACTCTTTAAATTCAGATTTTCTAATGTATATATTTGCAATGTAAGAGCCACTTTCCTGTTATTAGAAAAGATTAAAGATTAAAGTAATATTTAAAGATATTAATTTGTGTTACAATTTGTATTTTAGAATTGAGAAATTAAAGCTAAATTTTATTATACGGGTACAAGACCATCTGAATTTGAATTGAGTATTTCAAATTCTTAATAAATATTGTTTTAAAATGGTTTTGTAAATCCATTTTAAATGATAGAGTGGTAGCTATTCTAAATATATATATTTATATAAGGGTCAGCTTTAAAAAATGTGAATCTTCAACATTTAAACAATTTAAATTGATGAAAGAATGCATGCTTTAAAGTTCAATGAATATAGAAATCAGAGTTAAGGATTTAAAATCCATTAAACCTATCAAAGAAAAAAGATTTCCACAGCATATAATAAATTTCCTTTCCTTTTTCTTTTAATAATAAATGTTACAGTACTTAAATATTTCTTATTAAAAGATTAAAGATTACAAAATAAATTTCAAGCTACACAGGATATGCTCGTTAATAATGCCTCATTAAAGTCAAATATAATATGATAATATTTATTGAATTGATGGGTTTGCCATGATAAAAATAATCAATAGAGATCGATAGTGTAGCCTCTATATATACACTGTACCTTCGCCCCCCCTCTTGTCCAGCAATATGCTGCGGGATGTGCACTTCAATTTGATTTCAATGTGAGTTCAACTGGAAATGCTGATACTGTTTTTCCGGCTGGTGAAAGTGCTTGCTGCACTTTTCACTTCACATGGCCCTCTGGGCCGCCATAATGTTTATCAAATGTGCAACGCACATTTTTCTGTGTGGCAAGGGCTGGCGGCAGTTTGTAGCAACAACAACAACAACAACAAATCAAGCAATTTACATTTCGTGTATTTCTTTTTTCTATTTTTTTTTGCGCCCAGCATGATCGATGTATGTGGAAAAATATGAAAAGCGTTTTGTGGCCAACCCGCATGCCACATGGAAATTTGAGTCCAAGTTAAAGCTGTCAGTCTTTCAATTTGGTGTACAACAAAAAAAAATAAAAAGTTTTTCAATTTCTAAATTAAAGATATGCTTAAATGAAATTCATAATGAACACACACACACAGCATAATTAGCCAATTAAGAGTATCTAAACAGCGTTGAAAAATGTATGTATATTTATATATTTCTACATAAATTATGCTAGAGCAGGGTGGGCAGTAGTAGATACTGAGTATCTGTAAGATACTCTTGCTCAGTGCGCATGTGCGCCAGCCGGCACTTCCAGTTTAAGTTTCACACAAAAGGAGCCGCCGCCGTTTTTTATTTTTTTTTTAAATTTTTTCTGACGCAATGGCGCATCAAGTTTAAAAAACTGAGAAACTGAAGCCAGAGGGAGTTTTTATTTTATTTTATTTTTTTTTTTGAATTTTCTAGAGTGCGCAATGATCTCATTTCTCATCTATCTAGCGCACAAAACAAAAAGCTCTAAAAACGTGGCCTGGCAACAAGCGATTCCCATAACCCGCTGCACACGTGCGCTTCCCTAGAGAGAGAGAGGGGGGGACAGAGAGGCAGCCACCCTGAACGCGTTTTACAGTACAAAATCGGGCGGTTTCTTGGGCACCCTATTTTCACACACACACGCACAACACACACACACACATTTAACGATCAATTGATGGCTGTGAAAATATGTTTGCTTATGAATATGAATAGATTCCTGCGAGCCTACCTGAGTATCTATATCTTAACCTTTTTAATGGCAACTTAATAAGTACTACAAGCTCAACAAAAAAAAGGCAAAGAAGGGGAGTTCTATAGCAGCGGGGAAGACTAAACAAAAGCGCATTCATGCCACATAGAAAATTTTAATTAGTTGTCTGGGGTTGCAGACAGGATATAGATACAACAAGCTTAACAAGCTTGAGAGAGTAGATACATCTGCAAACTACAAAAACGTGGCCAAACTGAAGGCCGACTGCTAACAAACAACAATAATAATAGGAAATTGTTAAGACTATATAAAAATACAAATACAAATACAAATACAACAACAAATCGCAGCGCCAGCAATTGTAGTTTTGTATATTTTCTCTTATGTGCCATGCAACTGTAGCTGTAGCTGTAGCTGTGTATCTGTATCTGTATCTGTGTATCTTTTTAGCTTGTTGTGTGCGTTTTCTTGTGGCTTTATGGGCCGCCACTGCCACCAGACGCATTCCGATGCGTATCCGGGATTGTGAAATGTTTTCATTTCGAGACAATTTACCCAACGCGTCTGCACGCTGTCTGTATGCTATGTATCTTTGTATCTGTATCTGTTAGCCATGGACTGACTTTATTTCTCTTTCTCTCTCTCTTTCTCTCACTCTCTCTCCTACTCTCCCTCTCTGGTTCTCTGTTGGGCCACTCACCTTCCCCGATACGTGTCGCATTTTAAATAATATCGAGACCATCATAAACGAGGCGCATGCTTCGTGACATCGTCGAGATTTTCAAAACTATTTTTCGCTTTTTATACCCTTTACTCAATAAAAATGGGTAAAAGGGAGTTTTAAAGAAAGCATATGTATGTAACGGGTAGAAGGAAGCATTGCAACTCCATGAGGTGTATATATTCTGGGTCAGTTTAAGCAGCAGAGTCAATCTAACTCTGCCCGTATGTCTGTAGAAAAGTCGAGTAGGAAAGATCCCCGAGACTATAAGGAGAGATCAAATTTTGAAAATATATTCCTCTAACCAAAGTCCAATCTAGTTTATTTTTAAATTTTAAATATATCTCTTCTCACAACCGCAAATCGAAAAAAAAGGATTAAAGTTGGAATTAAGTTTTTTGTCCTGTGAATTTCTTTTTAACATCTTAATCTAATCTATATAAATTTCAGAAAAATCGAACAATAAATATTGTAATTATAAAAGAAAATATATTTCATGAAGTCAGCGTCAAAAGTGCACTGCTTGCTTGCGCACCGCTTGAACTGCTTGAAGTTTAAATACTGACTTATGCTTGGCGTGATTTGAATATCTGAACAATTGTGCATCTTGGACTGGCCACAGGGTGTTTGGTAGTCGTATATACTCGGCTATAATACTCTTACTTCTTTTGGGATACGTTGTGTCTATCTTTAGATACTCGTAGTTTATTACACACATTAGAGAACAATTCAATCGTTTCTAATTCTAATCTAAGAAAAATGGAATAGTTTAAAAACTATTTTTAGTTAATTTATTTTATTTGTGTATTTTTAACTATTTAATTTATTGTACAAATTATATTATTTCCCTCTTAGAAATTTTAGGGTAGTTTTCATTGTTAAACTTTTGCCTTTCCTAAATATATTTTTAAGAGATTTTGAACTTCCGTTTTTGGTAAAATAGGGTAAAGATATTATTGAAATATATTAGTTTTAAAATACCGAAGAAGGAATGTTGAATTGCATTTATCGTTCAAACTGAATATTTAATTGCTATTATACTATTTATACATTTTTTTAATAATATTAATAATTGAATATTATTATAGTTTAATTGAATATCAAACTAAGGAAGTTTAATTAGATATTTATTTAGATATTAAACTGGGGAATTTTAATTAGATATTAAAGCCCTGTTTCCTAACTTTTATTATTTTCTGTGGTTATAAATCACAATTTAACTATTTAGCATAAATTATTGGATTTTTAAATTAATATTCAGATTAAGGGCGCTTAATAAATGTATCATATTTTAACTTTGGATATTTTTAAATAAAAGGCGCTTATTAAATGTATATTATTTATACTTTTCATATAATTTCGATTTTTAAAGATTTTCCTAACACAGAGCACCTTAAAGTTGATTCCGTAATTGTTTCTGCCCTTGAGTTATATTTAGTTATAAAAAACTATTAAATAATAATCGAAGTTTATTCCTTGGACAGTTGACAACTCTGGGCAGTATAATCCATGATGATCCATAATGATCATCATGTTCATTTAGAAAGTCTCTCCGGAAATTCATAGTCAGAGTTAGATTTAGATTTAAAGCCACACACGGCATATTTATGCTGATTAGCACCTTTTGGGTTAGTGCCCATAGCATGTGTGTGTGTGTGTATATATATGTATGTGTTAGAAAATAATCAATTGGTAAATATGTTTATCACGACTTTGGGGCCACAACACAACGTGCATAGCTTTCCTTTCCATGCTCCACTTTGGTCACACCAGATAAAACTCGAGTGGCAAACAACACACACTGCCGTTTCATGAATGAAAATTCTTGCAGCTGTTTGGGGTAAGGTTGAAAGACCTGAGGCGCGCAACAATCAATGGAGGTATCGATATAGCAGCGTAACTACTATCGATTATATCGAAAGTCATAAATCAGGCAAGACTTTGATATGGTACATACTTATATGATTATATCAGACAGACTAGAAATCTACAATCTCAACAGAGTTAATACATTATGATTTTAAAAACTTATCGATTAACGATCTACTGTAGACTTGGAAATGTATTCCCACTAAATTAAATTTTTCATATATGGATTCAGCGGTTAATAAAATAAATAATTTTAAAAAAATAGTTAAATAAATTAAATTAGCAACTTACTGCGTTGTAACATGCATGTTAACTATATTTTCACTGTTAGTTTTTCATCCAGCAAACCTATAAAAGTAAATCCTATTAAAACACATATTTTCTACAGCTTTCGGAAAGAATATTTATTGCAATAGAATTTATAATTTATATTCTTTGTTTTTACATAGAATATGTAGATTTCGGAAAAAACATGTTCTCCTCAGAGTTAATATAGGAAAATATTTAAATTCTTTCAGAAAATTGTACTTAAAAAGGGAATTATAGATTCCAAATGGATTAATAAAATAATATATTATAATAAAATAAATGTTTATTATTATACATTATTAATTAATCAATTTCTCTAACATTCCATTACCTTGCACTATCGATAGCTCCAACGAAAACTATCGACACTGTCGATTGGCTGCATTTAGGTTAGTTTTCAGCTTGTTTATTAGTTGGGTTAGACGACATACTTGTATTTGTTTTTCGTCTTGTCGCTTACTTATCTGTTCCTCTTCTCACCCTCACCTCAACCCACTCCACTTCACTTCACTCCACTCCACTCCCCTCTAGTGGCTTCTCTTATCATTTTGGTGGCCTTTTGTAATGCGCAAACAAAGCATAAATACCAAGCACATCAAGTTGTTTGGATTTGACTGGCATGCTTGGAATGTTGCTTGGCAAACGAACGGGCAGGCGCCCCAGCTCCAACTCACCTTGAGTTGAAGTCACAAAACAACAACACTAACAACAGTGTTTGGCGCTTGCGCGCAGTTGGCGTTAGCGTTGGCGTTGGCTTTGACGTCGGCGTTTGCTGCTTTGACCCAGTGTATAAAAAGCTTAAGCTCTCTCTCACGCTTTCCGTCCTACGTCTCGCTCTTGCTCTTGCTCCTGCTCCCACTCTCTCACTCTGGCAATTGCAGACCCAGTCACATTATATTTCGAGTACTCACCTATTCACCATACACCCATACACTGTTAAATTAAATATTGTGTGTGTACTTACCTTTCAGAGCTTCATTTGGAAGCTGCGCTGTCGGCATTAGTTCAAAGCTTTGTAACACCATACCTGTGTATGTTTGTGTGTGTGTATATGTATGCAGGGCATACAAAAAAATAAAAAAAAATATAAAAAAAAACCATTGGAATGTGGAATGTGGTATTCATTGACAAAATCAGCTTTCAAAATGATCTCACTTGTATGAAAAACAGTCAAACCAAATCGAAAACCGGTTTCGTAGTCAAATCAAAGAGTTATAGAAGTATTTAGCACTTTTAAATTAAAGTTTACAAAGTTTTTTTTTCTTTGTAAACTAAATCACTTTCTTGGAATAAAATGCATTTTAATTGTTAATATAATTTACCTTTTTTAGAGATATTTTTCTTCTTCAATTAGAAATTTAATTTTTAACTTTTTCCATTTCTCAAAAATGTCCATTAGAGTTCCACATCCAAAATTCCAGTGCTTCAATACTCCAGAGACTTGTTTTTACAGTTTTTAGCCGCACGTGCCTGGAACAAGGCCCTGAAACACATTTAATAATTATGATTACAATGTGTGTCAAGTCGAAATTATATTATTAACACATTAAACATTAAAAAATAAAAAAACCTTTAGCCTAAATATTTTCACACGCGCAATAAGAAAAGAAAAAGCAAAGAAGACGAGCAAGAGAAAGAGAGGGAGAGAGACAGACAGCAACTAAATTCGGGCATCTTACGGTTTTGGTTTTTAATATAAATAGCACACACACGCACACACACACTCACACGCATTTAGTGTTGCTGAGAGTGAGGATGAAGTAGAAGAAGTAGAATGAAAAATAAACTGTAAATATTTCAAAACTTATCACAGCTGCAACTATTCCCATTCCAATTGCTATCGCAGGGCAGGGTTTATCGAAATCGAAACGAGGGGGGTCGCTAAATATAGCCGGGAATAGGGAGGGTAGGGTGCGATAAATTAAAAGGTAAGCTTTAAAAATAGAAAAACTGCCGCGCAGGCGCGCCCTGTGCCAGAGCAGGAGCGCAAGAGAGAGAGAATGAAAGAGAAGGGAGGGAGAGGGCGAGCGGCGGGAACAAGCGCCAACAACGCTTTGGAATGCTGGGAGCAACAATCTCCATTTAACAGTCATTAATTTAGACGTCGTTCCAGCTGTTTAGCTGCTTTGGCGTGCCAAGGGAGCGCCCGCTGCTGCTGCTGCTGCCGCGAGATGATCACACGCTGTTGCTGCTGCTGCCGCTGCTGCTGGGAAGCTGTGGGAAAGTATGCGCCGCAGCAGCGACGCCAGCAGCAACAAATTAGGTCAACATTTTTTCATTCACTCTTTTTTTTTTTTTGATGTTATATTTCGACATATTTGTGTGTGTGTGTTGTGTTTAGTTTTTAGTGTGTTTTTTTCTGCTTCTTTTTTTGTGTGCCTGCCATTTTTTATTAACACAAAACTTTCTATTGAGCGGACAGACAAAAAAAACACAGAAATTGTTTGTTGTTTTTGTTGTAACAGAGAGCCACACACGAACTTCAGCAGACCGTAGCATTCACCGTTACGTTTTTTTATAGCACATTTTTATGGCCCAGGCCTGCTGCTGCTGGCCGCCAGCCCCAGCCTCGCCCCGCCTCGCTAATATACAAAAATATAATTTTTAATTGACATTTATTGTCGAGAATAAAATAAAAAAAAAAAACTGTTTAACAACTTGATTATGCTGCTGCTCTGGCTGCCAAAACTCAACTCAACTCACATGTTGTGTCTGCGCCACCAAGTGGACTATCGATAGCCGTTGCGATTTCGATAGCTTAACGATAGGCCAGACGATAACGACAACGGCATTCCTTAACATGTTGTTATTGCTGCTGCTGCTGTTGCTGCAGCCGACGACCACCGCCAACGTTTACGCTGACATTATTGCTTTTGACGTCCAAAAACAGCAAAAACAACAACAGCAAGAACAAGAAATACAAACGGGATCATTTTGACGCTGTCCGTTAGGTGGCCCGCTGCATGTGTATATGTGTGTGTGTGTGTTCGACTGTGAGAGAGCGTAAGCATTTTTGCGCTCCCTTTTTACCCTTTTTTTTTGTTTGCTGCCCACTTGGACTCTTTGGCGTCTGTCCCTTTCTGTCGTTTGCTTTTGCTTCGCATGCCTTTTTTTTTGCGCGCTCGCCTTCTTTCGTCTTTCTACTGTGTTCTTGTAAAACGGTTTTGGCGTTGGCTTCTCTTTGGTTCTGCTTGCCTGCCGCTGTGTGCATGTTGTTGTTTTTGTGTTTGTTGTTCCTGTTGCTCTGTTGCTTTTGCTCTGCCAGCCCGCATTCTATGCTGGTGGTTGACGTTTCTGCTGCTTTAATGCTGAGTGATGCAACTTTTGTGTGAGAGTTTAAAGTGCCCCGAGCGCGCCCCTAGCCCTACGAGTAGTAGTATGTAATCTTTCCCCCTTGCATTCACCCGCTGCTTTATTATCGCCTGCAACTGCATCGTGTGCGCAATTACCATTGAAAATTGCCATAAACGCAATTAAAAATTCAAATCGCTAAATGGCAACAATATTAATTTAAATAATCAATGGTTACCTGTCTGTGCAACTTTAATTTCTACTCTAAACTTGCAGCTACAACAACTGGCTAAAGTCTGGCTCAGAGCCCCACAAGCTTGTCGCATGACTCATGCCACAGGCATTTCAATTTAAATTTCAAAATAGACGCTACACACATACAGCGAGGCAGCGACAACAGCGACGTCGACGCGCAGCATCCAATTTCAGCCAATAAATATTTTACTTCGTCTCCAAAGACGAAGCCGAGCTTTTGCCTTGTAATGCTGTATGTACATAAATACATACATACATATACATACAGTTGCATGTGCTGGTGTCTCTCTCTCTCACTCTTGCTGTATGTGTGAGCGCATTGACTGCCAGCAAATTCCTCAAGGCTTACGGCTTACCCATGTGGTGGCTTGACTTAGAGGTTAGAATCAAAGAACTCCTTAGATGTCAATGGATGGATGATGCAGCAGCAGCAGCAACAACGACGACGACGACACAAAGTCTTGACCGCTTTGGTATAAAGATTCAAAACCAGTTTCTTGGTCACATTTTTTTGTATTACTCACTTTTGAAGCACAAGTTCTATTTGGCTTAGTTCTTCTCATAGTTGAACGGAACCGCATTCCATGCTACACCAATACAAGCAAACAAAGCTTCAAGCACACACACACATACACACACACACACACTGGAAGAGTTCTTTAAACATTAATTTTTCCACGCTGCTTATGCTGTGGGCCGCCTTCAGCTGCTCCCCCCGCTCTGCCCCACCAACAACAATCGTTATTTGAACTTTCTGGAATGCGGTCGCACAAGTTTCACACATACAATATGTATGTACATATGTATGCCTGTCTGTCTGTTTGTATGTATGTGTTTGTATGCTGTCTGCATGTTTTTGTTTGTATGTATGTGTGGCTTTCTGCTCTGCTTTGTGCAAGCTCCTGGGCTGAACCTTTTTATTTTACATAACTTTGTTTATTTTTTTTTTTTTAATTTTATATTTATTTTTTTTTAATTTTCTGCAATATTTAATATTTACTTTTCACACTGTCTTTATAATGCTTAATGCTGTTGTTTTTGTTTTTACATCCGCTCATAAAAAAACTGCAAAATGTGTGTGTGTGTGTGTGTTTGTGTTTAGTGTATGAAGCAAAACGTCCGCGCGCAGCTCAGCAACGACCATGCGGCTTTAGACACAAAAATTTACTGAATGAAAATTTGTCTTTTCTTTCGTGCCGATCTTTCGCCTGCTGCTTTGCTGCTGCTTCTGCTGCCGCAGCCGCTGCTGCTGCTGCTGTTCGCGTCGTCGTCGCTGTCGTCGTCGCGCATGCGCTTGACAGACAGAGACGGAGCTAACTGAATAGAGGCAGCGCGCAGAGGCGTCAGCAGCGGCAGCAGCAGCGTCAAACAACAGCGACGCCAGCTGAAGCAGCATTTGTTGTTGTTGTACGTTTCGAAAGTAGTCGTCTGTGTGTGTATGTGTATCTGCCGCTGCATTTGTATATGTATGTGTGTGCTAGAAAGTTTCGATACTGAACTGAACTACTCTCCGCTGATGTTTGGGTCGAAACTTACGGAACGGCATTCCACAAACAAACTGACACCTAACCCCGCCACACCGCCCCGCCCGCACATCTACAAAAAGTATCTTTGTATGTCTGCATCTGTATCTGTTGCTGCTGCTGCTGCTGCTGTTACAGCGTCCAACGTCAATGTATCTGCGAGCTGTTGGATTCTTCAGCTTTTGTTTGACTCGCTTCTTCTTCTTTTTTTTTTCAATGTTGTAATCTACGAAGACTTGTGTGTGTGTGTGTGGTTTTTTCGTAAGTGTCTTTTTGGAATGTTTGTATGTATTTAAATATGTAGGTGTGTGTGTGTGTGTGTGTTGTGCGTGTGTGTTTTTTATGTAGCTGTAGCTGGTGGCGTTCTTTTGCGTAAACAACACAGATACAGATACACACACGCACGCACACACCGAACCGAAATTCGCCATTGAACGGTAAAAACAAAAATTCCAACGTTTTTTTTTTTTTTTGGATTTTTTGTGGACTTTTTCAATTACATGTTTTGTAAATGGAATTTCTGAACTTTTTGTGAACGAGGTCATTTACAACGAAAAAAATCGAAAAACAAAAAAAAAACCAAAGCACAAACTACAAGGGGAGCAGGGCGAGGAGAGGTGGCAAGGGGGGGCATTAAAAAGCTGATTGTGTTCGTCATGTTGATATTTATAGGAAATTCCATAGGCATTACTCTTTAAAATTTTCAAATAGGCGTTATTTATAGTTGCCGGGGGGCAACGTCATGTCATGCATACATAATGCAACAGATCGCAGAGGCGAAGAGGGGGGGTGAAGTTATACAAATGTCATTAGAATCGACAAAATGTGGGTGACAGATGCACACACACACACACACACACACACACATATATAATTCATTATAATAAATGTAGCTGAGGCAAACAATATTCTGATATATATACATATATGAAGATCAATTTAAAGAAAAGCAATATTTGAATTTTTAACAGAATTTAGAAAAGTTAGTTTATATAACAGGAAATTCCTTAAATTAATGGAAAAATTTTAGACTAATGATTGCAATTAAAATTCTACAAAAACACACGAATTTCATTTGAATAATAAAGTATAATATTGTAAAATAATCTTTTTATATATTAAAAGCTTGTAAATTCCAATTCTTTGAATATATATTCAATTTAACTTATATATTTAAAAAAAAAATTAATAATGAGTAGGACAATATTTAAAATGTAAATATAAGAATATATAATAAAAAATATGTAATAAGTATTTATTAAAAATAAATCACAATGGCCCTATAAACCAAGTAGCAAAAATATAAACAATAACAACATTAAAGGGGCCCACAAATATATAATATATATATTTAAATTATTTATTTAGCTGGTATAGCACGTTTGTTATAAATATCTAATTCAATCATTAAAAAGTTTGCTGTATTTCCTTTTTTTTATATAAATTTTAATATTATTAGATATAATATATAATATTATGCCTAATAAAATTTATGGCGTACAAGCTGCTATGACCTTCGACGACAAAAATTTCCTTTTATTATAATAAAATTATTATAGTAAAAACATTAATATGAAACTATAATTTCATATAAAATATAAAAATATATTATTCAATGCGTTCAACTGTAAAAAACTTATTACATTCTAAAGACAGTCTTGATAATTATTATTTTAATTAAAACGATTATAATTTTCTTTTATATTTATTATTTTATAAGCAATAAAACTTGTTTGGTGTATATTTATTAAATATATTTTTATTATATTATTTTTTATTATATGCTTTTTTATTATTTATTTATAATTATTACTTCTTGTAAATATTTACCGTATTATTTAGACGCGCTATTGTTTTGTTTTTATTAATTTTTTTTAATATTTGATTTTACTTCATTAAATTGATATTATTTTTTTCTATAAATTTATTCATTTAAATAGTTAATTTTGATATTTATTTTTAAATTTATATAATTTTTCTTGCTTAAAATTATGTATATTCAGTATTATAAAGACACACTATTGTTTCGTATTCGTATTAACTTTATTTTTGTAATATTTTATTATATTACTACATAAAAATGTTACTATTTTTGTTTTATAAATTTAATTATTTGAATATTTAATTTTGATATGTATTTTTATTAATTTATTATTAATATTGTTTGTAATTATATTCAGTATTATATAGACACATTAATATTTATTTAATAAGTATTAATTTTTTTTTTTTAATATTTGATCTAATTTTATTTAATTCTTATTATCTTTTTCTTTATAAATATATTTCTTTAAATATTTAATTTAAATATTTATTTTAATTATATAAATAATTTTTTTTCCAAAACTTTATTCTACTTTTATTTAAATTATTTTCAATATATTTAAATATGAATATTTTTACTATTCAAAACTTCATTTGATAGCCCCATCTACTACTAAATTTAATCTACAACAAATACACAATAAAAAAAAACTCCAGTTACATGCTGGAATTCAAACTTCTTGAGCTTGTTGTAATTGTTAAATAAAAGACGTCATGTGAAAACTGCTTGAAGTTTATAGTCGCTGTCTACGTGTTTGACTTGTTTCTTGGCTTATAAAGTACTTAAAATTGTTATACAGTTGGATTTGATTGTCTCCCCCCCAGTTATCAAGATATATATATATATATAAATGCATCATCAAAAGTACGGTATAACTAGGGCGCCAGGTGTAAATTAATATTATTAAGTATTTACTTCATGAATGCAGAGCCATTGACAAGTTCGATTGCGAGTACGGGATTGATAAGTAAAAACGGCGGTGGCGGCTACTTGACGCAAGAATTTCTGGAATTTCGAAAGTGTACACACACCTGCCACACACACACACAAACACACACATATAAACAAGTAGCACGCGCTCAATCTAAGGCTTATCAAGAGTCCAAAACCAAACTATAAAAGACTTGTGATGGCATTGCAACAACTTTTTATATTTTTTTTTATTTTTTTTGAGTCACATGCTTAACACTTACCTGGGAACTATTGTAGAGTTGGTAGAGAGAGGGGACTTCGGGGGTGTATTAAATACCCGGACCCGGACTTGTAGCTTCCACGAGATACTGTAAAATAAAAAGAAATTGTTATAAATATTTATTTGTCAAGTTAAAGGCATTTTGTTCAAGGGATTTCTCAATACGAGAAATAAACATGGACTTTCAACTGTTTGTACTATTTACAACATCAACGTCAAGACCATAAAAATAATTAATAAATCTTATCAGGCCGACTGCCAGTACAAGCCCCAAGTACAAAAAACCCCAAGTTCCAAGTTCCATATGAAAAAAAAAAATAAAAAACTTCAAGCATGTTTACTTATAAGGCCTCTCTATAAGGCTGTGTGACGTGAAAAGATTGGAATGCCTCTTACAGTGTCACGGGTTAATTATTGTATACCACGCACGGAACAGTCAAACGGACGGACAGACGGACAGTCAACGAGTTGTAATCGTAATCGTCCATATAAATTGTATTGTGTGTGGCTCTATCTATATCAAAAGTATTTCAAAAGTCCAAATTTTGATAATAATACTTAATAATAATAATAAAAAGCTGTCTTAATAGTTAGCACGTGAGAAGCATTTAAAAAAAGTACACTTGGGAAAAATAAAGAGTAAGAAGAAATTTTGATTAAACAAACACAAAAAAAGTAAAGGAAATTCAAATTTAATTATACAATTTTAGTTAAAATATCTAAATTTCTACAAATGAATGAAATTTGCTATTCATGAATAGAATAATGGATTTATAAACAATAAATGTGGTATTTTCTATATTATAAAAAATATATTAAAATGGTTTTATAATATCTAGCATATTCCGAGTGCAAAAATATAAATTTTCACTTAAATCTTTTTAATATAAAGTATTATTTCAATAACTAGAAAACTCTTGAAACATTAAATTTTTGGATAATAACAGAAAAACTACACTTGAGGAAAAGAAAGAGTTGGAAGAAACGAGTGATTGAACAAACACAAAAAAAAAATAAAGGAAATTAAAATTTAAGTATACAATTTTAGTTAAAAAATATAAATTTTTACAAATGAATCAAATAAACAGCATAATGGATTTATAAACAATAAATGTGGTATTTTCTATAATTTAAAAAAAAATATATATAATGATTTTATAATAAGTAGAATATTCCGAGTGCTAAAATATAAATTTTCACATAAATTTAATCTTTCTCCTTTTTATCTTTTTAATAGAAACTGTTATTTCAATTAATAGAAAACCCTTGAAAGTATTTTATTTATTGCATAATAACAAAAAAGATAATTTTCCTTATATGTATTTAGAAATTTTTAAATCGCATTTATATTCATATTAAATAAGAAAACTGTGTATTTTTTTAAAGAGTTTCAAAGTTTTAAGTTGTAAAAATAAATGTATAAATTGAGGGTATAAATAAATACAGTCGACGCTCTAAAATTAGAATATTCAGTAAAAAGAATTAATTAATTAATCAGACATTAGAATTTAGGGTTTGTTATACATTTTTTTTTAAATTTTTTACTGAATATATCTCAATTTTTTGTTTGTAACTGAAAAAATATATATAATGTAATTGAAGTAAATCTTTATGCTTTGTTTTATTTCATTTATTTTTTAATTAAATGCATGCATATATTTTTAATAAAAAATAGGACTTGTAACAATCCAGTGAAAAACATATTACATATTCTTTTTTTTTATTAAAAATATAAGCATACATTAAATCCAAAATAAATGCAATAATCCAGTGAAAAACATATTGTATTTTGATTTGTTGTTTTTATAAATAGAATTAATTAAAAAAAAGTGCTTTTATTCTAGTTTTTTGGATTAAAGTTACTCCTTTTTTTTATTTATTAAAAAAAAATGATCAGAAATTAGTTTATTTTAGATATTAGAAATTCCATAAAAACAAAGTTTTTTTTTATTTTTTTTTTATTTTTAATTTTAAGTTATACGGGAATCGCCAAATATCCCCTTTGTGACCTGGTTTTTCTATTAATTCAACCTATTATTATTTTTTTTTAATAAAAACAAAGTGTTTTTAATTTATGAGCTTCCACTGTATTAATTCCTATTTTCTACTTTTTCTACTATTTCAAATTAGTTCTCTACTTTCAAGTTATATATTTCTCCTAATTTCCATAAAGCTATAACCAAGACTCTATAACTCTTTTTTCAATTATTCAAACTTTTTCCATAATTTTCAACAATTAAAGTAATATTTTCTTTTGAGTGCACTTAATGTGGCAACTTCTTAGACGGAATTTGGAATCTTTTGCTAGACCCCCTGCTAGACAAAAATTGCACATAATTTCTAGTTGAACGAGCTGGCAAAGAGTGCACCGAACCTGCCCCAAATGTGTGGCAGACACATAGAATGTGAGAGTTAGTTGCGAGTTATATAGAGAGGCAGATAGGGGTTATATATATATATAGTATAGAAGAGAGACACAGCCTGGGGCAGTTAGTTAGTTAGTTAGTCTCAGTTGACGACGCGTCGTCAGTCTCAGGTTGATCCCCTCCAGGTTCACTTAGACCCTACCCCTGCCTCTCCCTGTTGCAGCCATTTCATGGAAATTATGTCGTGTGCAATTTTATGCATGAGAGAATCAGTTGCAACAACAACAACAAAAATATTAACAGCGCATTGCAACCGCCGGCGGCAACTGGCTCAGGTTTTGATGATAAGCCGCTGAATCCGACGTCGACGCCGACGACGACGCTGACGCCAACATCGCTGCAGAGCACTGAGAACTGAGAAAAACGACATAGAGTTTTGGTAACATAGTGTGATACAGTGTGACCATATAGCTTAAAAAAGTTGTTAAAAAAATTGCAATTATTTAATATTTAATTTGTGGTAAAAAAAATTAAATAAAATTGATAAAAAAAAAAATATATGAAAAAACATATATAATAAATTATTTTTCTCTTCAGCAAAACTACAAATGTTTAATATTATGTACATTAAATCGTTTGAAAACTTCTGTGAAGCTGAAAACTTACATATTGAAAGCTAATTTTTCGACTTTTTAATAAAGTAGCTTTGGTTAAGTGAAAATAACTAAGAACACAATTTAATAATATTTCAGATGTTTTATCTATTTATAAAGATAATAAAATTATAGGCAATTTGCCATGCAACATTCTTAAATTATATAATTCGTTCAGAAGGTTTTAGAGATTGATAGGAAAATGTTGCATAAAAATAAGCCCATTTTTAAAAAAAGCTAAATTGTTTCTCCAGAATTAGAATTTGTATTTAAAAACCTCTCAAATAATTTTTAAAAATATTTTAAATATCTTGTAAATTGGTTTTTAAAAGTTGGGTATACAAGATTTATTTTTAAATTGTTGCATACTGTAGTTTAGGATTGATTTTATTTAAATACATATAATATATAATTATGACATTTGTAAGTAACTTAGAAAAGTTACGAAACCTGAACTAAACATGGTTTTTTTGTATATATTTATAATAATAAGAATACGTTTTCGCTAAACTTAGTTTGAGTATAGAACATCCTATTTGATTTGACTATAGGGTAGCATGTTTGCTCTTGGTAGCGC
The DNA here is from genome assembly GCA_035043045.1 of Hirtodrosophila alboralis. Taxonomy (NCBI): domain Eukaryota; kingdom Metazoa; phylum Arthropoda; class Insecta; order Diptera; family Drosophilidae; genus Hirtodrosophila; species Hirtodrosophila alboralis. Next base: position 544,550 of record JAWNNH010000241.1, read on the forward strand.
TTAGAAGTGATATTTTATAATTTTTTCTATTAATGGATTTTAGAAAAAATACTACACAACTTTTTTATGAAACGATATTTTAATAATATACGTTTTTTTTTTATGAAATTTTATAGCTTTAAATTGAGAATTATTTTATCTGCGAATTGAATTATTATATTCTACAATTGTCATAAAATAAATCTACACAACATTAAATATAAATTTAATCAAGTATATATATATTTTAGTTAGGTAAAATTTTCCACAATTTTTTTAATATGTTTTAACCCCTTTCCAAACAATTGAGACCACTGTGCGCCTGTGTCTCTGTGTCTAACTTTTTTGGCAGTTGCATGTTGCATGCATTAGCATACAAGTGTTGGCCACAGTATCAATCTAGATGCAACAGAGTCTTTGCTAACGAATAGAGCTAAAGATTTTCCAGAAGGAAATGCATTGAAGCGACGCTGTTGCAGTTGCCGTTGCCGTTGCAGTTTGCCATCCCTCTGATGCATGCCCCATAAGTTTTTGGTGTGTCTATTGCAAGTCTATGACCGCCAACTGTGCTTTTGGGGGAAAGTTGTTGCGGGGGCAGCAGCAGCAGCAGCAACAACAGTCGGGCAATTTGCTGTGCCGCTTCCTGAGCCCACACAGATACACACAGACACACAGACAGACAGGGAGAGAGGGGGAGATGCTGGCATAATTATAGCACATTCCATGCCACAAAGTAGCTGCAATCGGATGTGGATGTTGCTGTTGGGGCTGCCCAAGTAGGAGTTGCTCTCCAATGTGGGCGTCCCCCCTCTGCTCTCGACTTCTCGGCATGAACAAACGCCTTCGATCTGAGATGTATTAATGACATTTGGCCCAGTTTCTTAACAGTTTTATATATTATTTTTGAAGCCCGCGGGGGCGACACCTCTAAACTTGTGGCAGCTGTTGACGTTGGCGTCGTCATCGTCATCGTCATCGTCGTCGTCATCGTCGTCGTCGTCATCGTCGTCTGCCTCATTCATATTCATAAATTTTAACGTCTTTTTTAGCGTAAAGCTGCAGCGGAAGTTGTGCGACCCTCACACCCCTCACACGCCGCCTCCCGCCCTCTTCTTCATTTGGCAGACAATGTGCCGCTCTATTTTGGATGAGTTCCCAGTTCCCAAATCCCATTCCCAATCCCTTTTCCCAGGCTACATTGAGCCCAAAAGTTCAAAGCACTATTGAACTCGAACCGGGCAACACTTTCGCCATAAATAGCAAAAGTGACGGCTACCAAGACTCTGCCCCTGCCCCAGTCACTGCCTCTGCCCCAGCCACTGCCTCTTCCCCAGCCCCTTCTCCTAACCCTCTATACCCCTCCCTGCCCTATGCTACCCCCATGTTTTTATCAACGGAAACAGCAACAGAAATATATAGCAGACGACTCTTGGGGAACGCAAGCGGATCGGCGACTGAGAGTGTATGTATTTTGCAGAGGGGGGCGCAGAGAGCAGTAGGAAGTGAGAAGAGAGAGAGAAAGAGAGACAGAAAGAGAGAGCAATAAAAACAAGCCAAAAGTGGAATAAAGTAAAAAAAACGAAACAAAAATACAAAAAAACAGAAGAAAAAAAACGAAAACAAAAGTGACTAATGCCTTCAAGTGTGTAGAATGGAAGAGAGGAGGAGAGAGGAGGAGGAGACAGCCCCCCCTGGGCCACCTACCCGCCCTGTCGACGTCTTGTCTTCTAGCCCCCACTTCCACTTCCTGTGCGTGTGGCCTAATGAGGAAGTGAAAAATGGAAGTAGTGAAAATGGCAGTGGCAAATGGAAGTGGAAGTGGAAGTAGAAGTGGAGATGGAAGTGGTAGTAGGTGCAATTGCATTTTCAAGTGCCACAAAACAGCGCCCAGGCCAGAAGATGCAACAACAAAAAAAAAACAAGAAATATACAAGAAATTCAGTATTAGAACGAAACATTAAATACACTAAATTATAATCTTTTCGTTTTTATATTTATAAATAAAAAATTGTTAAGATAAATAGCAATTTAAAGTTTAAATAGTTTTATTTTGATTGTAAATAATAGAGTTATACTGATAATGGAACTATCGATTTTTTAAAAGGTGTAAATCGATTGATATTAAGAAAATTGTGTAAATCGATTAATATAAAGAAAATTGTTTAAGTCAATAAATATTGAGAAATTTGTGTAAATCGATAAATATTGAGAAAATTGTGTATATCGTTTAATATTGAACAAATTGTATAAACGATTATTTTTATAAAAAAATAATTGTGTAAATCAATTAATATTGAGAAAATCTATAGCTTTTAATAGAACAATTTTTTTAGAGTTATTTTTTATAAACTAGACAAGATCTATAGCTTTATGTTTAGCTGTTCTATAAATGTTTGCGTATTAATGTTTGCGTATAAATGTTTATTGAAACTAACTTTAAAAACTGCAGAGTTTTTCGATTTATTTATCATTTTAAGAACAGAAATTTTTAGACTTTTCTTGTCATGATTAGAAGACTTAGAAAGCTTCTGACAGACCAGTTTCTTTTAAAGGAGTTTATAGGAAATCTTCAGGAAACAGAAACTATTAAATAAAAGTGTTTCATTCATTTAAAAAAAATTTCTGATTATATGATGATATTATAGATAGTCCGCCAAATTGTTATTTAAAGTAATGTAAGATATTTTAAATAAATAGTTCAAATATAAAATATCAATATATATAAATAATAAGAATAAATATTACAAAAAAAGATTAAAAAATGCAGTAATACTCCTCTAAAATAAAAATATATAAAATAATTAAAATAAATAAAATAAAAATGATAAAAAAAAAAATTATAAAAAATGAGGTACGATAGATCTAAAAGATCGCAGTAAACTAATACTGTATTTAAAAAAGTATTAATTGCATTTTTATCACGGACTATAGAAAATAAACACTGCAAAAACATCTATAATAAATTAAATATTAATTTACTATAACATCTAGATATATGAATGTTATTATATATATTAATATCTTGATTTTTTAGACTTTTCTAAGTGATCTTCAAAAATATATTCATTGGTTTATTTTTTAATTAAAGAATACCTCAGTTTTTAAGCAAACTTTTAAATTGATACAATTTCTGGTTTATAGCTATTACAACTCTTCAGTTACCTAACCCATAATCAATTGATTATACCCTAACAATTGTTAGGGCATAATAAACAGCAAATGCAGACGCCATTTGAAGTCGAGTTGTATTTTTTTTTCTCTTTTTTTTTTTTGGAGGGTTAGCTGACTCTATAAATAAAGCGTTTGCTTCGTAAGGCCGGAAATATTGTGACTATATAGAAAGACCGCAAAAAAAAGGCAAAAACGATATGAAAAAACTCAGTCTGTTGCCCCCCATACCCCTCTACCCCTCTCTATCTCTCTGTCTCTGTGTGCGTTTAAATTTCATTCATATATTTTGCGCACCATTCATTCATAACTGTATGAATGGAATTGGGGATAGAATGCTGCCCTCTTGGGGCTCTAAGGGGGGCTGTAGTGGGTAGCGGGGGGTTGCTGCCGCTGTCAGACGCATATGGAAGAAGTTTTTTTATTATGTTGTTGTTGTTGTACTGATTGCGACAATATGCAGTCCACAAAAACAAACACAAAAAATACTGAATGTATTGGCTGCTGACCCCAAAAAATACGACAACAACGGAGATACGGATCCGTTCCGCACTTATCAGTAACTGTGTGTGTGTGGTGTGTGTGTGTGTTGTGTTGTGCGTGTGTGCTCAATGAAAATTCATTGAAATTTAGAGCAAATCTATAAAAATGCAACGAGGCAAGCGCGTACTAAAAAAGTCTACAAACATAGATACAGATACAAGTAAACACACAGATACACACACACATACAGACACAGACTGGCTTGATTTGGGGGTCTCAATGGCGTTGGCGATGGCGGCGATAAACTAACAACAACAACAAATAGTGGAGAGGGGAGAGGAGTGAGAGGAGGCAGAACGCAGCGGCGGTAGGCGGCTGTGGCAGGCGTCGGCGGCGTTGGCTGCATGAAATTTATGAATGAATGAAAGTGTGTGTGAGTGTGTGTGTGTGTGTGTGTGTAGTTGTTGTGGCGTGTCGCCGCATCTGTGTGTGTGTGTGTGTGTGTGCGCTGCGCTCGCATTTAATGAATGAAAATCCCAAGCCGAGGCAGCGACAACATAAATCCCACAAGCACACACAGATACACACACACACACACGCACACACATGCACTGAAACCACAGCACTGAGCAAATGCAGTAAAAACGGAAGTAAATGTGAACAACAACAACAACAACAAGTTACAACAACAACATGCCCCATTGGCTTGAATGAATGCCGCGTCTGATTTTTCAACTACGGATAAGATACACGTACTTGTAGATACTCGTACTCGTACTTGTAGAATATGTATTTTGTAGTTTCAAGCATGCACTTATATAGCAAGCATATAATACTATACTATATATGTACATAAATATATAATATAGAAACTTAAATATATAGTACGCGTAGTTAACAATCAGTTTATAGCATTATTTAAGTGACACGTCTAGTTGCACTAGTTATGAAATTTATTTTATAGAAAATGTGTGTAATCAAATAACCATATGCTAATAAATAAGTACAGTGTGCGCTCAGTGAAGTGAACTATAATAAAAAAGCAAATGTATTTAATATGGAGTATATCCAAAGTGTTTACTCGGTCAATTTTTCAAGTGAAATTATTTTAAAGTTTAATAATAAAATTAAATGAGAAAAATGAATTTCTTAAGTTGTTTCTCCTTTTCTCAAATTTATTTAAATTATTGTATTTAAAAAAAAATATTCCCTAAAAACTCTGGTTTTTTGAAAGGTCTTTAACAAATCAGAAAATTATATATTAAATTGAATGGAGTTCTATAAACAAAATACGTTTTTAATGTTATCTACAAATTGTTCGTATAATTAAATAAAAAAATCCTTTTTTAAAGTTACAATTTAATTAAAATACCTTTTTTAAAGTTACATTTTTTTAGGCTTTAGATTGTATTTTTTTATATACGCGAAGCTTACAATTGAATGAAAAATACTTTCACTAATTTCTTTTTTGAAGAGATTTAGATTATTTGCACTAAATAATACTCTACAAAAAACCCTTTCATTCTTTTTCTTTTTGTATAATTGCTCAGTTGAATAGGTAACTTTATGGTCTTAACAATTTTTGTTGCGAGTTCTTTAATCTCTTAGTATAATAAGGAAAATTTAAGGAAATATTAACGTTTCAAAATTAAAATCAATCGATTATCTTTTATTATATTTATATTATATAAAAAAAGAACAACTTCCAATATTAATCAGAAATTATAATAACCGACTGAAAGGTTATTTAAAGTGTTGCATACTTGTAGGCGCTGTTTGTTGAAAACCTGTGCGCCCATAATTCCCAAATTGTCATAGCAGTTAGTATATAAGGCATAAAGGTTTTCTACAATAAAATTTTTTTTTAATCTCTTTTAAAAAGAATAATTTTGTGCTCTAAAATAAGTGTTAATAAAAAATTTGTATAAAAAATATTCTCAAATTACGCACACAAAAAATTACCACAAAATTTTAATAAAAAATCATTACATTTTTTGAAATTGGACAATATAATCTAATATTAATAGTTCATACTTTCATATGATATATTATAATATAAGAAAACGTTATTAATTTCTAGAAAATGCGTACATAACAGACCATTGTCAATTTGTACTTAAAGAATAATTATTTTGCTCTAATATAAGTAATTATATTATTTATTTTTAAATTAAAAAGATTTTTTAATAGTCTTTCCTTAAATTTCTCATTTAATGAAGTTTTCTGATATTTTCATAAATAAAATCCTAATATATTTTTATAAGAAATATTTCTATATATAATCTCTACAATCTTTTATAGTTTTAAGGCTATATATTTTTTTGAATGGAAACTTTATCGGACAAATTATAATTCTTAATTAAAAATCAATAAAAATAATATAAGGAATAGCATGCTTTCGAGAGTTTGTTTGAATTATTATCGAATAAAATTTAATTTCTTTATTTATAACTTAAGTTGATTAAGAAAACCTTTCTGTATATTTAAGTTATGATAAAGAATTTCTGAAAATTGCTAAATTGCTTTTGCCCATTCATTAAAAACCCAGACTTTGTTGCTATTATTGTATTTTTTTAAAAATTTGATTAGCTGTAATTTTTCTAAGAAAAATAAAACATTATAGAAATTTGCATTTTGCTGTGTGAGTCAAGAGGCCTACAAAAATGAGTCGATAAATTTAGTTCTAGGGAAATACGATTGACGACATTGAACTGAAAAATGGAAATGGAAATGTGACTTGGACGCTGTTCGCACACAAAAGTCGTAAAACAAAAACTAAAAATTACAAAAAAATATTATATATTTGTAAATATAAATAGAATATTTCAAGATTGTTGTGTTTTTTTAAACGATGACGCACAGAGAACTACGCCAATGCAGGTAAAATACATATTTACATAGGGTATAGGGCTTTATTTTTTTACGACTTTTCCGAGTTGCCATGTTTATCGATAAATGCGATTAAAGTTACAACAAAACGGCCCAAAAAAATTGTTGTAAATTGTGTATAAACAATAATAATAATAATAAAAACAAAACCAAATGACGCACAGAAAAGAAAATCTTTTACAAGGTTGTCTGCACAAATTGTAAAATATATATAATCTGGTTGAAAAAAAGGCCGAGGGGAGGTTTCAGTTTGTCTACGTCATTGAAAAGTGAATGAAAATGAAATTGAAATTGGCGCACAGCAAAACGCAACTAAATACAACAATAACAAAAAATAAATATATACAAACAAACATGTCTATATGCTTTTGACGTCAGCAGGCCAACAATTACCATGAGATTCTATTTTTTTTTTTTTCGTATTTAGATTACATTTATTTATATTACTGACCGATGACGTTGTGAGTTCATTTTTATAACAAATTTCTATGTTTAGTTAACGAACTAAATGTGTTTACTGTGCGCACAATTGCGGCAGACACTGTGGCAGCGTTGCCAGATTGTTTATAAAAGGAATAATCAATCGATAACTATTTGAATTGCGTTTATATATGTTAAATGACTGTTAATGTATGAATTGAATGTTAAATGACTGTTAAATATATAACTGTTATGCTGTTAAAGCTGAATTTAAGCTGTGACTGTTAAATCACTGTTAAGGCTCTGTTATGGCTCTGTTGTAATCTTTGTGTATGCAGAATTTCTGCTCTAGGCTTTTTATACTCAATGTTAATGCTGTTTAATTGTTGTTTGTGGCTTAGAATATTGCATTTTTATTAATAAAACTATTTAAAAGGTTTTGGGCGAGAATTTTAATTGTGTCAGCACGTATTTTGTATTAATAATAGCGTTTGAACAAAATAAAATAGACTGCTTGAACTAAATGGTGACATATTATTTGGATTTTTTTGCTGTTATTTGATTTTTGGGAAGAGAAAAAATTTTCCACAATTATATATTAATATATTTAGAATCTAGATTAACTAATAAAAAATACTGCATATAAATTATTTCAATATTTTTAATAGCTTGCAAGATATAGCCTCTCTATCTGAATAATTTGTTTGCATGAAATAAGCTGAGATTTAATTTAAACTCGATCTTTAGTGGATCTGGTCTCGAATTTGTTATTTTCATCTGTGTATTTGTTTCTATTGTAAATTATTATTGATTTTATATTATTATTTGTATTATATTATTTGATTTTATTTTATTTTATTTATAATATATCAATTTGAAAGCTATATTCGGATAAAACTATATTAAATATCTGCCATCGCAATGATTATTTGTTTGTTAAAAGAACAACTTTTGGATTTTTCAAAAAAGAAAAAAACCAAAAAAAAACTCAATTAATCTCAGCTAAAGTCATGTATATATATATATATATATATATATATATATATAAATATTATATATACATTTTTCCATTTATGACCATATTTATTTTATACTTTTTTTTTAATTTTATCATTTAATCTTCCTGTTATTTTTCAACAACTTAAATTAAAATTAACTGCTTTTTATAAGTTGCTTAAATTTTTATTAAAATCTGGCTACTATATAGCTGCCCTGCGACTTATTCAATTCAAAAAATAACTAAAAGTTTTCTCTAAAAATTATAAATCCTTTTAAAAGCAAAAATCTTTTGATAAATTTGCCAAGCTTACGTTTATGTTATTAAGATCTAGCTCGCTGTTAATAACATTTTAGGCAATGTTAAGTTTTATTGTTCATTCACTGTTATTACTTATTATTATTATTACTGTTGTTGTTTTTGTATGCTGTCTCCCTCTCTCTGTCTGCCCATCAAACTGGTTCAATTCTGTTGATAGTTTTTTATTTTTTATTGTTTTTATTTTTTGTTGTTGTTGCTCGCGCCGCGGCTATGCCAATCTTAATTGCGCATTTAAATATGTACATACATACATATGTACATATGTACATTCTGTATGTATAATAGAATAACAACAACAACAACTATAAACAACGCCATACAACATACTACAAAATACATTCACAGAGGCAAAATTTACAGCCCATTGTGAACTGAACTTTGAGGCTTGAGAAATAGGCAAACGGCGGCGGCGGCGCCTGCCCCAAAAACGTGCGACTGCCTCTGCCGCTGCCTGGCCCCGCACTCACCCCTCTCCTTGATCTACACTGCGCATATTGCGCCTTGGCCATTTATTACGTACTTTTATTATAGTTTATGAATTTTTACAAAAAAACAATAACAGAACGCGCGCAATGCGTTTTTTGCGCAACATTTTGTAGGATTCAAAACGCATCAGGTGGCAACGCTGCAGCAAAATACATACAATTGCTATACATACATTAATTTTATCAATTATTTTAATTGAACATTTAAAAAAGTTGAAATTTATTAACAGCTATCTGGCAACGCCATAACGGCCAAGTACACATGTTGCCAGGCAATAATGTTGCCAGGCAATAATGTTGCCGGCAAATTGAAACAGCCACAACATCAAATGTTTCAAACTTCAATTTGCCGTAGCAATATTAAAGAGCGTTAAAGCTTAAGAGAACAATAAGAGCGACGACAACTTGTTGCGCTTGTGAGTGTGTGTGGGCGCGCGAATATTATTGTTGAATAAGTGTGTGTGTGTAGGACAGAGAGTGAGCAAGAGCGCGAGCTTTTTAGGCAGCCTGGCCTTGCTGCTGTCTGGGGCTGTCTGTCTGTTTGTCCGACTGTCTGTTTGTCTCTCTGCATGTGTGTGCGTGTGTGTATGATTTGTTGCGCAAAAAAAAGCACAGCGCACACTTAAGGACACAGTTATATATATATATATATGTATGTATGTATGTTTATGTTTGTGTAGGACTTGCTGTCTGAGCTTAAACAGCGCTGCGCTGCGCTGCTGCAGCTGACTGCACAACAAAACAGCTGTTTTCTGTTGTCAATTTGTAATGCACGGCCAGGCAAACAGCTGTTTGCTGCTGCTGCTGCATGCAAACTGACCCCGCTCACAAACACAAACACACACAGAGTATATTAAAACTAGTAAATGTTTAAACAAATTGCTTGATACTTACAAACAAAGGCCATTAGGCAGTCTAACGTTGGCGTTGACGATGTCGATGTTGATTATATAAGCAGCAAAGTCGCGCATACACATACATACATGTATGTACGCAGTCAGGGCTGATGTGCGCTTGTATTGGTGTGTGCCAGTTTACTAAATGCTCAGCACACGCACTTAACTCAAGCGAACAAAACGCTGACGTTGACGGCGACGACAGCAGCGGCAGCGAAGGCGGCGATGGCAGCAGCGACGGCGACGGCAGCAGCAACAGGCAGATAGGCAAGTTTGACTTTGTTGTTGTTGTTGTTGCTGTTATAGTTGTTATTGTTGTTGTAGTCTGGCACACTCTGGCGGCGACATTTTTGTGTCGTATCTAAAACATTTGCGCTTTAAATAAATATATAAAGTGGTATTATAAAAACTAGAGGCAACTACAACAACAACAGCAACAAAATTGGTTCAATGCACGCCGCCAAAGGCAGCAGCAACAACAACAAAATAAATAAACGCTTATCACACACACACGCACACATACACACAGGTGATAGCAGCAGCAGCAGAAGGGGGTTGGGCCAAACGGGTGTTTATAGTGGGGGGCGGGGGAACGAAATTCCATAATTATTATAAATGTTTGTAAGCAACTTTAACATCGTGATAATGAAGATCATCATCAACATCATCATTGTTGTCACTTGGCATTTTTTTTGATGTACAAAGTTCACTTGTTGTTCATTCGTTCATTCGTCTGTATGTATGTATGTATGTTTGTATGTGTGCAAACCTTATATTCTCATTCTTTGATTGTATAAGTTTACAGTTGCCTTTGTGCGCCATTTTTCTTCTTTTTTTTTAAATACAAATCCATACATGTATGTACATATGTGTGTGTATTTCGTTTCTTTATTTGAGCTTAAATTTTTTTTTTTTTTTTGTATTTACTTTTCCGCTTCTAATTTTAATTATTCAGTTGCGAGCAGCTCAAAAGTCGCGATCTAGTTTGTTTTTAATTCTTCTTCTTGTTATTTTTGTGTTTATTTTTTATTGTTGTTGTCGTTTTGTTGTTGTTGCGTTCTTTATAATACGTCGTTTAAGTTACGTTACGTTATGGCAATTTGCGGGCTCGACGACGACTTTTTTTTTGTTGCCATTTAAAACTGCGTCGCAAATTTGCAAATATTTTCTCATTTGGTTTTTTTTTTGTTTTTTTTTCGTTTGACTCGATCGAATTGAAATTGGGTTCAAGTTTTTTTTTCTTTTATGTTTGTTTAGCAATATAATTAATAATTAGTTTAAATTGCGAGACACACAAACACACAGGCATACAAACACACACACACAGCGCCAACACCAACACCTTTTGCACAGTTTTAATTGAAATTCACTTTGATGCTGCCGCCGTCGCTGCCGCAATTCACACAGCCCAACAGCTGAAGTAGAAGACGAAGAAGTAGATGATGATGAAGAAGAAGAAGAAGCAGCAGTAGCCGCAGCAGAGCCTCCACAAACAGCCGCCAGTGTAAGCCGCGCCCAGGCAGAGCAATTCACCGCCTCCTCCTTCTTGACGTTGGCGCTGTCGGTGACGTACTGAAACAAATGTCTTACCAAAGTTTAGTTTGCTGCGCATAGTTACGCTAAAAGCACAAACACACACACACATACAGCAAGAGCAGAGGCAGCGACAGCAGCAGCAGCAGAGCTCACGCGAGAGCACGCGACGCGACAGCAGCAACAAAAGCAACAACAAAAAAAGCAGCAGCAGCAGCAAGGTCCGTTGGTATCAATGAATGCCTTGAGTTGCCTTCTGCCTCTTACTCTGCTTCTGCTACAGCCGCAGCCGCAGCAGCAGCAACAAGTACGAGGCAAAGCCATTGAGTATGAGAAGTAGAAAGAGCCGGCGATTGGCCCCAAAGCTTTAACTCAATAAAGATTCCTCTAGCACTTGGGCTCGGTCACAAGCACATACATACATCGGATCGGATCGGTAATAAAAACAAAACAACAATATGCATAAAAGAATGCGCACACAGTGTTGTTGTTGTTGTTGCTGCTGCTGTTGTTGTCCCGTTGTCTTTCCTACAGCTACAGCTCCGCAATTCGCAAGCAGCGAGCCGATTTTCGTTTTTCGTCTCCTTCATACTCAATGGTGCCAAGCAGAGAGAGGAGAGAAGCAGAGTAGCTGAAACGTCGCTCGCGTCTTGAATGAATGTGAGGCGCGCGCAGCTGTTGCTGCCGACAACTGCGACTTTGCATGTAATGGTTAACGCCATCGTGGAAAAAAAATACAAAGTTCGTTTCTCGCTGCCGCCGCCTCTGCCTGGCGCTGAAAACAATAGCAAAACAAACACACCGACACCTCACACACATGCGAGCACGCTCTCTTTCAGCAGCAAAAGCTTGCGGTTGCTGCCATGTGTGCATGTGTGTTAGTGAGTGCTTAGGCACGGTAAAAAATTTTTATGAACGTAGCCAAAAAAAAGAAAATGGCGGCGCTAACGCTAATGCATATTTTAATATAACAATTACAATTTTAATGCATAAATTGTAATTAACATATTTAATATGATTTGCAGCAGCAGCAAAAATAATTAATCTAAGCAATATAGTAATTAATTAATATATTTAATCACATGGCAAGCAAAAAAACAAAATGGCGGCGCTACAATATATGGCTTCAGCGCATTAATTGCAATTTAAGCACAAAAAATGCTAATTATCTTTTAAATTATGCTTTTCAGCAGCAAATTTAATAATTTATCCTAATTTAAATATCAATAAAATATCCCAAAAAAGTCAAAAATCAGAGGAAAGTGTAAAGGAAGTTTTATTAAATAAATTTTAAATATTTGATGATACACTTTATAAGGCAAATTAAATGATTTTATTATGTTGGAAATGATTTATTGGAATTTGAACCAGTTGTACTTGGTTTTCTTAGCGATAATATTGATATATTTAAGCATATTTAGTAGTTAAGGACAATTTTCAGGACGAAAAATAGAAAAAAGACGTCAGAAATTTGGGAGGAAGGAAAGAATGTCTGGCAAAATGCAAAAATGTGATAATAGATTATAGATAAATATGGGACTAAAAATATCCTGGTAAAATGCATATTTAAGGAAAATTGTGAGTATTTAAATAATAATAAAATTAATATTTATTTTTATTGATAATTTGCTGTTCTTTTAACTGATCTCTTAATTGATTTCTATTAACTAAGCCAGACTTTGTATTAAGCTCAACTATGCCCATTTTGTGCACAGTGTAAAGCAGCCCAAAGACTCTCACTCAAACACACACACACACACACGCACACACACACGATCGAAATCAAACGAACAGCAACAACAACAACAACAAAAAGGCAGCCAAAACCCCAATGAAATCTGTAGGAAAAAAAATTCCTGTGCCAGAAGCGTGTATGTAGATGCATAGAGCTAGTTATTTACACCAACACACACGCACACCCATAAGTGTGTGTGGCATATGAAATGTGTAACAATCCAATACATACATACACACATACAGATACACTAGAAAACACTTCGATTTTTCGTATTGTATGTGATATCTAAGTGTGTGTGTGTGTGTGTTTGAGTGTTTAAATGTGTGTGTTTGCCATGGGGGCATTTTCAAATGTTAAGCATGAAATTGAAATGAATTTTGATATCAAATAAAATGTACTTACATACAAGAACAGAATATATATGCAATTAAATGCCTTAAACACAATTATTGAAATTAAAAAAAAGGGAAACTAGCCGAAATAAACGGAACTATGTACATATTCCGTACACTTCTTATGAAAGACTGGGCACCCAACCTTTAACCGCACCAAACTGATATCAGTTTACGATTTGTCATTGTCCGCAACAACGCAACAACAACAGAAATCAACGAGAGAAAAGAAAAAACAAAAAAAAAATGAAACAGAAAAACAGAAACACAGAACAGAAACAGAAATCATAACCCTCTATCAAAATGGGGAAACTCTTCTGTTTCTGTTACGTTTTTCTGTTTGTTTTCGATTTTCTGTGTGTTTTCTGTTATGTTTTTCTTCCCCCTAACAATTATGTATTAATTTGATCCTAAATGCTTCAAGTTAATTAAATGCTTTAATAATAGTCCACGTGCTAATGCTGACGTAAGGGCCGACATGTCGACAACGCATAGGGGCGTGCACAATATCAACGCATCTCTCACACACACACACACATACTCTCCCACACACACACACACACAATCACTCTCGTTGCTCGACAGCTCTTCCAAAAAAAATGCTCACACACACAGGCGCAAATAGTTAAGCGAAAAATTTCTTTCTATAAAGATCGCAATTCAAAATTCAAGAGAGTCTGTCCCAAAAAACAAAAAAAAAAAAGCTTCAAATGACGTACACAATATCGAACATGAATAATAGTCTATATAGCTAACATAATTCAATATACTAAACCATTTAATATTCATCCTTTATACCCAAAAAAACATCCAAAATCCTTTTTTTTCAGAGCATATTTCTCATATTATTTGCATAGACTCTTCTTACATATGCCAAAATCACGTGCTCCCCCACTTACGCCCGCATCGGTCCACAGCCTATACTATGCTTATATTTCTACTTATACTTATACTTATACGTATACTATGCACGGCAACAGAGAGCAACCGAAATTAGCAACAAATAAAAAAAAAGCTCGACACTCGCCGAGAGAAACTCACGCGTTGCGAATAAATACAAAATGGCCGACAGGTAATTTTTTGTTGACGTGGTTTTATGTTGCTTATATTTATAAAAAAAAAATTATATATTTTGCTTTCTTGTATTCATTTAAATTAATGCATATAATTTTAAAATTTATTATATTTTTAGTTTTCTTTTCGCGTTATTAATATTACATTTAATTGTTCTTTATAGTTGCAAGTTAAGAAACACTTGGGAAATATACAAAATGGCGTACAAGTTTCGCTTAAAAATGGCGTCTGCATTTTAAATATTTTATTTGTTTTTTATTTATTTACTTTGTTTACTTATAATAGACATTTGCAATTTAACTTTATTATTTTTAAAAACTCACGAAAAATGCATTTTCTAGATGCACAATCCCATATTTCTATACACTGATAATATTAACTGAAACTTAACTATCTCACCCAATAAAATCATTAATATTTTATTAGGAAACACAAATCTATACAATACACAAATATATATTGAAATCCTTAAGTATTTGCCCAGAATTTTGTAGAAATTGTGTTATTCCAATCTGTTTCTTATTTCAATTTAATTAAAACAATTTCCTTCAATAAAGATAATATTATTTAAATTTTAACTCTTCTCTGTCAGTTTAGCAAATATTTTCTAATAAAATAGTTTCAATGATCTGCTAAATACAGCCTTGTATTGAAATGAATTCCTTTACATTAAAACAAATTCAAAAAGAAAGGATATATAGCGGCAAATATTGTTTATTTCATATGCTACAAGACACCAAACAAATGTTCAGATCTGTTTCCATTGCAAATGCCTACAAAATTCTTTGAAAATTATTTTTTAAACTGCTCCCAACTTTTAAAACCAATTGTTTAATTGTTCTAATAGGTTTTTCTTTTAATCCAGCATAAATTTTAGCTATTAAAACTTAACTTGCAAAAGGAAAAATGTTTGCTTTATCATTATAGCACAAAATAGTTAACATTTCGCAATAGAAAATACTTGTAAAAGACAATAAGACTGTAATTTAATTCTAATTTTTAATAAAAATAATTATTTTTAGCTTTTATTTATAGTTAAGCAACTAACTATCAAGTCAACGCTGCTTTATGCCACTCTATTAACTGAAATTTCTCTACAACATCATTCAGCATCAATAATCCTTAATTAATATCTGAATAGGAATATGAATTGAAGTAAGAATTGATGGGAAAAGGATTATATATAGGAATATTAAAATGAATATCTTTATAAATAAGAATAGACATAAGAACGGAATTCTGTTCTAAAACGAAAAAATTGGGATAAAATTACAATAGGATAGGAAAGGAATAAAAAGGAATTGGAATTGAAATGAATATAGAATAATAATATGAATCGGTTTAAGAATAGATAAAGAAATATAAATAGGATTATGTATATCTAGGAATATGAATATAAATAGATATAGAATGAGAAATAGGCATAAATATAAAATTGGGAGAAGGATTATATATAGAACTATATTTGAGTATGAATATGAACTGGAATTCGAATAGGAATAGGAATCGAAATAGAATTAGGAGTAGAAGTGGGAATTGGAATAGAAAAAGGAGTAGAAAATTGAATAGAAAAAGGAGTAGCAAAAGGAACAGAAAAAGGAATAAAAAAGGAATATAAAAAGGAATATGAATAGGATTATTTATCGGAAAAGAAATATGAACAGATATAGAACTAGGAATAGGCATAAGAATAAAATTACGAAGAGGAATTGTAATATAATTAAAATAGAATATAAATATGAACAGGATTTGTATAGGAAAGGGATGAAAATTATAAATAAATATAAAATATAAAAATTGGAGTAGAAATCGCATTATACAAAGCAAGTAGAATTAATTTTGATTTGAATAGGCTTCCAATTAATTTTAGCCTCAATTGCAGTAACTAGCTAATATAATTTAGACCAACTAGTTGACCAATCAACTTAGATTGGGCGTCAAAAATTCCAAAACGTATATTTGCATTATAAACTAGAGACAGAGCCAGAGAACTGGCCAGAGCTGGACAATACAGAGGCGACACAGAGAGGCGACACAGCCTCCATTAAAATGCCCCACTAACTGCATTCCAAGAATTCATAAGTCAAAGATCGAATGTGGCGAGGCGCTGCCACAAACGATAGTGCAACAACGTGCAACGGCAGAATCAAATCGAAAAAAGAAACTGAAACAGAAACAGAAACTGAAAAAAAGAAACTGAAACAGAAAACCACTTGCCCAGTTCCCAAAGACTCGGGCCAGGGCCAACTTTAACGATCAGCATCAGCAGCAGACAACAAAGACACAAATTGAATAAATAAAGCGCAAGATTTATGCATACAAAATTAATAAATTGATATAGTATATAGTATAAAGTATATAGTTATAGTTAAAGTTATATATACAATGATTATTTAAAGTTTAACAAGTGCAGGGTTGGGGGAATTGCCCCTGCTTTATCAGTTACCTCCCCATACCCCCCAAAAACAATATAGAATAACTACAAAAGAGATTAACACCGAAGTGGTAGAAAAAAGCAGATATGAAATATGTTTATATATATATATATATATATATAGGCGCGATAAGACCAAAGTGCATTGGTGTCAAAAGAATGAAGAATGTAGAAGAATGCAGAGGCTCTGGCCACACGTTATTATATCTCTTTGGTTCTTTAGTTTTCGAGTGTTGAAATGCACGAGTAGTTCTTTATTTTTTTTTTATATTTTTTATATTTTTTTATATTTTTTTATTTTACTATAAACACATGAGAATGAACCCAAGAAAGCCCCCGTCACAGTCACAATCGCCGCAGTTGATCGCAGCCAGTTTCCATTTCATGAATGGGGCCTGAGAGTCGCTCTAAACTCTCAACTGGGCATAGATGGAGGGGGCAGGGGGGCTGGGGCAACTATTTGGTTGCATGAATGAAATTGCAATGGCGCCACGGCACAGCACATAGATCGAACTATTGTAATTACTATGAGATTATGCAAAATGCATATATGCAATTAATTGTAGTTGGAGTCTGAGTCTCAGACTCGATCTCAGTCTTCAGTCTCAGTCTTCAGTCTCAGTCTTCAGTCCCAGTCTCAGACATGAGACTTGGCACTTGGGTCTGAGTCATGGGGGCAACTGGTTTGACTTGACTGAGAACAAGTACAAATGTTACTTACTTACAATTGCAGTTACAATGCAAGTAACTACTGATGTATGTAACTTTTAGCAGGGGCGTAGTTTATAACTTATAAAGCTTACTTTAACTACTGAAATTTTAAAGTGTAAATAGGTTAAGTTTTGACAGTTAAATTTGATATTTTGTATAATTTTTTTTTATCAAAATTAAACCCTTTACTAGAGTATTAATATCTATATTTAAGCTGTATATAATTTTGGCATTGGTTGTAGTTGCTTATTGATTTAATTTAATTTTTGGCAAAAACAGTTTTTATTAATATTTAATTTTACAACTAAATCAATTAAAATAATGTCTCCTGGCAAGAGAATAAAATTGTAATCAAATAAATAAATAAATTTCTAAATTTTAATTTGATTTTTGGCAAAAACAGTTTAAAAAAACACAATACTTTATTCCACAATTAAACCAATTAAAAAATGTTTCCTGGCAATTGTATAAAATTTGAATTAAATAAATAAATAAATTTCAAAATCTATCAAAATTATTTCCTGCAAATTTTTCTACATTTTTTGTTTAATATCAAATTGCAAATGAATAATCACAGAATAAAATACTTTTTTATATATAAAATAAAATAAATAAATATAATAAAAATAATAATTATAAATATAAATAAAAATAAATATAGTCCAGCTAAATTGCTACTCAGATATAAAAAAAACTATTCAAAAATTTGAACTTTTTCTAGCTTTTTTGTCACATTTAGGCGTACGATTGTCACGCAACGCCACTTTGGAAATGCCCATATAAATTTTAAGATCTTCAAAAAATTGCAAATAAGTTTATAAGATTTTTTTATTTGCAAAATTTATCAAATCTTGTAAAAGTATGAAAAAAGTTGAAAATATATTAAAATAAGAATTATCTATAGGATAATATTTTATTTATATATATTTATTATTTATATTAAATTTAATATATTAATGTTTATTTAATTATATCGATTAAGTTTTGACAAAGTTATGCGAGTTTAAAGCTTAGGAAGATCATATTTTACGAAATTAAGAACTTTTCAAGTCTAAATTTTGTTGCCTTTTGGGCCTTAAAGTAATAAAACTTCCCTAAATAAGTTTACAAATATGTTTTTATATCTCGTAATATACAGGAAAAAATATATTTGTAATAAATATATAATATAATAATATAGAAACCGATCAAAAATACACTCCCCACGAATATAGATTCAAGTTTCATGCAAGTTTTAAGTACATTAACTAAAGAAATGGAATATAGAAATGGAAACTTTAATACAAAAATATAAAAAACAATATTATTAAGCAATTAGGAACTTTACAAGTCTAAATTTTATTGTCTTTTAGACCTAAAAATTAAAAAACTTTATAATTAAAGCTTTTAAATGTATTTTTACATGTCCAAATAAATCAAAAAAAAATTTTATTTTAAAAAAATAAATGAAAAAATAATGTCGAGAATGTAAAGATATTCTCCAATAATATTGATTTACTTCTGTCAAATTTATGTGAGGTTTAAGTTTAGGAAGTACATTTATTATATAGAGTTGGGAAGTTTAAATCAAAAAGACTTTATAAATAAAAAACAATTTTATTTATTAGTAAAATATATCCTAAGCCAAAAAATTGAAAGCTACTAAAGAAGATAGATGGACAAAGCAGAGATTCAATCAATCGAAGTAAAATGATGTATGCCAAAACCCCCCTTTTGACTACGCACATGTGTTAAGTGACTGTGATATGAAGTCACGATATTGGAATGTGTGTCTTGATGATGATGACGAACGAATTGCAAATTGTGCAAGCCACAGAAAACTGCAACCTGTTGGCATTTTGCAATTAAAATTTCTAAAGTCAGGGTTGGAGCTCTAGAGCGCTAGAGTTCTATGCAGAGTTACTTGACGAAATTTTTATTAATTTGATGGTCCATTGTCTCGTTTGTCGACATGGGCATTAAGATACGAATGAACACACACACACACACACACATTCCAAAACTTCTTCTTCAGATGAGATCAATATGCCAAGTCAATAATGTAGATACATATATATGAAACGTTTGCCGAACATCATGCACTCAAAAAAAAGTGTACATCCAATTGTGGAAAACTGACGTCAGTGGTTGGAAAAACAGGATAGAAATAGCGGCATAGAAATATTTTTATGCCCTGTAGATTTAATTACCACAAAGTGAAGAAAATGTTCTAACTCTGGCAGATAAAATTTTCTGTTTTATTTATTTTATTTAATTATTTCGATAAATCGAAGAAACTTTTTCTACAAAACATGGAAAAATCTATAATTTTATGTCCATAATAAAAAAATCCGTTATTTTTTTAAATTTGAATAAAAAAATTACTTTACTTTGGTTAAAGAAATAAGTCAACATATTTTGTAAAAATTTATATTGAGCATAGAAAATTTTCTGCAGGTTAATGAATTTTATATTTTATATTGTAGAAAATCCATACTTCCGATTATAAACCCATAATTTTTTTCGTTTATTCATATCATAGAAAATATATTCGTACTGTGGAAATTTTCACTTCTTTGTAGAGATTTATACTCTGTTTGCAGAATTTTATTTTATTTTTTTTATCGAAAGTGTTTCTATACTTAAAAAAATTTCTTTTTTCTTAGTGTGGGAACATCATATGGGGCTGGAAAATGCCATCAACATTAACATCCACATGCATTGCCTATCAGTAAGAAATAATAATGTCTGTCCCAGAGACCGTGTCCCCTAACAACAAAAAAAAGAACTGATAATAATGTCGCCTGCGGGAAATTCCTTTAGCGGCATTTAAGGCCACTTAATTATGCCCCGTTGCCCCGAAATGAACTGAAAACTAAACTGAACTGAACTGACCAGATCTCAGTCTGGGCCAGCACACACTCCCTCTCTCTTTTTCTCTCTGTTAAAAACCGAAAAACCAATCCTAAATTCCTGGAATTTTGACTCTTGTTAAATATCAACTGCTGTATTTGTACACGCCGGCTCTTCGACAGTCTTTCTGTCTGTCTGTCTGTCTCTCAGTCTTTCTGTCTGTCTGTCTCTCTGTCTTTCTGACTCTGTCTGCAGTCTGTCTGTCCATCTGTCTGCTCCCCCGCTTGTTGCACTTTCCTGTCAGTCTCTGTGCCTGAAAGCAGAACTTTCAAATGTTTCTGAATATTTACTTGATTTTCTTTATTTTTTTTGAAGAAAGTGCATTCAAAATTCGACTTGCAACATTTGTTTTTTTTAGAGCACAGTTTCTATGCTTTCATATTTACATTCTTTTTTTCATTTTTTTGAGACAGTGCATTCAAAATTCGACTTTTCACATTTTTTTCTTTTAGTGCATAGTTTCTTTGCTTCCATTTTCATGTCTTTGGCAGCGAACTTTTCATGTACTGCTGCATTTTTAGCTTACAAACTGCTGAAAAAGTCATGTGTTGTCTGCTAAAATTTGCTTTAATTTGTTTTTCCTTGTTTTGATAATATTATAAAGTTGTTGAAATTACTTTTGTGGCTTCAAACTAAGCCCCATTGTCAATGTTTCATTCAAAAGATCATCTGGAAATTTGAAATGCTTGAAATAATGTTCATTATCATTTCCTTAATGCTCTGCTGATAGATGCCAAAAGAAAATCAGAGAATCAGCTGCATAATAGCCCTAAATGCAGGCATTCTTTTTTTTTTTTTTTTGCAGACACCTCTTCTAAGATCAGCCAAGAGATCGCCCCAAGATGATGCCGATGAGCAAACCAATTAGATCAAACGTTTACTCCTGCTGAGTGGCAACAACTTACACACCAGCAGCTACAGTTGCAACCAGCCCCCCTACCCCCCTGCCCCAAAGCTACCAATACACACACATCCATATATGCTCAGATATCAGACATTCTTTACGTAGCTCGTTCTTTCTACACGGTCTACGGGTCTACAGTCTACAGTCTACAGTCATCAAGTCAGCTTGTTCAACATTCAAGAGGGCAAGAGGAAGAGTTGCAGCGGAGGAGGGGGGTAGGGGTAGAGGCAGGAGGCATCGATGATAATATTCATTCATTTGATCAAACCGCCGAAGACGTCAACAGCAACAACAACAACAACGACGACGAGTTTCATTATGCCCCAATGCCCATGCCACCGAGCAGCGACCACCAACCAACCACCACCCCTCCCCTAAATCTCCATCATCTCCTTGTTCTGCCGCAGCAGCGACTGTGACGTCGACTGCAACAGCGACAGCGACGCGGACTGCAGCAGCGATTGCATTGCAGCCAAAAGGCATTGGGCAGAAGACGACGGTCAACCGCCCGAATGCAGTCCAAAATCAAATTGAAGCAGAGAAAAAAGAAATAACAAAATCATATTGCCAAAGTAGCAGCAAGAGTTAACTATGGGGCATAACGAAGTTTGAATACCCTTTGTAGAATTTTTTCTATATCACTTTTATGATATGATCTTAAATAAATATGTCTTTTAGCAGCATTAATTGGTATAAGAATTAATCAAGTTGAGAGTATGCAATTTGTTGCACAGTGTAGACTCTTTGTGGCACACCTGTACGCCTCTAATTCCCAAATGGTTACAGCAATCAGTATATAAGGCCTAAAGGTTTCTCTTCATTAACTTTTTTTTTAAATCGCTTTATAAGAGAAGAATTTTTCTTCTAAAATCAAAAAAGAGCATACAATAATTTTTGCTAAGCAATATTCTCATCTAAGACTTATAAAAATTGTTAAAAATTTCATATTAAATATTATTAAATAATCAAATAAAATAATAAATAATAATATTCAATATTCTCATCTTAGACTTACAAAAAATGTTCCAAATTTCATATTAAATATTACTAAATAATAAAATATAATAATAAATATTAAAATTAAATATTTTAATACAAATGATGCCGAAAACTTTCTCAATAAAAGAACGGAAGTGTTAATAAATCCGCTAATGGAATATGACCAACGTTTTTGATATCAAGCAAAGTGTTAACAAATGCTCATAATTTTGTTAATTCTAAAATGTATTTATTTATATAATAATATTTATATTGTGAAAATTATGAAAATCTAGCGAAAACCTTGCCAATTTTAAATAATATTTATATTTTTCTCAGTCTACATAGTTTTTTATGGATATAGATGTTTATTTAAGCTGATATACCAATTTTACCTGAACAATACAATGAAACATTATTAAACTTGCATGCAGAGATTCTGATTAGGATTTTTGTGAATATAAACAAGAATTTAAGACGGTAATTTAATGGATTAATCCTATCTAAAGCAGATGATCATATACCTATACATCAGAATTAAGCGCATGTATCTTCATTATCTAATACGTCAGCTTACTCTGATCTAACATATATACTTTATAAGCTTCACAAATATAACCAGACTTAATTTTGTTATTTTTTTTTTTGGTAAGTTGTTTTTGTTATTATTGTTTGTTAAGTTTAATGTAAATTGTTGAGAAATAACAGTAAAATTAAATGTTTCCCAGAAAAAAAAAAAAAAAAAAAAAATCACAAATATATCTTTTAATGGCTTACACATTTAATAACAAAATCAGAATACCCTTTAGCAAGTGTATTACAACAACAGCATCAGCAACTGCAGCAGCCGCAACGAAATCAACATTAACAACAACAACTTCGTCGCACATCATTACACTGCAGGAAATTATAGTAAGTAAAGTAAATATAAAATTTAATATATATGTATATATATATATATATATTTTTATTAAGAAATTATTAAAAAAAATATATATATAATTTTAATTACCAGTTTATAGTTTAATATTCCAAAACAAATTATTTCTCTAATGTAAGATTTTAATTGATTTTAATGGGGAAACAACTTTTAAGAAGTCTTTATCCTGTGACTATTAGTTATGTGAAAAAATCAGATATACGAAAAAAAAAAAATGTACATAGAGAGAAGAGACTACATTATCCTAATAGGATCAAATTCTACCTAAATAAATGCAAGATAATAAATTTAGAAGTTTGCTAATTTTGCAAATTAACTTGAACTATTGAACTATTCTACAGCTAATAATAATACCTTACTTTTCTTTCCTATATTTCAGTTATTTTTATAAAAATCTTCAAATTCTAAAACAATCCCAAATATTTCTCTCAGTGCATACAATCGACACATTCACTTATAGATTTAAAAATCGATGAGAAAAGGAATATGTTGAACGGGCGTATGGTCTGTAGCACGGCTCAAAACTGCTGTCCGTTGTCCGCCCATGCACACACACCACACACACACACCATACACATACACACACCACACACACAGTCAAAAGGCAAAGCAAAGACCTCTTTTTAATGTATTGCAATTCCAAGAATTTAGGAAGAGGAACGTGAGAAACTTTGTTTTTATTTTCTTTTCTTTGCATTTCATTTCAAGATACGAAGCCTGTGCTCCAACCTTATATATATATATATGTTATATATATATATATATATCTGTCTCTTTCTTGCCTTTCGTCCCTAGCCAAAAGTCGTCGTCGGCGGTGGCTATTACTCTTTACAGAGCTCCTACATTGGGTTTTGGGCCCTGGCCCATGTTTGATTGCAGTCGCTGCCTCAGTCGCTGCCACTGCCACTGCCTCTGCTGCTGCTGTTGCAGTTGCAGCATGCCCCAGACATTCATATTGTATACACTTAAGTTCTTGTGGAATTTCGTATTGCAGCAGCCAAAAACGGCGCATTTTAAGGTGCAAACGTGTGCGGAGTGTGCGGCTCCAAAGAGAGCGCGGACAGTGCCACAAGCAGTGGCAGTGGCAGTGACAGTGGCTGTGGCTGTGGCAGTGGCACTGGTGGCAGGCAATACTTGAATTGTGCGATCACCTTCCGCAACAGAGTTCGGGAGTCGCCCCAGACTTGGCTAATAAAGTCGGCGACAAGAGAAAGCCAAAAATTCCGAGACAACAACATTGTAGCACTTTTGGGTAGAAAGCCAAGTTGTGGGTGTCTGAGGGGGTGTAGTGGTGCCAGAGGTGCAGGGTTTTTGGGAAGGGGCATGCCGTATTTAGTTATGCTGTTTGCTTGCCACATATTGATGTTACCCTTTTGCAAAAGGGTATTATAAGTTTAGCATGAAATGTGTTGAGAAGGAAGTTAAGGCCATAAAATATATAGTCTTCCAGATATCAGATATTGGAGTATAAATCTTCACTGCCAGGCTCAAATATAATAATAATATTATAAATATAATTAAAATAATAATATCTGATATCTGGCAGACTAGTTTATACAGAAACATATAGACAAAAACATGAATAGTCTTGGCTTTGAATGCGAATTAATTATATTTATATTATAAAATAATTTAAATATAATAATCCTTTTGCTTCTCAAGATAGTTCAGTCAAACTTTATGATTGTATGTTTGATTATGTTCCTTACAAGAAAACTAGATTTTTAATTAATTAAAGGACTATATCATATATATAGTTGATTTAGGAAAGATTGATCAAAAATTCAGTTGTGAGTAAAACCTATTTTTTTTTAAGGATATCATAAGCAAAGTCACAAATTCTAAGTTCCCCTACAATCTATATAAATAGATCAAATTTAATTAAATTGGCATCACTATATATTATAGCTTTAAAAGGAACGACTAGTTAAAAATTGAACTAATGTCCGAAAAACTGAGTTATCTTAGTTATCATATATATCTCAATTAAACTGAACTTTATAAAATGTAACTATCTAAGCTTATAGCTAACATAGGAACGTCAAAAATTGGGTTGTTATAAAAAAAACTTTGAATAATATATTTTTAAGGATTTCCTAATCCAACAACGTCACATTTTGCTCTTTAAAAATTGTCAAAATTTGTTAAAAATGAAAGGATAATTTGAATAATATATTTTTAAGGATTTTCTTATCCAACAACTTCACATTTTGCTCTTTAAAAATTGTCAAAATTTGTTAAATTTGAATAATATATTTTTAAGGATTTCCTTATCCAACAACTTCACATTTTGCTCTTTAAAAATTGTCAAAAAATTTTTTAAAAATGAAAGAATAATATCACCTAAGAAATCTTTTCAGTTAGGGTATATATATATCGGTATCCGTAAGATACATAGTTGTTCTCTCTTGTTTTTATTTGTTTTTGGTTTCGTGTGGCTTTTTGCATTTGCAGCGATTTTTTGCGTTTGTGTGTGTTGCAAGCAGTTCATTTCTTTTTGGGATGCTGCTGCGACTGCTGCTGCTGCTGACGACAACGAAGTTGCCTCTTGTGGCACTCTCTGTGGCTGTGGAATGTGCGCGTTGCTGCCGCCACCTCCGCCGCCCGCCATCGTCGATGCTGCATAATTTTTTTTTCGTTGTGGCCGTGGCGCAGGGCAGCGACAAAATAGCAGAATCCTGTTGCCATGATCGTTAACAAGATGCCAAGACAACGGCAGAGGCAGAGGCAGTGGCAGCAGCAGCGGCAAGCTGCAATCTGGAATCTGTGGGAGCCTCGAACTGGCAGCCAAATTAAATAGGCGCAAGCGCTTGAGTTAGCCACGAGTTTCTGGCCAAGAGGAGCGTGGACGTTCCGCATGCTGTTGTTGTTTATGTTCTTGTTGTTGTTGTTGTTGTTGACTCTGCTATGCCGAGTTGATTGTCCTCTCACCTCAAGTTTTGGCCTGAGTCTGGACTCGAACTCGGCCTCAGAACGCTGTTGTTATTGTTGTGGATTTTTATTTTTTTTTATTCTTTTTTTTTTGCATGGAATGCTGCCTTACGGGTAGAGAAAATCTTCTCACCTCTCAACAGCATCATTTCGTTGTTGTTCCAATATAGATCCGGATGTTGCATTAATGCAATAACGATTAATTTTATCAAATCTCAATATTAAGCTAACAAGGAATTTTCTTAATTTTAATCTTTTCTATGCTTAGTTTTTTAACTATGAAACTTAGGAAACTAAGCATAGAAAAGATTAAAATTAAGGAAATTATTTTCTAAGTAGGATTTGAATTTCAGAATTTTCTGATACTTGAAACGTTTTTCATCAGTTCTAATTAACAATATTTTACAAGTTTCTGCATTTAACTAAATTTTTGATACTTTATCCTATAATTACCTTTAAGAATCATTATTTATTATTAATTAAAACTGTCTTGCGAGAAGAAAAATGTATTAAATCTACATTAGAAAAGTGTTTATTGGTATAAAGATTATTGTTTTTTTATTGTCCTTTAATTCTGCTTATAATTTTTAATTTCCTAAAAGAATATAATTTCTAATTTCCTAAAAGAATAGAAGTCTTTCCCAAACCATTTTCAAAATAAACTAAACCGATTTGTTTCTAAAATCCCTTATTGAATATTCATTGATCAGAATTAAGCTCAAAAATTTTTATGTAAAGTCACATGAAAGGATATTTGGTGTTTTATTGAATTGTTGTTTTAATAAACTTAAATTTTCATTATGTATATTCGACTAAAATCGCACTATGGCGGCGATATATTTTTATTAAAAATTCTGGATAAACTGCACAGTTCTATCAAGTCTCTAGTAATGTAATCAGAGTAAAAGGCAAAATGTTATTTATTTTTGAATTATACGAATTCTATACCATTATTCAAAGTAATTAAAAGGTATCTTGAAACTGTGCAAATAACTGAAATATCTCGGTTTGACTACAGTGTATCGCGTAGTCAGGTATACACGACTATAGCATTCTCAATTTTATTGAGAATACAATTATATAAATTATATTATATATTATGAATTATAAATTATAAAACTTCGGCTGGGCACAGGATATTCGACTATTGTCAGTTGATAAAGTCGTTTAAATGTAATAATTCTTAAAATTCTCAATTGGTTTAAGTTGCAAATTGATGGCATAGCTGACTATATTGCTATATTATCGAGAATTTTCCTGTGTAGGGCTGCATAATTGCTCCCGCTACAGTTCTACAATATTTTCTTATTTTATTATATATATATTTATTTTTTTATTTTTATTCGATTCCCATTCCGGATGCAATGCGGAAAGTATGTAAAATTATATTATAATTGTTTTTACAGCCGGAAAATTTTGTTTTTCTTATTTTTTAGTTTTACTAAGTTTGCCAGAGATTTGACATCCTTGCGGCAATAGGTAATAAATGAAGGGAGAGAGTTGTGTTGACGTGTTTTTATATAGTTTCTGATTTTTTTTAATCGTTTTTATATCGTAATATAACAGTGACTGTTGTGTTAATTGTTAGTGCATTTATTTGCATAGGTTTTAGCCTACAAATTAATAAAATTGGAATGCTGCAAAAATAAAAAATGTGTTTTTTTTTTAAGAATGTGAAAAATCAGTTTTTTTAAGGATAAGTAGTCTAGCTTGACTGGTTATCCTTAAAATATGCAAATAATGTGTGGAAAGGTCTATTATGAAGAGGTTGGATATATAGGTAGATAGGCAGAGCCTTGTTGTGTGTCCAAAGCAGATGCAGTGTAAGCCTATAGAGACAGAGAATAACTGAGCTGCAAGGAGAGCACAAAAGCAGAAGCAGAAGCAGGAGCAATGCAAGGAGGCGGCAAGGCGTGTTTCTGTTTTTCTTTTGAAATTCGGCTTTTGGCGATGGTCATCAGGTAACTCTGTGTTATTCCTGGGGCCTTTTGCACTCGCGCTGCACATTGTTCATTATGATTATTTCTGGCAGTCATTTTGGCAGCAGAGGCAGCGACGGCGACGGCGACAGCGACTGCAGCAGAGGCTGGCTGCGACTGTGTGTGCAAAAATCCGCACATAATCTCGCAAAACCAGTAGAACAACAACAAGAAGTCGCCGCCGCTTTGGCACTTAGGACACAAGCGCGAAACGAGGATAAAGAGAAAGAAGATGAGGAAGAGGAGGATGTGAATGTGAATGTGGCTGTGGCTGCGGCTGCGACTGCGGCAGCGGCTGAGCTCTCTGCTCATTTATAATGGGAAATGTGTGAGAGGCGCAGGCGCAAATCCCTTTTCATACCTTTGCTGTCAGTTGTTGTTGTTGTTGTCGCGGTCGTCGGGGTCGCCGTTGTTATTATTGTTGTTGTTATGCGTCTTCGTCTTGTCTGAATGAGTCTGAGTCTCAGCTTCGGCTTTAGATCTCGTTGTTGTTTTTCTTGTTGTTGTTTGCCTTTTGTCCTGCGCATCGCATTCGAATTTTCCCAGAAATGTTAATTATAATACATACATAACACATATTCATACATAATTACTCGCATTTTTTCCCATATCCTGTTTATGCCTGTTCTTTTTCATTATTTTTTTTGCGTTCCGTTGCGTTTGTTAATGCGCTAAATAAATTTGCATGCTATGCGTTTTTTTTTTTTAAGTTTTGTTGTTTATTTTGGCTTTTTTTCCAAAATTAAAAGGGGCGAGTTTTGGTAGCTTTTTTGGTTTTTTTCTTCTTTTTTTTCCAGTTCCTTGAACAGCTTCAGAACCTTACCAAAGGTGTAAAGGTGTTCAAAATAATTTTGAGAATACGAGTTTTTATCTAGCATTGTTAAAATTGTGCTTAGAATTAAAAAAAATATGTTTAAATAAGCGTTACTTGGATTTTTATAGAGCAGTAAATGCTGAACAATCAAACTATTTATAAAAAAAATTAATTTAATTCGAATTCAAAAAGGCTATATGAGCAGCCTAATTTTTCATAATTTTCTAAAATTATTGAATCTTTTTTAAAAAACACTAGAGACCATTAAAATCATATTTTGACAGTAAAATTATAAAGTTCCTCAACTCAATTCCTTATAATTTTAATAGTAAAATGTACTAATTGTCAAATATATACATCAAAATGGGAAAATGGAATTTTATAGAGCTGGTAAATTAATCAAACTCTTTTTTCACATTTACAGAAACATAGAATTTTTAGAAAAATGGGAAATTATTAATTTAATGAAATCTTTTAAAATAAAATAAATAAATTAAAATAAACGAAACTCTACCTAAAATTTAACTACCTTTTAAGAAAATATAAAAATAATAATATCAACTTTAAAATATTGTAATTTTTATTAAAAATTACTCAAATATGTCAATAATAAAATTTTTCAAATCAATTAAATTAAATTAATTAAAAAATTCAATTACCTAGTTGACACAAAAAAAAATAAAAGAAAATATTATTGAAAATTATATAGTGCAGTGCATACAAGCAAATGTTGAAAAGTTTAAACAATTTGCTACAACGCAATTTTTTGAGTTTTCTATCAAATTTATAAAATCGCCGCCATTATGTTTTTTTTCCCCGTCGCTCTCAAAAAGAACAGCAACAACAACTCAACAGTAAAGAGCAAAAGCGCTGCCCTCCCACTTCTCGAGCACCCGCAGCCCAACAAAAAGCATGTTAACGAAAGCTGCGTTGGCTCTCCAAATAAAAACGACAACAACAAATATGTCAAAAACTAACAAAAAGCTAGTATCTCTCACACTCACTCACACACACACACACACACTCAAGCAAGCGCCAATTGATCTCTCCACATGTGCGCCAATTTCTCACCTACACATGCGCACTTACTCTTTCACACACACACACATACACACACAACAAAAGCACATGCTCTCATGCTCATACTAATCGTAGTGCAAACGAAACGGGGTGTGAGAGACGACGATCACGTAGTGCGCAGAAACTCTGAGACTTGGGATATATAGAGAGGTGGGCGTCAGTGCGGTGAGGGAAGCGGCAAATACAAACACAAATACAAATTCAATACGCGACGTTGAAGTCGACTTCACGCAAAGAGCGTGAGAGCAGTACACATGCACATATATATTTATATATATATATATATATGTATACATATATATGTTTAGATATGTGTATATACACGCTTAAGTATGTATATATATGCGTGTGTAAATATATAGATATGTATGTATGTATGTATATACAAAAGAGCATGGGGGCCACCTAACGCCACCCTGTCTTGCTAGCAAAGCGATAATGAACGAGCAAGCTGACTGCGAAGTCGACGGCAACGACGACCGCGACTGTGACTGCGACGGCAAGTGGAGCTCTGGGGCGACGGGGGGGAATGGTTTGAAGCATTGCAAACCAGTTGCGGTGGCAAGTCGCAATACCAATACCGCATTCCAACCGAAAGAGGTTAGACCTCCGTCATTTCATTCACAATTTTCATCGTTGATGTCGTCGTCGACGTCGTCGTCGTTGCAAGCAGCAGCAGCCACAGCAGCAGCAGCAGCGTGTGTGGGGGCCGGGGCCATTGACGTGTTGCGGGTAGCGCAGGCATTGCTGCAGACTGCACATTTCTCAAGTTGTTGTTGTTGTTGCTTGCGCTGCTGCTGCGGCTGCTGCTGCGGCTGCGACTGGACAACTGACGCTTGGCGCTTGGCATGCGACACGGACACAGACCTTGTGGGCGACGGGGTGGAGTGGGGGGTGGGCGCCTGCTATAAAATATATTTTGACTATTAAACCTTATTTTTCGAGGTTATATATTAAAGTAGATTATTTAATTTTATTTATTATTTGTCAGGGGTGGGGAAGGGGGTCAGTTGTAGTCTCTTAATTTCTCACTCAAATGGCAAAGCAAGAAAAATTACAATAAATTCCTCAACCAGCCGTGTAATCGTGTTATCATCATTATTTACAATTACACCAATACACGCACACATCTACAAGGAATGGAAACCAGACATTACAATGCTCATGCACTGCGAGAAAAGAATACCGAAAAAAGTAAGCAAAAAAAAAAAGTGGAATACTCGCTTTCTGGGCAAGCTTATAATTTTAAATATAAATACAATAGGATTATGTATAAATTCAAGTTAAATTATATATGGGCATTTCCATTGTGGCGTTACGTGACAATCGTACGCCTAAATGTGAAAAAAACTAGAAAAATGTCAAATATTTAAAAAATCAAATTTTATATCTGAGTAGCAATTCAGCTGGACTATATTTAGTAAAAGAGATGGAAATATTCGTTCTTTCCGATTAAAAGATGTAAGCTAATGGTAATGCAACTTAAATAAGCTTTGAACTCTTTAATTTATTAAATTTTGGATATTTCTTTATAATAATTAAAGTTAAAAAAAATGCCCATATGCTTATATATACACGATGTTTTTAAGCAAAACAATATAAAATTCTGCTTAATCCATAAAAGTTTGCTTTGGGTGTATTCTTTTCTTTAATAATAAAAATTCACCCTTTTTTTACTAACAAAAACATAATGTTGGTAATTTATAATGTAACTTCATTATTTAAATAAAATCTATACCTATCAATTTGTTATTTTTCTCAATTCATACAATCTGTATAGTAAAATAGCCCGAAAGAAACGGTTGTCGAAGCTATATACTCTTACAATGATCCTTCTAAAGTTTAGAATTTAAGCAATTTCTAAATTCAATTGATTGTTCCTATGGCAGCTATATGATATAGTCCTCCAATTTTTATCAAATATTTAATCAAATTTGTTGATTTGATTTAATTTACAGAATAATTAAACTTCCAATTGGCAACTTTCGTTGAGATATATCAAAAAACAAAAAAAAGTTGCTCATGCAACACATATTTCAAACGATTGTTCCTATGGGGATTATAATATATAATGCTACGATTTTGATAAAATTTAGTCAGATGGTCTACATTATAATATCACTTTAATATTTAAAAAATAAAACAGTTTTTCATAGAAGAACTTATCTTTAACTCGATTTTTCCTATGACAACTATATGATATAGTAGTCCGATTCGGCTATTTTTGGTATATTAACTACCTGCAATGAAAAAAAACACCTCTGCCAAATTTCATCAAAATAGATAAAATATAAGTTTGAATTTTATTCTTTGAAGCGGAAGCGTAGCAGCGCTCGCCGACAGAGCTAATATTTTATGTATTATTGCATTTATTGCTAGTATTTTACGAATTATTACATTTATTACATTTAAAAATCATTTTTTCCTATTTAAATTTAATGAATGATAAATTCGCTAAACACTAGCTTTATTAGCTTTTTTTGCCAGTGTTAGTAATATTTGAATTTTTCTTTCCCTATTTTTTTGTCAGTGTATCCGTGTGTATGCTTAGTTCTCTTAGCTACTATTTGGTTTTTGGATTTTTTTTTTTATTTTTTCATGCGTTTGCTGCGTGCCTAGGAGCAGAGTCTCTGGTCGTAGACGCGTTTACCGACGCGTCGCATCGTCTCTCTGGCAATGCGTAGACCGACCGTACCATTAATAATAACAGCAACAGCAATGTCGCTGCTGGCAACACACACACAGCGGCAGCAACTTGCATACGAAACAATTTGAGGCAACTTTTGAAAGCTACAAAAGCTACAACTACAAAGCAGCAACAATGTGCCAGACGTGTGTACATACCTACACATACTTCAATGTTACCTAATTAAAGTTTACAAGTAGAAGTAGACGCTGTCGCAGTTAAAGCAACAACAGCAACAACATCATGATTCATTGGAATGCAAAGAATTTTTATATGTTTCTATCTGCATATATATATATACGCATGTTTGTTGTTGCTTTTTACAATTTCAATATGTACGATGAATGATTTTGTAACAAACAGCAACAGCAACAACATCAACACCCTAAAAAACATCAAGGCAAACACACACTGGGCATGTGGAATGCAGACAAAACCAGAGTAAAGGAGAAGGGCAGGGCAGGGAAGGGACAGGCTGACAGACAAAGAGACAGTTAGTCAAATAGACAAACAGTCAGACATTCAGACAGCACCCAATAGATAGACAAATACTATGCATACACTAAGAAAAAATAAATTTTTTTAAGTATAGAAACACTGTCGATAAAAAAAATAAAATAAAATTCCTACAAACAGAGTATAAATCTCTACAAAGAAGTGAAAATTTCCACAGTACGAATATATTTTCGATGATATGAATAAACGAAAAAAATTATGGGTTTATAATCGGAAGTATGGATTTTCTACAATATAAAATCCAGGTGTTCTATGAAATGAATATAAAATTCATTAAGCTGCAGAAAATTTTCTATGCTCAATATAAATTTTTACAAAATATGTTGACTTATTTCTTTAATCAAAGTAAAGAATTTTTTTTATTCAAATTTCAAAAAAAAAAACGGATTTTTTTTATTATGGACATAAAATTATAGATTTTTCCATGTTTTGTAGAAAAAGTTTCCTCGATTTATCGAAATAATTAAATAAAATAAATAAAACAGAAAATTTTATCTGCCAGAGTTACAACATTTTCTTCACTTTGTGGTAATTTAATAAAAAAAATTTCTATGGCGCTATTTCTATCCTGTTTTTCCAACCACTGACGTCAGTTTTCCACATTTGGATGTACACTTTTTTTTTGAGTGTAGAGATGGCACACAACTCTTGTAACTTTCAGATACCACACATATTTCAGTTAAATGATATGCAAGTATAATGAAGAATTTTTTTGATTAGGAAATCATCAACATCATCATCATCATACATAAAGAACTGATTGTGTTCTATAAACATAATTAAGCGATATAAAAAGAGACTAACATGTATCGCATTAATTAAGTATTTCTTAAAAAACATATATTACTATATTTAACTACTTAAATGTATTGGGTTTAGTTTAGATTTGTTTTTCGGAATAAAAAAATTCAAAATTCATTTAAATGCAGTTCCTAATTCCTTAATCTCATTTCTTCGCCTATATTTTAACACCCTATATATATATAGTTTCTTGTGCTCTCACTTAATACTTTGACTCTATTCAAATAAGATAAATTGAATCAATTATGCGATGATAAATTTTTTGTTCAAATTCAAATCAATTTACATTATTTATCGATGCATTTTAATAATGGGAAATCCCAGCTTTTGCATTCCCACACATAAACAGATAAATAGAGATTCCAGACACAACCTAGACCAAGATGATTATAGACTATAACAAAACTCAAGTGTTTGAAGGCGGTGTTTTCAAAAAAAAATATGAAAAATATATCAGAATGCATCAACAAACCAATTGGGCATATGGATGTATTTACTTGTCGGACTTTCGTACCAATTTCTATATATCTATAACCAATATCAGAGAATCGGACTGAGAGTATCGATGCATTGCAAAATTCGTAGAACTCATTGAAATAGGAGAAACTGGGTTTTCTCAAGAACCTACTCGACTGTCGGTCAGTTGCATTTATATATTGCATTGAATATTTGTTTGTTTCCTGGATTTTCCTGGAATCGACACCACTGACATCTATCCGGGACCACCACCAATGGGTCCAGCATTCAATTTAGTCAGCATGTAATCATTTTTGCTGACAACAACTTCCTGTGCCAACAAAAATGTGAAGTGATTAGAGTTATGTTGGTTTCTGACACGATCTCAGTCCTGTTCCCAGTCCCTCATCCCAATCCTTGGCCCAGCATGCCAGTGGGTGTGCCAATATCAAAGTGACAATGCCGCAATATTGTGTCTCCTAAACTCTCTCAAGTGTGGGAAGTGATGTGTTGATTACAAAACAACAGACAAGGATAACATATGGTCTGGGGGATTTTAGGACTCTTTAGAACTCTCTAGCACTGACCGGTTTAAGGACATCAAACAGCCTGGCCGTTTATTTTCTAGGAACTATCAGAGCATTGAGGGTTTTTATATTTGGATTACTGTAAATATACTGTAAATATGCAATCAATTCTTATCGATTATGTGGATCGTCGGAGCAGCGTGAGACATTTTCCAAATTCTCACCAAAAAAAAAACAATTGCAACTAAAAACCATTCATGGTAACAATTTCTGTTGCACAGTGTTATCTTTTCGAGAGTCGCATAATGGTTTTATCAGCCACCAAAAGAAAATACTAAAGATGAGAATACAGAAATTTATACAGAAAGAAAAAAAGAACAATTAAAAATATATATAAAATTAGGTCTCACTGGAGTCTTTCCTATTCCTGTTAATTTGAATTATAAATAAAAAAAATATATAAAATAAATTTACGTATTGTCTTGAGACACATTGTAAATAAATAAAATGTTATAAAATTCTAAATATCAGAATAAAAATCTTATATTAATTCAATGTTTGGAATTAAAATGTTAAGTATGATTTTAGGATATTATTCGTTTATAAAGTCCAGTCGGGTTTGATATTTAAATTAATTTCAATAATTCTTTAAATGAGTAATAAATTAATGGCTTAAGTATAGGCACTTTTTTTTTACTTAAAATTAGCACTAAAAACGCCTTTTTGACCTTCTCTACGCTGCTCATAAATTAGTTACAAAATGTTTGCTAAAAGCTTTAATTTGTGCGCTTGTAATTCTCAATTAATTCATTAAATTTACTCCAAAAAAAAATATTAGAAATGGCCTTTTTTATGGACCAGGGTTCCAGTTATTTCTTGCCTCAAAACATTATATTAGAGATGGCCTTTTTATGGACCAGAGTTTCAGATATTCGTTGCCTGTTAATCGCTAATTCACCACAATCCAGGCTTTGAATTTTAATTATTACTCATTTTTTTATAATCATTTATTTTTAATTAATTCAATTCAATTCTAAATAATAACTCCTTTTATTTATATTTAATTAAAAACAAAAAGGAGAAAGATTTTGAGTTTAATTAAATTAAATTCTTGCCAAACCAATTGTTTCTGAAAGTTGCACAAATTTCAATCCAAGTTCGATTTAAAATAATAAGTAAAATAGTAAATTTACTTTAAGCTGAGACACTTCTTTATAGCATTTATTAATTTATTTATGCTTTATCAAAATAACAAGTAATTTTGATAAAGCATAAATAAATTAATAAATATTGAAATAATATTGTTTAAATGCTGTTTAAAACTCTCTAACTCTATTAATCAATGGATAAATTGTTGTTAACCGTAGTTTGGGGTTTTAATTTTTAAAATTGAGCGAAAAACTAATAATGAAGTTAGCAATAATATTGTTATAATCAAAATTCCTTTCTATAAACCCCTTAAAAAAAATCCTGGGATCGCCATTGGCTGTTAATCCCTTCACAACTTTCCTTTTTCTCAATATAAACTTACTTATACTCTATTTTAACTAGCAATTTCTTCACTTACCCCAAACTTAGTTGCACTTGCATCCACAAATTCCAGGTCTAGAGACGCCACAGTGCTGCAAGCTGCAACTTCATCTTCAGCTTCAGATCTTTCTTCTGTGTTTGCGTAGCTTTTGAAGTTGCAGCGACAACGTCATTATCATGATCATCTATATCATCATTATCATCAGCCGCGCGGCGTCTCCATTTGTCCAGTGTGTTGCATTGTTGTAGTTGTTGTTGTTGTTGTTATGTTAAGTGCATAGCGCGGTTGGTCTAGGCCACATTTGAATATGAAAAGCCCGTCTTCGACTTCAACTCCAACTCTCAACTTGCAACTTGCCGTTGCCGCTGTGTGGTGCCATGTGGCATGTGGTCTATGGTATGCCTGGAATGCAGTCGTCTGCTCCGCTTTGCTCGGCTCATTGTTATCAGCAGCAACGCCCTCTGCAAACTGCGAACTGTCATCGAGAGTCTAGGGAGTGCCTTGCCCCAATAGGTTGCAACTTGAAACTTGACTTGGAGGGTTTTCTTAGCCAAAGCTGCAGCATCTGCATACAATGCAGCGCACAAAGATATTGCTAATTTTTGCCAAATAAGGCTGGGGCATCATCATCATCTGCTGTTGCTGCGGCTGTTGTCTGTCTGCTTTGTCTGTTTGTCCAAGTCCAACGGTCATTTTCATCCAGGAATGCGGAAGAATGACTCAAGAACTGTGCGCAATAATTCGAAAATAAATGCACAGGAAAGAAAAAGCGCTTAGCGTTTCCATCTCCATCTGCAACTGCAACTGCAACTGCATCTGCATCTGCATCTTCTGCACATATGCAATTGCCAAGATCTTCAGAAGACTGAGACGCAGACGAAGATGCCCAGACAAACAGACAACGGATGTGTGTGGTTGTGTGTGTGTTGATGTGTGTGTGCCTCTAGTACTCTTCTTCTGCCGCCTCAGATGAGAGGCAACAACTTGCTTCTTGATTAGAGATGATCATGTGTGTTGCAAATATTGCAATACTAAGCAACAAGCTTCATATATGTGTATATACCCTGGAAAAATTGAAAAAGGGTATTATAATTTAGTGACAAAATGTGTAAGGCTTAGAAGGAGATATCTGAAACCCTATAAAGTATATATATTCTTGATCAGAACAACAAACTGATTCGATATAGCCATGATCGTCTGTTCGTCTGTTTATAAGCTTACTTTTTGGCTTTATCTTTGAGCTATCTTAATGAAACTTGGCTAAAATATATTTTGTTATTTTGTGTAGCTTCTATGTAAAAATCAGCCCGATCGCAGCACTATATCATATAGCACCCATAGGAGCAATCGCAGACATCTCATTTTCATGTAAAATGCTTGTATGAAAAACTTTTTCATTTTTCAAAATATAAAGAGGTGAATTTTATCTTAAATTTACCAACCGATTTTGACAAACTTATACTTAAAATATTTACAAAAGAATTATGTAACATAATTAATCTTAAAAAGTATTTAAACAAATTTTTAAAATTTTTAAAAGTCCAATTGAAATTCAGCAATTTTTCAAAAATGCAAAAAAGTTCACATTTTTTTAACTTTGAGGGCTTGTAATGGCTTTAATTTTTATTTCATATATATATAAACGGCATATCGTTAGAAAGGGAATGCAATTATATTTTGAATGGTGTATAATTTTTAAAGATCAAATAAGATCTGATGTTGATATGAATGAATAAGTCAAAAGACTTCTCGAAAACCATTCTTTGAAAAAATAAATGGTTTGCATTTTTGAAATCAGCGCCCAAAAATACATCAATAAAAGTATATGAGAGCCCAGCTCCTTTTTTGCTGTAAACTAGTGTTATTTGATAAAGTTTGAATAAAATCGGAACAGTATAACATATGACTGCCATAGGAACAATCGGTGGAGTATTTAAAATACAAGGGTATATAGCTTCGGCGTACCAAAGATAGCCGATTCTTTCTTTTAATTTTTAATTCAAAAAAATATATATTATTAATATCTTATCAAGCATGTTTTTAGTTTCCAATTTACCCAAATAATATGCAATTTTCCACATTTTGCTGCTCTTCAATTTTCCTAACTAATTTAAGCTTTTCCAAGTCCAGCTTAGGAACGCTGTAAGCACATTAAAAAGCTCGTTTTAATTTTTTTTATTTTTTTTTTGGATTAGTTGCCACCTTGGACAGCTGTGGTGTCAGGCCAACAATCAATCAAAACATCAACAGCAGCAGCAGTGGCAGCAGCGGTGGCAGCAGCAGCAGACCGTTGTCGTCTGTCTCCTGTCGCTGCCTTTCTATGTTTAGCCATGTTTGCTATACACACACACACACACCTATTTGTGATCTAACTGTCTGTGACAAATTTTATTTCTGTAGCGGATCGGCGACGTCTGTCTCGCTGTGTCTCGCTCAGCCCCCTTTGCCACCCTGCCGCAAAAAAGCAAAAAAAAAAAAAGCGCTCAAAAGCTAATGTCACTTCGCAGCATATTTAAAAGCACATAAAGATGTTTATACCAAAAATAACATAGAAAGCAAAGCAAAAGCAAAGCACACAGCGATCAGCCGCTGCTGCCCAACCCACTTAACGTCTCCCCTGCATCCACAGACCACAACGCAGCACACCTCACCGTCACCTACCTCTCTCTCTCCTGTGTACGCAGACGGGACAGACGCGGATGCGGCTCGTGGACGAAATAGTCAAAAAATAGCCTAGCGACAGTCCAAAAATAAGCAAAAGCAGCAGACGATGCCAACGTCAACGCCGCTGCCGCTGTCGCTGTCGCTGCCAACGTCAACGCCGCTAATGTCGCAACGGTGGCGCTCCAACCAAAATGATTCTATATATGAATCTTCTATAGTCACCAGGGCTGCTGTCTAGCTCGAGCTGACTCATCTCTTTGAGGATTTGACATTCAAGGCATATCCTTTTCCATACAACTTTTTGTTGCCTACTTACAGGCGTATTGCTTTAATATTTACAGAGTTTAGTTAATTTAATTATTGCAGCCCTGTTTAATCATGTCTGCACCTCTTCATACACACAAATTAAGTATTGTCTGGCCTGGTCTGGTCTGGTCTCGCCCAGCTCTTTGCTTCTATTCTATGTATCCACATTTGAGTAATGGCCAGTGCGACTGCGACGAGAGTCGGAATACGGAATAGATGTATGGGACAGCCCCGCATACGTTTATAGAGTGCTATTTGCTTATAACGGACAGTCAAGCTGCAATATAAGGAATTACGTAGATGAACATATTCATCGATTATTCCAAGGTTTATAGAGGTAACTCGGATATGTGCAATTGAAGTTTGCAAGTAATTAAGCTCCTACACTCAAAAAAAAGTGTACATCCAATTGTGGAAAGCTGACGTCAGTGGTTGGAAAAACAGGATAGAAATAGCGCCATAGAAATTTTTTTTATTAAATTACCACAAAGTGAAGAAAATGTTGTAACTCTGGCAGATAAAATTTTCTGTTTTATTTATTTTATTTAATTATTTCGATAAATCGAGGAAACTTTTTCTACAAAACATGGAAAAATCTATAATTTTATGTCCATAATAAAAAAAAATCCGTTTTTTTTTAAATTTGATAAAAAAAAATTACTTTACTTTGGTTAAAGAAATAAGTCAACATATTTTGTAAAAATTTATATTGAGCATAGAAAATTTTCTGCAGGTTAATGAATTTTATATTTTATATTGTAGAAAATCCATACTTCCGATTATAAACCCATAATTTTTTTCGTTTATTCATATCAAAGAAAATATATTCGTACTGTGGAAATTTTCACTTCTTTGTAGAGATTTATACTCTGTTTGTAGAATTTTATTTTATTTTTTGTTATCGAAAGTGTTTTTATACTTAAAAAAATTTCTTTTTTCTTAGTGTATAGAGCTCTCTTTTAAGAGTTAAAATATTCTAAGAATATCATTTATTTTATATATATACTTAAGGTAGAAAACAGCAAACCGCAAAGATTTAAACATTTCAGAAGAAACCAAATATTTTATTTTATATTTGACAATTATATTTAAGGAGAAACCAAAGGAGTTTCCGTAAAGACTTAGAAGTATCTTAAGCTTTTTAAGAGCCTGCAGTAACGAGATATACTAAAATATTATTTAATTGTTATGATTCTTTGGTGATATTATTTAATTGCATATTTATTTAATTTTTCTTTTAACTGAATCTAGAATAAGATTTTCCTTAACTTTCCTTAAATAGACTTACAACAAAATATTCTTTAGTTGATTTTAACGAAGTTTGACTGTAAATGCATATGTTTGGTACATGCTAAATCTTTTCTAGCGTAAATTCAAATTCAGATTCACTTGCCCACAAAATTAGAAATTTAAAAAAAACAACAACAAAATAGCAACATTTTTTCAGCGTCTAAATAAAGTAGCGAAAACCCAAAAACAAATAAAAGGAAAGGCAAACAAAATTGAAGATCCGAAAACTACAAAAAAAAAGACCAAAAAAAAAAACCAAAAAATGTAAAAAAAAACCAAAAAAGAAGAAGAAACCATCAACATCAGCAAAGAAACAACATCAGGGTAAATCCTAAGCAAACAAAAAGTTTTATTTAAAGTTATATACCATATAGTACTAGACTAGTATACAGATCGTACTCTCCTCTCTCTCTCCCTATCTCCCTATCTCTCTTTCTGTGTTTGCCTCTTCTCCTCTAGCTGTGCATTGTCTGGGAATGCCCAGTTTGCCCGCCGTATTGGCCTAGGAATGCGTCGTTGTCTCGGGCCGGGCCCGGCCCTTTTGTATGTGTGAGGGGAGCTGACGGGGGGCCCCCATAGACAGACAGACACGTATACATTCCATACTTCTTCCGTATGGATAGCCAGATATATATATATATATACCCTTAATCATTGCAACTCAATCATCGGTCGAAAATAGCAAAATGTCTAAACGGAGGCATTTCCGTTATTTTTGGAAGCCATTGACGGATAGGGGAGACCCCCCCCTCCCATATACCCCATGTGGGTGGGTTACCAAGTGAAATATAGACAAATTTTGTTTCAGCCGATAGAAGGAATTTAAAGTGTTTCTTAGAGGTATTTTAGAGGCAGAAGAAAGGAAAAATCTTAAATAATTTAATCGAGGAAAACTGAGCAATCCTTGGAAGAAAAAAGTAAACTAACCAAATATTTATAAGTTCACAATAAAACGCACTCAATTGAATTGATATTGGTTGGTTTTTTTTTTTTTGTTGATCTTTGCCGCTGATCGTGTGGAACGCATTAGGTGTCCTGCTAAAAGTCATAATCACCTGTCCACCCTACATCAGCTCAAACCCATACAGACACCTTGGGAACGAATGGTTTTATGCACCAGTGGCAACAGCATCATTTCTACCTTCAACTCCAACTCCAACTCGATCCGGTAACTTTTCGTCTTCCTTCCCTGATCTGCCGTTGGGCGTCGTTTTTTTTTTTGGTCTCGACCAAAAGCAAAAGCAAAAAAGAAAAAAAAAAAACAACGTCCAAAGACAAATTCTTGCGTTTTTCCAGGAATTCACTCAATAAACTCAAACAAAACCCAAACATTTAACAAACGAACCAGAGGCAGCGGCACAAAATGCAGACAAAGGCCAAGAAGACGAAGACGAAGACGACAAAAGGCGATGTAGACGGAGCTGGAGACGGAGTTGGAGACGTAGTCACAGACTCGATACCAGCAAAACACAAAATAAACCTAAAAGGCGTACAAGGAATTTCAAACAAGAACACTATAGACTACGAGTTCGAGTTGGAGATGGAAATGGAGATGGAGTTGGAGTTGGAGATGAAGCTGTGAAGTGGCACAGCCAAGTGGAAGAGCACACTGCGCCAGTCCAGTCTAGTGGAAGAGAAAGAAATGCGATTCTTACATATTTTCAAAAAGAAAGGTAAACTGATCTTCAAACTAACAAAAAAAAAAAAATATTTATATTCAAATAACTTTAAAACATTCTTATAAAATGTTTTTAAAATTTAATGCAGCATCTTGTTGAATATAATTTGAGTCTATTTTTCTATGTATTCCTTTGATTAAATTCACACCACCGAAATTTCAATATCCTGACGGAATTTTTATCCCATTTTTATTACTTAAATTAAACTTTAAAGGTTTTAAAAAAATATCCTTCCAAAATGAAGAACAACCAATCTTATTTTATGTTATTATGCTCTGAATTATTCCTTGTTAAAAAATTCAAATTAAAATATTAAAATAATAAGAAATAATATTTATTACCCCAACGAAAGAAATCAGACTTAAATCTAGATTTTGTATTTTGTATTATTATCAATATTATTATTTATCAAATTAAATTTTAGAAGTGTATTTCAATATTAAAAGTATTCAAAAATAAAACAATTAATTCTGTTATTTTTTTTTTGTTAAGTTGTTTTTGTTATTATTGTTTGTTAAGTTTAATGTAAGTTGTTGAGAAATAACAGTAAAATTAAATGTTTCCCACAAAAAAAAAAAAAAAACTGTAAAGTGTTGCATACTTTTAGGTGTGCACATGTGTGGGTGGGTGTGTATAATTCCCAAATGCTTTCAGTCAACAGTATATAAGGCCTCGCCTGCTAGCTGCATTTAATTTTTTTATTTTTTTTTTTTTGGAAAATAATTAAATTTATTTTGTGTTCGCAAATAAAGTAAGTACAAATAATATTTTCAATAAATAAGTGCAATGTTCTCACATTAAGCCCAAATAAAATGGGCAGCAAATTTAAATAAAAAATGTATGACAAAATTAAAATTAAAAAAAAAATTAAAAATTAAATGCAATAGAATAATCTTGAACTAAGTTCAATCGTTCAGAAGCGCACATAAAATATTTTAAACTAAATAAAAGAACATCTTAATAAATCCTTTAGTCCGTAATAAAACCAATGTTCATGGTATCAAAAAAAATAAAAGATTTACATAGTATAAATAAAATAAATAAATATAAATTTTATACCCTTATTTCATTTAATTTAGCATACTTTTGGGATAGGTTCTCAAGTGGTATTTCTTAGCTTGTATTAAATTATATTTAAGTTTTTAATGTGAAATTTCTTTTGATTTTATTTTACAGATTTTAGTACAGCAATTTTATTACGCCTACTGAGATAGTTTTCCAGTTCTTACGAAATTCTTTAAACTAAATTATTAAATATTCAATATTCATAAAAATTTTTGAACTGATTTAAATGTTTTGAATTGGTTTTTAACAAAATAAGTCTGTTGAAAATACATTGAACTTCATTTTATTAACCCAAACTTATTTAATTTAAATATTTAATATTTAAAACATGATCCAAAGTATGTTTTGAACAATTTTTTAAATACTTTTGAGATTGGTATTGCACACAAAATTTAGAATATCTAATAGAATTATTAGTTATTAGAATTATTACTTATCTATTGGCAAGAATATATATAGCTGCAACTATCAAAATTCCTATCCTTATACACTTATTCCAAATGTGAATCTCAAGAAATTACAGAACATTTTTAAAGATACCAAAGTGCAAATTTATTGTATTATTTGCCTAACGCTGATCAGGAAGTTAAGAGCGACAATCGGACGAGTTGTTGACTTGGATTATGGACCATAGATTGGTGCAGCATGGAGGTGGAAACACTGGAGTGGCGGTGCCACAGGCGCTGTCTGGCTGCATTCGTGGAACAGTGCAACAAGGCAAATCTAATCCCAAAAACGAGGGCTAGTTGGCCCCAAGGAAATCCAGAGTTGGATTCAAAGTCAACTTAATTTTTTGAACCAATGTTCGGGCTACTGATGGCGCTGGCGCTGGTGCGGTACTTTTGCTTGCTGCTGCTGCTGGCGACTCCTAAGCGAATCCTCTAAAAATTATTTATTAACATGGTAGAAATTCGCAAACAGGTTAAAACGACCAATCAAAACAACAACAACAGCAACAACAAAAGCGGCGGCAGCCAAAGACCCAAAGTGCAGATAATATTAAAAGGCAGTCAGGCAACCCGCCAGCCCGCCAAGTCCGCCAAGCCAAGTCGGAGTTGGAGTCGGAGTTGGAGTTGGGCCGACCGACTGGCAGACACATTTCGAAAAGGGCCAACATGAAATTCCATGGGAGTCATTGACTTTATTATTATTGGTTGGCTGCTTGGTCTGGCTGGCTGACTTGGCTAACTTGGCTGCTTGACTTGGCTTGGTTTGGCTCGGCACTTGGCTCTCGGCTCGGCTTGACTTGACTTGACTTGCTTGAGTTGGTTGCATGGTTAATTTTCTTGGGAAAGTTTTTGTTGAAAGTTGGGCGGCCTTTTTATTTGTATT
The DNA here is from genome assembly GCA_035043045.1 of Hirtodrosophila alboralis. Lineage (NCBI taxonomy): Eukaryota > Metazoa > Arthropoda > Insecta > Diptera > Drosophilidae > Hirtodrosophila > Hirtodrosophila alboralis. The sequence continues at coordinate 589,441 of JAWNNH010000241.1, forward strand.
TTTTTTTTTCTTAAATTTTTTTTTGTTTTTTTTTTTTTTGCAACTGAAGTAGTTGGCGTTAAAACGAAGTTAAATACTAATTATTGGGCATAGAACACACTTAAGTATATTGTAATCTAAATTAAGTGTAAATAATTAAAGCTGATGTTGCCAAAAATTAATAACTGAATTTGCAGAAGTTGCACAAAATAAATTATTTATTTTATAAAATATTTTCGGTTTTTGTTGCATTGGAGTTTTTTTTAACTTAAGATATCTGAAATATTTGAACTTTTTTAAAGCAATTGTGTATTAAATTGTTAAGAAAATATTCCTAGATTTTTTTTTTTTTGACTGAATTTTTAATATTCATATAGTTTACGAATAGAGTTTTTCAGAGAATTTTAAAGATGATTTTAGCGCAATATTTTTTTGGATAAATTTTTGATTTTTTTTATATATTTTTTTTTTTTTTTTGTCATTTAATCTTACTGTTAAATTGATTTTTTATGGATTACTAAATTCGTTTATTTAGAAAGGTCAAGAGAATCGATACTAGCATTATTTTTATTTTAATAAATATTTGAACTTTAGCAAAGCAATTGTTTATTAAATTGTTTAGAGAATATTCATAGATTTATTTTGGATTGTATTTTTAATATTCATATAGTTTACGAATAGAATTTTTCAGGGAATTTTAAAGATGATTTTATTGCAATATTTTTTTGAATAAATTTTTGATTTTTTTTTAATTATTTAATCTTACTGTTAAATTGAATTTTTTATGGCTTACTAAATTTGTTTATTTAGAAATGTCACGAGAATCGATTTATTTATTTATTATTTTTTTTTTTTGATATGGCTAGATATATTCTTTTTTTTAAATATTAAACATTAACTTAATAAATTTAGAACATTGATCTAAGCGGGAATATAATGCCTTGATCTGTGGAAGCTGTTGGATTTTGTGAAAATGAAATTATGCTATGCAATTCGTGAGTAAAATTTTTTTGGCTATTTAAATTTAAATTTCTGTTAATCTCTTTTGGCTATTTAAATTTTAATTTCTGTAATAAATATTATACCCAATTTATAAAAAAAAGCAACTAAATATTCATATATAATAATATACATTTTAAACAGCAACAGATAACATGCCCAATGTTCAATATAAAGTTTTTAATAAATTCCATTCATACCTCGCCTTTTCTTGGTATCGCTGATTTGGGCCAAATAAATAATGCTGCATTCTGCGGGCCCTACCAATAAGCGACAACAACAATAACAACAACAACAACAACAAATATAGCCGGTATGTGTGGAATTTACACAGTATTTGGGCCCTCGCCCTTCCATAGAAACCGAAGCCTAAGCAGTCTGAGGCAAATTGATACTTTATTTATAGCGAAATCGAACAAAATTGGCAAATACCAAAAGTGCTGCAAACTGGGCGCAGCCAAAAGATTAAATAAGCAGACTTTTTTTGTACTCTTTTTGCTTGCTTTTTATTTTTTTTTTTAGTTTTGTTTTGTTTTGTGGGCGCGCGAGTCAACAAAAATCAGCGACCACAGTCCGAAACGATACCGATTCCAAGTGCACACAACAAAGAAGTTGCCACCAGAGTTGTGGCAAGGTGTTCATGATTTGTTCAGTGGAACAACTCAAGTCAATTGAATGAAAGTATTATGTGCCTAATTGGTAGTACATTTGCTTTTAAACAGAATTTTATTAACCACTTTTTATCTCCTATTTTTTACTTATAAAATAACAAAATAACAATTTAAAAAGAACGAAATGAACGAGAACGTAAGTTGCACTCAAATGAACATAAACAGCAAAACACTTAACGAAGAAAATTGCAAAACACTTAACGAAGAAAATTGCAAAACACTCAACGAAGAATATTGCAAAACACTAAAAAAAAAAAAGAACAAACGAAGAAGCAATAATTCCACACAAACCAAAGAACAAGTGAAACAAAACAAACAAAGAACGAATAAGCGAACGAACTACTAGCGAAGGAACAAGAATTCCACTCAAAACAAAGAATAAGAAAAACAAAACAAAACAAAAGAACGAATGAACGAATGAACAAGCAAACTGATTCGTTGGTTCAACAAAAACTGAACGACTGAACTTATTCCCTTGAATTGAACTACAATTTACAGATCTAGTTGCCACAACATATGTTTGTATGTGTTTATGTATGTGTGTATAACATTGGGCCGCACTTTTGGTCCATTGGTTTTGGCCTGGTATTGTTTGGTAGCTGTCGGTCGGTGTCGGTGCAGCCGCCGCCAACGCCGACGCCGCTTTGGGTATGAATGAATTTATGCTTTTGTTATTTTTATGTGTGTGTTTTCACTGGAATTTCGTTGAAATGCCATATATGGCATTTCATTTATGTACATATGTATGCATGTACTTGTTATGTTGTTATTGCTGTTATGCTTTATATTTCGTATGCCCCTGCCGTCCTGTCAATAAAAATATAAAAAAAAAAAGAATACGAAAAGAATACAAATTTGGCTGCCCAGCTACTTTCATCGCCAATTTCATTTGTAATTGGTCCTTGACGACTTTAGTACATCAAATGCAACCGCAACCAATCAAGCGACAAAAATCTCTGTTAATTTTAGACACACCGATGCTTAAATACTCTAACTGATAAAGCAATTGTAAGACTTTAAAAGTGATAGTCGTACTTTGCAAAATAACAAATAAAATATAATAATAAATACTTAATAATTAAAAATATTATTTGTATAAGACTTCCTACCAATTTGTAGTCAGACAAAATGCATTAAAAAAATATACCAGCCAGGTAGACAGTTTGGTAGGTCAAAACGGCAGATACGTGCCAATGTTGTTGCTGTTTGTTGTTGCTTCCCACGAGCATTAATAAAACTGACACGTCTTTCTCATATGCGAAGTTTCTTCTGCACATATTTTTGGCAAAAAAAAAAAAAAACGACGCTGACTGCTGCGTTGGCCTCGAAACGCCAACGGCGCCAAATCAAACGTTGCAGCAGCGTTGGCAAAACATAACTGCACACCAAATTTCTTGTTTCAAATATTCAAAAGCGCGCCTTTGCGCGGGTTTGTGTCCTGAATATAAACACATTTGTAGCTGACAATGCTGTACAGCAGCGTTGCCACCTTACAAAATAATCAGCAGGCTGGCAACGCTGCGTAATTATCGCGCGCAGTTTAAGCTAGCGCAAAACAGATAAGACTTGATAAGAATTCATTGTGCGTATTTTTATCCGTTGTGATTAAAGCATGTAAAATCAATACTTAACCATAGACTACTACTGATAAGCTTAGTTATTTAATGACAAGATATGTCAATGAATTGCTAAACAGCAGGAGATACAAGCACAGCAACCAGCTGAACACAAACGCACGCACACACAGCAAAGATTTACAAATCTGCTTCTGCTTCTGATAAGGAATTAGCAATCGCAGCAGCAGCAGAAGTAGCGTACATACAAAACAATTATAGACACAGCTCACGTAGTACGTTAAACGAACTCAATCGCAACGCAGGCATAAAATCAGCAACATTTTAATCAGTATCAGTCGGGCAGCATAAACAGAAGACCCCAACAAAGATGCGTAGCTTGAACCGCTTTCGATTGATAACCTTCGATGTAACCAATACTTTGCTGCAATTTCGCACCAGTCCCGGCAAGCAGTATGGCGAAATTGGAGCACTCTTTGGTGCACGCTGTGATAACAACGAGCTGGCCAAAAATTATAAGGCCAATTGGTGGGTAACAATTGGCCTTATTATTAAGAATAGTTAAAAATATCATTTTTATAGGTACAAGATGAACCGGGACTATCCGAATTTTGGCCTTGAGACGTCGCCCCGGCTGGAGTGGCAGAACTGGTGGCGTCAGCTGATAGCAGGTATGCGATAAACTGCAGCCGCTAAGCTTGTTCAAAGTACAAAATATGTACAAATAATTTGTTTTTCTGATTTGCTTGAAAAGGCACATTTGCGGAAAGTGGCGCACCCATTCCGGATGCAAAGTTAGAGAACTTTTCAAATCATTTACTGGAACTATATAAGACTACAATTTGCTGGCAGCCATGCAATGGTAGCGTGGAGCTACTTCAGCAGCTACGCAAGCAAACTCAATCAGGCAACGAATGCAAAGTGGGTGTTATAGCTAACTTTGATCCACGACTCGAAGCGCTGCTGCGCAACACAAAGCTGGATCAATACTTGGACTTTGCGCTCAACTCATATGGGGCGAAGGCAGAGAAGCCGCAGCCTGCTATATTTCAAAGGGCCATGGAGGAATCGGGTTTGACGAATCTGAAGCCGCAAGAGTGCCTGCACGTGGGCGATGGCCCAACTACAGACTATTTGGGCGCCAAGGAGGTGGGCTGGCATGCGGCGCTGGTGCACGAGAAAAGTTATGCGTATCTAGTAAAAAAATATGGTGAAAACATAAACAGAAATCATGTCTTTCCCAGCCTCTATGATTTTCACAAAAAACTGACTGACGATGCTGTGGTGTGGTAAGCCACACAATAAAATTCGATTAATTCTTAAATTATAATCTTTATTAGCAATCAGATTTGTTTACCTGTGCGATGAATATGTTGCCTAGGGGATTGTGAGGCTTTTGGCTTTCGTGATCGTACTGCGAGCCGATAGCCCACAATGATTCCAGATCATAATCCTCGCGGGCCTTTGGCGAGAATATGTGCAATGCAATGTTGCCTATGGAAATTCATATAAATTAATATACTTTAATTGCAATAAAATGTGTTTGGCTACTCACCTAAGTCCATGGCCATCCAGTCACGACTCTTTTCGCCCTCGATACGAGGCAACAGGTCTCCTTTGCTGCGTTTGATTTTGAACATGCGACGCACAAACTCCGCCGTGGCCAGCATGTGGCGATAGCTGCGTGCACTGCAAACGACCAAGTGATCTACATATTTTAGATCCTCGGGCACATAGCATACAAAGATGTCGTCCACATTTTCCTTGCGCAACAGCTCGACCAGATCTTCAATATCGAAAACACCATGAACGCCCCCTGGCGACCGAAAAGTACAGTTAATAAGGACATTTACTGTTAATCTCGAAACTTACTCTTTAAATTAAGGCCGAGATACTGATCCTGTTCCGTTTCTTCGGGCAACTCGCGTTCTTTATATCGCACCTCCTCCACATCAAAGATCTCCGTCGCCTCCTCATCGCGAAAAACTTTGTATTTATTTTGCACGCCGCCAGCAACAAATGATTGGTTTGTGCTTGGAGTCTGTTGTTTTTCGTTTGGTTCCAGCGACTTTGCCGGCTCGGGCTTGGTAAATTCATGATGAAATCCTCGCAAAATTGGCACGCTTAAGCGTTTGTCGCGCACTAACCGAAATATACGCGTTCTTAGCATAATTTTTGTAACTTTTAACTAAATTATTACGCGAGCGAACAGCTGTTTGAATTTGGTTCTGCCAACTTGTTTTCATTCGATACTCCAGTGTGACCGTGCTGACCTCTAGTGTGCTTTTATCGATAATGCGATAACTTTGTTGGTCGTCATCGAAACATCAATTACTGCTAATTTTGCGGAAAGAAAAAAGCGAGAAAAAACATTACTAATCAAAACTAAACGCACGCACTTGGTGTTTAATCGCATTTCTAGTAAATTATGTGGCAGATGCAAACCGCGTGTACTTAGTTATTAATATTGTACATAGAATAGCCGCCAATACACGCCAGCGAGTTAGCAACAGACAACACAACAACTGTCAGACCGTCGTCGTAGTAGTCGAAATTTTCTTACGCACTATTTACTCGGTTCTCGGTTCAATCGTGTGTCGGTGTCGGTGTGTCGAAAACAAAAAAATAAAAACGCCAAACGAAATTTAACTTGAAATTCAAAAGTTAAAATTAAAAAATAAAAAAAACAAAAATCGAGTGTACAATGAGTGAGAAGCGAACAGCACTGCCGACAAAGGATAACACGCCCGCCAGGCTTAAAATCGAACAGGAATACAATGATAAAAAGACTGGTTGGCATCGGTACTACAAGGTAAGTTCAATCCATATCCATTGAACGTACAACCTGGAAGGAAACACAGCACCATCAACGGACACACACGTACATACAGCACATGCATACATATGTACACTATTCAGGCACACATACAATTTTTATTCCTTTTTGATTCGATTTCCACGAAAATGTGATGAGTGCGCAAAAGGCTTCTGCAGATGCCGATGCCTCCAACACCACCAGCAAAGCAGCAAAAACTACAAACATATACATACATATGTGTGTATGCAAGTGAATGTGTGTGTGTGTGTGGTTGTGTCTGTGTAGGCACGCCGCTCACGGTCAGCCCCACTGCGCTATTATTGTTGTTGTTGCTGCTGCTGTTGTTGTTTTTGTTGCTGTCATGTGAGCGTGCGCCTGTATTTGTAGCCTTTTGGTGTCGGCGTTGGTCAGCAGCAGCGAGCAGCAGCAGCCCAACTCCGGTCTTTGGCTTGAGTTTGTGGCGCTCGCGCAACGTTTGCCCGAAATTCTCTCAAACACACACACACACACACACAGTCACTCATACATTCATGCATACATACAAACAAATGCAGACTGAGACGCTAACGCTCACCTGCTGCACTTTGCATGCGCTCTCGCTTGTTGCTCTCGGATGCTGCTCGCTCTTTCCTTGAAAAACTGAAAACTGCAATTTACTCAAATTTTTGATTACTGTGGCCATTTTCTTGCACTTTGCGCGCTCCTTGGCTGCTTGTACTCCGCATGACTGTGCATTCAAGCGAGCGAGCGTTTACGATTAAAGATTGCCAAAAATATTGTTTTGACGTTTATTATTATTATTGATAAAAGCCTACGCGCGTCGCAAGCATTTGGAGTTCCGCGAATTTCTGTTGTCGGTATTTCTACATATGTACATAATTCTGGGGAAATACATATGTATGCATATGTATGTTTTAGATTTTATTTGTTTTGATTGCTGCCTGCTGATAATTTAATTGCTACTTACAATATATTTTGCATGTGCATATTTAAAGGTTTTATTCTATAAAACACAAATTGTCAAAAGCTATTAAGTTAAATGAAGTGTGTTAACGTAAATTTCGAATGTGTTGAGAGTTCGTTGAGCTTTCACTCAAAAAAAGTTTGTAGTACCATCCTCAAAATGCAAGTAGCCAAAGTCTCACACAGACACGTATAAAACACACACATACACAGATAGACAATTCTTGCGCTTGGGCACAAAAGGGCTTGCGTCTGGTTCTGGCTCTGGCTCTGGGTCTGGGCCTGGGTTTCTTTTTTTGCCTCCCGTTGTTGCTTCGCTGCTTCGTCTTTGCCAGAGCTGGAGTTTCTGCTTTATGGCCAATTCCGGCGAAATGTATCTTCAGCTGTTGCTGTAGCCCGCTTCGTTGTTGTCGTCGACGTCGTCGTCTTCTTTGCCACTCACTTGAATTTGGATTTCACGGAATTTAACTTCGCAGTTAGGATGACATTGCCTGCGTGTATCTGTATCTACGTATATTTAGCTCTCTGTATATGTGTGTGTGTGTGTGTCTTTGAATTTTTGTGTAATGAACGCAATTTGTTGTTTGCCTTGCCTTGCTCGCCCCTTTATACTGTGTGCGTGTGTGTGTCGTCTGTCTGTCTGTATGTTGGGTCCTTTGCGCGCTGCGAGGATAATCTAATTTTCCAACTAATTCGACCAAGCCAAGCTTGGTTGTTGCTGGTGAAATCCAAATTGTTTTTCGCTTGAAAAAAATTATTTCCAATGAATTATACTCCTCCTCCAACAATCATAATAATAATAATAATAATAATACGAACAAAAATAACAGCAAAAAAACATATGTACATATGTTTGTGCGTATGTTTTGTACATGCATATATACACACATACATACATAGTTATGCTTTATGCGCACTTTAATGCACACACACACATATATACATACATACATAAGCATTTGGCAGTACCGTTTTTGTGAGGGAGCTTTCGTGCGATGTTTATCACCTCTGCTGCTGCTGCTTCTTCCTCATAATGACAACAACAAGAAGAAGAAGAAGAATACATTGCATAGACTGTGACGAACACGATGCCCACATTTTCTATGTGTATGTATGTGTGTTTGTTGTTGTTGTTGCAATTTATGCAGCATGCAATTTGTATACTCTGCAAAAGCATATATGCATAAGGGGTATATTGGTAAAAATAATAAATTTGTTTTGCAAATTTATTGCTAACAATGCTGGAAATCGTCTAATAAAATCAATTACAAAATTCTATCTAAATATTTAAATTATAATTATAGGGTAATATATATTATAGGATATCTCTTAGCGTACCCTCTTGCAAGCCCTAGGTTTTTAGTTGGCCATGCTCTGAAAATTCAAGCTACGTTTTCTTAATGCAACATCGGCACAGATTTCACAATTGTTGCATATAAACAATGTGCATTAGACGAACGGGGTTCACCTAAATAGTCAAATAACCATAAAATATTAATAAGTGTAACAGTAAAATATATAATTTAATGAATAGTTTTATGATTTTCTTATATATATAAAAAGTTGTACTAGTTAAAAAAAAGGAGCTGGGCTTTCAAAGAATTTTTTTGTTGTATTTTTGTGCGCTGATTTAAAAAATGCAAAACCATTTTTTTTTCCAAAGAATTGTTTGCGAGAAAATCGCTAATAGCTAGTTTTTTTTTTTTTTGGCAGAATTTTGATTTATTTGTGCGTATCCACATCAGATCTTATTTTATCTTTAAATGTTACATTTCAATAGATAATTATATCCTCTTTCTGTATGACGGTATGCCGTCAATGCTGATCAAACAAAAATTAAAGGATTACAAACCCTCGACAGTTGAAAAATGTGAACTTTTTTTGCATTTTAAACAATTAATTAAATTTCACTTGCTCTTTTAAAAATTTAAAAAATTCTTTTAAATACTTCTTAAGATTTTTTATGTTAGATAATTATTTTAAAAATATTTTAATTATAAAGTTGCTCAAATCGAACTATAAATGTGGTAGTTATTTATCAATTAGCAAAAAGACCCAAGAAAAATTCACCTTTTCCAACTATAGACGCCTTATTTGCGCCGATAAAGGATAACTTTGCATATTGTTATTCTAAAAAATTTTCATTTAATATGGCCTACATTTAAATACAAAAAATAAGTATATTATTTATACGAAATTTGCTAATACCTATATTTAGTCTCTCATTGTAGTATGTACACGTTATCGGACAATGCTCTTTTCAATAGAATTTCATAACAGTCTTCAATCGTCAGCTTCAGCTTGTGCGCTGATTATCAAAATGCTGCTTGACGACTTAAATCTGATTCATTTACTTAATGACGGAGCTGTCAATTTCAATGCAATCCCAAAACTGCGATTCACAATTAAAAAACCATGAATTAAAAATAAAATAACTGCTTAAATGCCGACAGTCTTTTGTTAGTCATAGCCCCAGCATGACCATCAGTAGAGAGAGATTTACTAAATATAATTTGAATGATTTAATATAGTTAAGTTGTCCATACTCACTTGGCAGCACAGACAAGATTGAACTTGTAATTATTGTTCATTGTTGTTTGGTCGGAGTATTTACAGCTGTGGCAGCTGATAACCAAACAATACCGCAGCAAAGATAGCACGTTTTGACCAATTAGTCATGCTAACGTGGCCCGTCATCAGAGTCTTTGTGGTGCGGGTAGATTCTTCAGTTCAGTCGCTAGGCCAAAGATAGATAAGTGATAATGTTAACCCAAATGAACGTCAAACAAGGGCAACCCCAAAAAACTATATATGCTTGCAGATTGCATATGAATCACTGCGAAATTCCACAATTTTTTTTAATACATTTTCTACCCATACTCATTCATAATAATCATTTTTATTTATTTTATTTTTTTCAGGAAATATGTGAAATATGCGATCGCGAGGCTAAAGAGAAACAGTTCACGACACTGGAATCGGAGCGTTCACAGAATCGGGGACTTAACCGATACAGGGATGTAAATCCGTATGATCATTCGCGTATTGTACTGAGACGCGGCAATGTTGACTACATTAATGCAAATCTGGTTAAAGTAAGTTCTAAAATGTTATACAATTTAATCAAATTCAATATAAATTTGATTTATTTTATTTTTCTGTAGCTGGAACGCGCCGATCGTCAATATATACTGACACAAGGTCCGCTGCTGGATACGGTGGGTCACTTCTGGCTAATGGTCTGGGAGCAGAACTCTCGGGCTATTCTCATGCTCAACAAGCTGGTGGAGAAGAAGCAAATCAAATGCCATCTCTATTGGCCCGATCAGCTGGGATTCGACCAGGCGCTCAATCTGAGGGATGTCAACTTGTCCGTTGAGCTGGTCTGCTGCGAAACTTATCAGAACTTTGTGCGACGGTGGTTCAAGTGAGTAAAAGAAGCTTCTTAATAATAGTTAGACAATTAATTATTAATTTTTATATTTCTTACACAGATTAACTGATCTCGAAACGCAAATGAGCCGCGAGGTTATGCAATTCCATTACACAACCTGGC